>JAXRKP010000188.1:132500-305000 GCA_037039925.1 Doris montereyensis
ATAATAATAATAATAATAATAATAATAATAATAATAATAATATAATTATTATTATGATTATAATATAAATAACAATGATAATGCTTTTAACAATAAAATCATGGGTAACAAAATCAATGAACATAGATAGCATTGCCAGCAATAATTAACACGGTATGACGTTAGAATTCCTGTCTTACCTGCTACCACTGCCTGACTCCACAACACAGCAAACACCAGGACTGGATGCCCACACTCATAGGACACTGGCACTGTTCCCCCATTTTCAAAAGAACGACGGGAATCAATGAAGCGCAGCTCTGATCAAACTGTTGTTGTGCCAGTGCCGACTGACTCCAAGAAGACTGGGCTTTGCTTCTCACAGACTCGGTGGCCACAGCGCATTGTTGAAACCTTAGGTTGGGGGAACAATAGAACACCCTAACCGTACCGTCTTGTAGTGCAGAGTCAACCTCAGTTTGGATGGGCTTCAACAGACGGGGACGTGGGCGGGGGGGGGGTGTTCCTCTTTCAAAACAAACTTTGGAGGGCGTCTCGTGGGTTATGAGGACCCTTGAGGTTTTTAACTAGGTTTTTGTGTTAGGGAAAGAAATGAGGTGATAGTTGGTTTTCACACAAGGTCTTTGTGTTAATTTGTGTACGACATGGTAAAGGAACACTGTAAGGCATTATTATGTTCATCCATGTATACCTGCATTCATTCATTCAGCCACGAATGATAATTGACCATCGGTCTATCCATTTATGTGTCTCATACATCAATAAATACAAGCTTGCAGTTTCTTCTAGAACTACATCTTTACGTACTAAACATGCACACACACACACACACACACACACACACATATACAACACATTCATGCAACCATTTACATGTATATCATATACTTTCACACAAACATGCACACACACACACATATACAACACATTCATGCAACCATTTACATGTATATCATATACTTTCACACAAACATGCACACACACACACACACACACACACACAATACATTCATGCAAACATTTACATGTATATCATATATTTTCACACAAACATGCACACACACACATATATACAACACATTCATGCAAATATTTACATGTATATCATATACTTTCACACATACATGCATACATACAAATGCACATGCATACAAACTAAACCTACATACATACATACATACATACATACATACATACACACATGCATTATACAAACACATGCGTACATACACACATACATCCATACATACAAATACACATGCATACAAACCTACATACATACATACATACACATACATAATACAAACACACATGCGTACATACATACACACACATATATACATACATACATACACAAATACATACATGCATGCATACAAATACACATGCATTCATACCTACATACATACATACATACACACACATACATACATACAAACACACATGCATACATACATACAAACACACACATACATACATACACAAATGCATACATACATACATATTATACATACACACATACGAACATACATACACACACATACATACATATACACATACACACATACATACATACACAAATACATACATACTATACATGCACACACACATACATACCTACATACATATACATACATACATACATACATACATACATACATACATACTACTTGCACTTACACAAAAAGATTAAACAAAAATGATTGCGATTTCAAATCACGTAAGAAGCCGTGTTATTGTACTAGTACTAACATCGTGTTAAGTATGCATTGCTATGAAAACTGTGATCAATGGCATTGAAAAGCCAACTGTCTTCCAATATTGTGCCTGTAGGGATTCGTTATTACGGGAAGTGGGCTCATTGGTCGGCGGCGAGGATTTCAATGTTGTGGCTGTACAGACTAGCCCTGGGTCAATAGGTTGCACGACACCGTCAAACAATGAAAGTTTGTCTGGATTGGTCAACATTTGTACACAGTCATTTTGAAAAAAAGAAGCCAGTCATTAGCTTCAATGAGTGGGACTCACTTTCTCCCTCCCTCCTCACTCTGCCTCACTCTGCCTCGCTCTCTCTGTCTCTGTCTCTGTCTCTGTCTCTGTCTCTGTCTCTGTCTCTGTCTCTGTCTCTCTCTCTCTCTCTCTCTCTCTCTCTCTCTCTCTCTCTCTCTCTCTCTCTCTCTCTCTCTCTCTCTCTCTCCGCGTCTCTGTCTGTCTGTTGGCTCGCAAGCCTACTCGGTCTCGACAACCCCACCTATTTACGTGGTCTTCACATTTGAATCCAAACAGTGACATCATTACTGACATCAGTAATACAGGCTATAAGAACATTACAGACATCAGTAATACAGGCTATAAGAACATTACTGACATCGGTAATAGAGGCAATAAAAACATTCAATACACTTTTAGATGAGTACGTAAATGTTTGAATGTATGTAATGTATGCATGTATATTTGCATTTATATATTCATGTATATATGTATAAATACAGAAGGAGAGAGAGAGAGAGAGAGAGAGAGAGAGAGAGAGAGAGAGAGAGAGAGAGAGAGAGAGAGAGAGAGAGAGAGAGAGAGAGAGAGAGAGAGAGAGAGAGAGAGAGAGAGAGAGACAGAGACAGACAGACAGACAGACAGACAGACAGAGAGAGACAGAGAGAGACAGAGCGAGAGACAGACAGACAGACAGACAGACAGAAAGAGACAGAGAATGTTTGAATGTACTCAAACGCCTATAGTTGTAGTTGTAAGCACTGTAATGATGGGTGCCAATGTTATGCTTGTTATTGCCATTACATATATATATATATATATATATATATATATATATATATATATATATATATATATATATATATATATATATCATGTACTATCAGTATCATTAGTGTCATATCGGGATGAATTAAGAATAAGAGGAAACAAGAAGATGAAGACAGACATATAAATGGACATGTGAACGGGAAGAAGGTGGGTGTACCAGTAGGACTCTCCAACTTAACACATAAAAGCGTCAAAGGGACGGCGTAGAACCTACCAGTAGCGCTCACCGAACGCTCAACCAAATAGGACGGGCAAGCACGTGTTTTGAAAGCAGGTGAGACAAAGAGAGAAGGCATACTTTAAAAAAAAAAATTTGATTTCATTAAAACCCATACTCACAACTGAAGTGATCTCGGGGTTTTCGGTGGGATTTTTTTATTTTATCCGCGCTACCCTGTAAACAGCCAAGGGATCTTTAACGCGCACAGTGTTGTGATCTGCACACGGGACCTCCTTTTTATCGTCCATCTACGGTGGAACTTGGTGTCGATCTACCTATCTGGACCAGGTGGGTAGGTTTTGCTAAAACAATACTTGAGAAAATAGTTCAACGCCTGGCGGAGCTCGAAGCCACTACCTTTTGGTTGAGAGGTCGACACCTTGCCTCTGGATTACCGAGTCCCCAAAAGGCAGACAATTCAGGGAAAAGGTTACTGCAATTCAGGTGAGTCAAAGAAAGATCTGGAAAAAGGTCACTGCAACTCAGGTGAGTCAAAGAAAGATCTGGGAAAAGGTTACTGCAACTCAGGCGAGTCAAAGAAAAATCTGGGAAAAGGTTACTGCAATTCAGGTGAGTCAAAGAAAGATCTGGGAAAAGGTTACTGCAATTTAGATGAGTCAAAGAAAAATCTGGGAAAAGGTTACTGCAATTCAGGTGAGTCAAAGACAGATCAGGAAAAAGGTTACTGCAATTCAGGTGAGTCAAAGACAGATCAGGGAAAAGGTTACTGCAATTCAGGTGAGTCAAACAAATATCTGGGAAAAGATTACTGCAATTCAGATGAGTCAAAGACAGATCAGGGAAAAGGTTACTGCAATTCAGGTGAGTCAAAGACAGATCTGGGAACAGGAAGAATTTCCAAATGACATTAAAGAGGGTCATATCAAATAAGCTAAAAAGAGAGATCTCAATAAGTGCATCAACTACAGGAGGATGATGTCAGTTCCAAGTTCCAGGAAAGGATCTCAACAGGGTTATACTTGAAAGACTTAAGCAAGTTCCAAGAAAGGTTCTCAACAGGGTTATACTTGAAATACTTAAACAATTTTCATGAAAGGTTCTCAACAGGGTTATACTTGAAAGACTTAAACAATTTTCATGAAAGGTTCTCAACAGGGTTATACTTGAAAGACTTAAACACGTTTCAGGAAAGGTTCTCAACAGGGTTATACTTGAATGAGTTATAAGGGCAATCGATGCCCAACTACGAGATGAGCAAGCAGGAATTAGACAAAATAGACCATGTACTGACCAAATAGCCACATTGCGCATCATTGTTGAGCAATCGCTAGAGTGTAATTCACCCCCTATACATCAATTTCATCGACTTGAGAAAGATTTGACAGCCTCCACAGGGATTCTCTTAGGAAACTCCTACGACATTTTGGAGTACAAGTAAAATTTATAAAAATAATACAGAAATCCTATGAACATATGACAGCAAAAGTAATACCGGCATATGCTAGAGAAGTCACCGAATCCTTCAGCGTCAAGATGAAAGTTGGTCAAGGCGGCCTTCTTTCTGTTTCTTTTACCATTGACTTCCTGATATTGATAAAAAATAAACTGCAACAGATGGGAGCAGAAATGGCATTCAATGGACATTGATTTCATTGACAAAACAAATAAACGACCTGGATTTCACTGATGACAACGCTTTGCATTCCCACACGCACAAGCAAATGCAAGGTAAAACTGATGCCATTGAGAACATAGCATCATATGTGGGACTAACAGCTAATTACAAGAAAACCAAGCTCTTCACAACTACAAAACCTGAAACATCCTACTAATAATACTAAAACGAGAAGCACTGGAAAATATGGGCAAATGCAGATTTAAGATATCTGATTTACCAACATCCACAGATTTCTTACCCACATCCACAGTGCTAAGGTAATCTCTTACTGATTTACCACATCCACAGTGCTAAGGTAATCTCTGAGTTTTGATCTGATTTACCCACATACACAGCACTAGGTAATCTCTGGGTTTTGATCTGATTTACCCACATCCACAGTGCTAAGGTAATCTCCACATCCGTTTTCATCTGATTTTGATCTGATTTACCCACATCCACAGCATTAAAGTTTTCATCTGATTTACCCCCATCCACAGTCTGGGTTTTGATCTGATTTACCCACGTCCGTCTTCATCTGATTTACCCACATCCACATATGCTCTTCATCTGATTAAGATAATCTCTGGGTTTTGATCTGATTTACCCACATCCAGCGCTATCTTGGGTTTTGATCTGATTTACCCACATCCACAGTCTTCATCTGATTTACCCATCCACAGCGCTAAAGGTAATCTCTGGGCTTTGATCTGATTTACCCACATCCACAGCGATTAAGGTAATCTCTGGGCTTTGATCTGATTTACCCCCATCCACAGTCTAAGGTAATCTCTTTACCCACATCCACAGTGCTAAGGTAATCTCTGAGCTTTGATCTGATTTACCCACATCCACCATCCTAGTTTTGATCTGATTTACCCACATCCACAGCACTAGGTTTTTTGATCTGATTTACCCCCATCCACATCCAAGGTAATCTCTGGGCTTTGATCTGATTTACCCCCATCCACAGTCTAAGGTAATCTCTGGGTTTATCCACATCTGATTTACCCACATCCACCACTAACGTAATCTAGTTTGATCTGATTTACCCACATCCACAGCATCTAATTTAATCTCATCCACGTTGATCTGATTTACCCCCATCCACAGTGCTAATAATCTCTGTTTGATCTGATTTACCCCCATCCACAGGTCTTTTTGATCTGATTTACCCACATCCACATCATCTGATTTACACATCCACAGTGCTAAGGTAATCTCTGATCTGATTTACCCACATCCGTCTTCATTAACGTAATCTCTAGATTTTTACCCCCATCCACAGCGCTAATGTAATCTCTGGGCTTTGATCTGATTTACCCACATCCACTGCGCTAAGGTAATCTCTGATCTGATTTACCTCTGGGCTTTGATCTGATTTACCCCCATCCACAGCGCTAAGGTAATCTCTGGGTTTTGATCTGATTTACTCCCATCCACAGCGCTAAGGTAATCTCTTACCCACATCCACAGCGCTAAGGTAATCTCTGGGTTTTGATCTGATTTACCCCATCCACTGCCTAACGGTAATCCATCCACAGCGCTAAGGTAAACTCTGGGTTTTGATCTGATTTACCCACATCCACAGCGCTAAGGTAATCTCTTACCACATCCACAGCTCTAAGGTAATCTCTGGGGTTTGATCTGATTTACCCACACCCAAAGCGCTAAGGTAATCTCTTACCCACATCCACAGTGCTAAGGTAATCTCTTACCCACATCCACAGTGCTAAGGTAATCTCTGAGCTTTGATCTGATTCACCCACATCCACAGCGCTACGGTAATCTCTGGGTTTTGATCTGATTTACCTACATACACAGCGCTAAGGTAATCTCTGGGCTTTGATATGACTTACCCACATCCACAGTGCTAAGGTAATCTCTGATTCTGATCTGATATACCTACATACACAGCGCTAAGGTAATGTCTGGGCTTTGATCTGATTTACCCATATCCACAGTGCTAAGGTAATCTCTGGGCTTTGGATTTACCCATATCCACAGTGCTAAGGTAATCTCTATTTGATCTGACCCATCCACAGTGCTAAGGTAATCTCTTACCCACATCCACAGTGCTAAGGTAATCTCTAGGCTTTGATTTTTGATCTGATTTAGCCGCATCCACAGTGCTAAGGTAATCTCTTACCCATATCCACAGTGCTAAGGTAATCTCTAGGCTTTGATCTGATTTACCCACATCCACAGTGCTAAGGTAATCTCTGGGCTTTGATCTGATTTACCCCATCCACAGTGCTAAGGTAATCTCTGGGCTTTGATCTGATTTACCCACATCCACAGTGCTAAGGTAATCTCTGGGCTTTGATCTGATTTACCCACATCCACAGCACTAAGGTAATCTCTTACCCCATCCACAGTGCTAAGGTAATCTAGAGGCTTTGATCTGTTTTACCCACATCCATAGTGCTAAGGTAATCTCTGGGCTTTTGGTAGGATTTTTTGATTTTGTCCACATTGCCCTTCATACAGTCAAGGAATCTTTAACGTGAACAGATTGCAGTGATCTGCAAATGGGATCTCCTTTCTATCGTCCGTCTCCGATGGGACTAGACGTCGAACCACCTTCCTGGACCAGGAGCAGCGGGTAAGATTTTACTCGAAAAACATCATGAAAGTTTTTTCAAATGAATCAACCTTTGGGGTGAGAGGCCAACACCTTGCCTCTGGACTACCGAGTGTCTAGCAGAACTGCCCGCCAGGAGTTTGGGAAAGACTGAATGAAATGGTTTGCTGGATGATAAATACATGTACAGTTCATGAGCCTACACAAGTTGAAAGGATAGAGATAACAAATCTATTTTTTAAATCTTTTTATCTTTCTTTAAATGAAGCCAGGATAAGATTTAAGATGTTTGAAAGGAAAATTCACTGAACGAATGACAAGTGTCTTGGAACTTTCAACAATATTTTTAATTGAAAAAAAAACAAAGAATAGATTTATGTTATTCAAAACGACTAACTGATTGCTTCATCCATGTGACTAGCAATGGGCGTTTACAACAACACAAAAAACACCACAAAAACCACCAATAATATTTATAACAATTTTTATAACAGCCAATCAATAGTGAAAACATAATATTTTGAAGAAAAAAAAAGACTTCATGTGGCAGGTTACTACAAAATCAAAGACTGAAAATGCTGTTTTTGACACAATCCCAAGGCATTTTTAAAAGGGCAAATTGGACAAACGCAAAAAAGCAGACCTGGTTGCTTCATTGCAATTCACCCCATCAACCATATGCAGTGATCTTAGGGTGAATGAAGACGAGAGATAAGTGATAGAGTCCAAAGAAAGAAGTAGGACCCCCAGTAGCACTAATCAATTGCCCCCACACACACACACACAGACACGCACACACACAAAGCAGAAGAAAAAAGCTGCTATCTTTGACCAGTTTTTAACTTCAATACATGTACATGATTCAAATCTTCAATACTTAAAAGGTTATTATGAGTGTGACAAATGCTAAATATCTTTAAACAAAAATCATACAATTTTACATTCAGTCTAAAGAGACTTCCTAGAATTACTATTTACATTGATGTAAAGCAACAAAACAAAATCACAGTTGATGATTACATGTAGATATCTATATAAGGTAGTGAAATTCTTAGACAAAAAAACAAACCCCAACCCAGTCGCATGGGACAGGTTTGACGTTGGTTTGAAGCAGTTCAAGTTATTACTCAACAGGGACAGTTACAGAGTTGTTATAATTATATATATAAATGTATAAGAAATGTTAGACTTTCGATTCCTTCAAAGTTCATTAAATAAGTTAACAATTTATCACATATGTCTTAAATAAATGCTTATGTTCAGACATTTAACAGAAATGAAAGCATAAAATGAGGAGTGTGAAATTTCGAAAGTACTGACACTTTTTATTGTAAAAAGTCAACACAGCCAGGGGCAAAAGAAAGAAGACAATATCCATCGTATCTAATCAACACATTGGTGAATGTCAAATCCACACACAGGGGGGACAAACCCAAATGAAATGGAGAAAATCACAAGTAAATAAAACAAGCAACAACCTCAGAAAATATGAAAGCAACACTCCCATAGACAAAAAAGAATAAAAAAAACATAAAACAAACAACATCAAATCAATCATCAAACACGTTCATGTTGTTTTGGGTGATAAAAAAAGCAGAAAAAAAGAACTAAATCAAGATTCAAAGTGTTGAAAAACAGTCAAGGATAATATCTGTCATTGAAAGAAATTTGCACAGCTGGGATGTGGGTGTGGCGGACGTTAGTAATTTGCCAAGTTCTGGTTGGTTGAGATTGCACGTGTGCACTTTGTAAAGACAACCATTGGCGTGTATTGCTTTTGTGACAAAACGGCGAATGATCAAGCTGAAATGAACAGGATGTATTGCAAGTTTTTTTATAGAAAAGGAAACTATTTACTAGTGGACATTTCAAAGGAAACATGACACGGGCATTAACTTATGTTCTTCAATGTTGGCATTTATCGCGTTTTTGTCATGGAACCCTTCTTGTATAATATAACATGACACCACAACTTGTCATGTGGCTTGAAACAGTTCAGGTTGTTTTTTAGTGTACTAGATCTACATGTAAATGCAGAGATAGACATAAATATTGATTGATAAAAAGAAAAGGGAGAGAGAGAGAGATAGAGAAAGAGAGAGAGAGAGAGAGAGAGAGAGAGAGAGAGAGAGAGAGAGAGGGAGAGGAGAGGAGAGGGAGAGAGAGAGAGAGAGAGAAGAGGAGAGAGGGAGGGAGGGAGGGAGGGAGGGAGAGAGAGAGAGAGAGAGAGAGAGAGAGAGAGAGGGAGGGAGAGAGAGAGAGAGAGAGAGAGAGAGAGAGAGAGAGAGAGAGAGAGAGAGAGAGAGAGAGAGAACAACAAAAGGGGAGAGGTATTTTGTTTCAATGCAATTTAATTTGTCCACCATATGTAGTGATCTCAATGTGAATTGTGAGGAAACAGAAAAAGGTTTCCAGGTATGTCATTCCTTTAACGTCATATCTTGTTTATGCTTCAATCTAGTGGGTCAAAAGAAAATGTTTCATGCAGTATATAATAAATTGAAAACTTTAAAAAATGTGTGACTGGTGTCGCGTCTGGCCTTCAATATCTTAAGACTTTGCTGTGATTTACTCAATCAATTATAAATCATTTAGCTTATTCTCTTTAACAGAGGTAAAAATGACTGACCTTCAACCTAGCTAGAACATGATGAAAGAAAATATATTTTAGGCCCGTTTAAGACCTAAATTTTTAGGCAAAAAAATACAGACAGAATGTTTTATATCGAATCAATGTATCATTCTATAAACATTTGAGAAGAGACATATTCTTGTAGAGAGAAAAAGATCTCTTGGTTAAATTTAAAGAATGAAGATGAGCATGAACTTCTACACATCTCTCAAACAAGTTCATGTCCATGATGCACACAGAAAAGAAAGGAAAGGTCATTCAACTAAACCCTGAAGGGATAATTTAAATCAAAATGATTGAGGAAAACTTGTGAGACATAACGACAGGAGAAGGTATCTATGCTACTAACATTATTAGCGTTGTCTTCACTTGTTAAGCATGTTTATGAGGAAAAAAGACTGCAATGTCCACGACTGTCTCTGGGCATTTTCAAAGCAAGACTGAAGAAGAGTCAAATTCCTGTCCACAATGTTTTCTCCACTGCAAGTGACTTGGTTAGCACTGCTAACATTTCCCACTGGGTGAAAAAGTTTTTGGTCAAAGCTGTGATATGCCGCGTTCCTTGGATCCATCTTCCGCTGCACAGAGTAAGCTATCTTGCCGGCAACAAATTCTCTGGGATGGAAATCTTTTGCAAAAAGATCTAAACCTGGCTTGGCTTTCACAGTCTGTTCCATGCAAGGCAATTCTCTTGTTTCTTGTGGGGATGGACGGCTCGGGGTTTCATATCCAGACTCGTGCAAGTCATCACGTTCATCGCTGATGTCAAATCGAACACCATCTTGTTTTCTCCTTCCCAACCTTTGTGAGCTCTCTTGGGAAAATCCTTGCCAGTTTGTATCGGCCACAGATAACATTAAATTTTTCTTCTCTTTTCACGCCAGGGAGTATGTATTTCAAAATTTCCTGAAGATGGTATTTTTGCACTCAGCTCTTTTGTCACACTCATGGACTTGGCAGAGATCTCATTGAGCTCAGAAGTTTTGCTAGAGTCGTCCTCATGCACAATATCTAAGGGCAGCTTTGAAAGAGTCTTTTCCTGACACATCCTGAGTACTGGTCCTGCAACTTTCCTCTGATGCAAATCAGTTGATTTGACTGACATCTCTATTGGAGAGGGCAAGACAGGCTTTCTAGATGTGCTTTCTGAAGTACTTCCATGCACTTGTTCTTTAGGCTGAGCTGAATCATACGCCTGTTGTCTGAGATCATCTAAACTCAATGTACACAACTTTGTAACCTTTGTGTTGTCACTGCTGTGGCTAACCAGATGAACCAGTGGGAGGGCAAGTAATGCTTCCATATCAACGTCTAGATCAACCGACACATGCCTTGTAATCTACATTTTTCATTACATCGCTATCTGAAAGACAATCAATTAACTTCTCCTTATTTCGATATCTTCCCCTTTTTTGACGTTATCTTCTTTCAAGAATTTTTCTCCAATCAGACATAGTTCTGCCATGTAAGTAACATAATCTTCTATTTCACTTGAATGTTGCTTCAAAGTATCTGATGTGTCAAGAACATTGCTGTCAATGGTCTTGAGCACATGTACATAAAAGGCATCAAGAAGTTGATGAAGATTTGCGATGATACTTCTAGCTTTAATCTTCGTTTTGAAACTATTTCGTTCTAATGTTTCCACCATATGTCTTCTATTGACAAGACCATTGAGGTCATTTAATCTTGAATAGCTTTCTTGTAACAAATCTCTCAACTCCCTTTGATGAGACATGGTCAATCTGAAATATAGAAAAAAGAAAAAAAGCATGTAACGTCAGTCTCCATGCATACATACTCAAATAACACCCTGTGATGTCTTGGTTGACAGGCTCAATATTAAAAAAAAAACACATGGGTAAATTAGGAATGGGATTGGCCCAGGTCCTACTTAGATGAAAGTTACCTACAAAAGGAGCCACAGTAGAGTTACGCCAAATGTGATAAATGACAATAAGTGATAACTCTACCAAAGGTTTCATTGAAATTTACCCCATCCACGAATTGCTGAGATCTCAGGGTGAATTTGGAGGAAAAAGAAAAATGAAAGAAATAGAGGAAAGAAGTAGCGTCCACTTTCATCAAAGGAGCCATAATAAAAAAATAAAAAATGTCAATACGTCTTTAAAAAGGAGCCATAATCACAATAGTCGTCAAAAATAAAAATGTCAATACGTGATAACTTTACAAAAGGAGCCATAATCACAATAGTCGTCAAAAATAAAAAATGTCAATACGTGATAACTCCACAAAAGAAGCCACAATAGTCGTCAAAAATAAAAAATGACAATACGTGATAACTCTACAAAAGGAGCCACAATAGTCGTCAAAAATAAAAAATGACAATACGTGATAACTCTACAAAAGGAGCCACAAAAGTCGTCAAAAATAAAAAATGACAATACGTGATAACTCTACAAAAGGAGCCATAATCACAATAGTCGTCAAAAATAAAAAATGACAATACGTGATAACTCTACAAAAGGAGCCATAATCATAATAGTCGTCAAAAATAAAAAATGACAATACGTGATAACTCTACAAAAGGAGCCATAATAGTCGTCAAAAATAAAAAAATGACAATATGTGATAACTCCACAAAAGAAGCCACAATAGTCGTCAACATTTTTAAAAATGACAATACATGATAACTCGACAAAAGGAGCCACAAGTCGTCAAAATTTTTAAAAATGACAATAGGTGATAACTCTACAAAAAGGAACCACATTAGTTGTCAAAAATAAAAAATGACAATACGTGATAACTCGACAAAAGGAGCCACAATAGTCGTCAAAATGAAAATGACAATACGTGATAACTCTACAAAAGGAGCCACAACAGTCGTCAAAAATAAAAAATGACAATACATGATAACTCGACAAAAGGAGCCACAATAATCGTATCAAAAATGAAAATGAAATAGTGATAACTCTACTAAAAAAGCTACAGTAGAGTAAATTCAAATGTGCTCTTCCTCTTGTTTTCAAATCCGCCTGTTCAAGTTTTTTAACTTCCATGTTTATTGACATGTTGCATGCAGTAGTTTGTCTGCCTCTTTCCCTTGATCTTTAATTTTAATCATTTGTGGATAAACTTGGGGCCTTTTCTAATTCCACTTTTCACATAGCTGTTTGGATTTCTTCCATTGAGATATCTACATCTTCAGCTGTCTCAATTGGATTACTTGTTACTCTTACTAATCTTATCCTCTGACCTCTTGATTTGTAAGTTTCTTTTCCAGGCTTCCTTCTTCTCTTTTATCTTAGTTTTGACATTCTCATTCCACCATGCTGTTCTTTTCCCATCTCCTTTAATTTGTTTCCTACCATTTAATAGGCCCGGGCACTACTCGAGCCATTACTCGATACCAATGAATTTGGATTCTCTGGCTTCGAACCACGGTCTTAAGGCCAGAGGTGATGAACACCAACTCCCGACTCCTGTCTTGATACTACCTGCGTTGTAACTTCTTTGCCTTGACAAATAATGACGAGACGAGACCAGAGTGCAAGTGAAGGGCACTAACGACACGTCATGCTGCTGCGCTGGCAGTGCAGTGAGACCATGAGTGAGGCCAAAGACCATATAAACTAGTTTATGTGGTCTTTGGTGAGGCACATCAGCAGGCATGACAGTGGTGATGGGGGGTAAGAGATGAGGGGGGAGTTACTATCCCGCCCTCTCCTGCGACAGTGACAGCAGTTTTTACTAGTCTCTGTGTCTCCTGCTATCGCTATTCTATTACTCATTGATAGTGTACATATTCGCCGCCGCGAATGTGCGAGGCAGACTCATATTTGTTAGAGCGAGTACTCGAGTAACGCGAGACCAGAGAAGACGGTAGTTGGTATGAACGAGTAATAGAACAGCGAGTCTTGCCCAGGCCTACCCCTTACCAGTACCACAGACCTCTTCAGTACAATTGAGGAGTGTTTCCTTATACACTTACCACTTTTTCTTCTATTGTGCTATCAATCTGCCTTTCACTTTCACTGACAAATCTTTTCATCCTAGATTGGAATATCTGTTTTATGTCTGGTTTATTTAGTTCTTTTTTGTTTAGTAGCTTTCTTCTCTTTCCTTTTCTGGTTTTTTTCCTCACTAAATAATCTCATTCAAACCATTACTAGGTGATGATCACTAAATATTTAATTTCCTCTTTTACCTCTTGCATCCATTGCTTTGTAAAAAAAAATGGTACTGCTAACTACTATGCAGTCTATGATTGACTTTTCATCCCTATTTCACTTAGATCTACTTTTGTATATTTGTGATATTGATATGTGGAAAAAGGTGTTAGCTATATTCACATTAATCTCTAGGCAAAAGTCTATTAGTCTCTCTCTATTTGGAGTTGTTGTTGTCTCTCCTTCTTTACCTATTGCTCCAACAGACGTTTCTACATTGTTGCTTACTCTAGCGTCTGAATCTACTTAAGCCATTAGGTTCTGTTTGGGTTCAGAGTAGAGGATGGTGGTAGATATGTTATTTTAAAAAATTACTGTCGTCTGCTTACTTTTATGCATCATGGTCTGGATAAATCCAGGATAACTTTTATCAACTAAATAACCCTATATTACAACAAGTCCCCGAAAACCTGTTTCTTGCCGTTTCTATTTCTGAGGACTTTAAATAGAGCAACCATATCACCAATATTACTAAGAAAGCCAACACCACACCCGGCCTCATGTTGCAAAACAGCTTATTTGGCACTAGTGCACTCCACCTTAGAATACAGCTCTTATTATCCCTCCAGGACCGTAGAAAGGCCAAACACCTGGTGTTTTTATACAAAGTTGTAGGGGACTGGTATCAGCACTGCCACCTCAAGCGCTTAATCCCGCATCGTCCTAAATGTAGGGCAACTGACAAAACGTTTACTGACTTTTACAGTGATAACATTTTAGAAACCTATACTAGACTAATAATACCCATTGACCAATTGGACAGAAAGTCACAGGTCACATTATTCAGACTCAAGACTGGGCAAAACCGTCTCCATCAACGCTTATATGTATCGCTATCTGAAAGTTAGGGAATCAGAAGGGTGTGAGTGTGGAGCGCCCACCAGAACACTGAACATATTCTTCAGCAGTGTCCGTTCCAAACACCAGAGAAGAACGATATGGCAGGGCAAGGCACCTCTGGAAAAAAGCTCTACAGCCCTATGGAGAGTCCGCAAAAGACTATACATTTCAAGGAGATAATCCGCATCCTGATCTGACCCGCTGGCACAGAGATCGAAGAAGAAGAAGAAGAAAAAGAAGAGACTAATAATACAACATGTTTCAAACCTTTCCAGTGTAATAGGGACGTCTTTAAAAACTTGGGGAGGAGTTCCATGCTTGGGGTTCTTATTTTTTTTGTTCACTAGTCAGTATAATATCAATATAAAGTAAAGAAAATACTTATCAAACCATCTTTACATATTATTATTAAATGTTAAAGGACCAGGGTAAGGGATGCTTGATAGATGGTTAACCAGATAAGTCTTTTGCCGACTCCCCCCCCTTACTTGCCTTATTCATAACACTTTTTTTATAATACTTGTTACTTTAAATAGACTGAACGTGTGATATGGATCCATGAATATCTAAGGGAAAGAACACAAAAACTTCTTTTGTGGGAATTTCGATCTTTTAAAACAATTTCAGTAATGTCTCTTTGTCTTTTTAAATTTGTTTTATTAAGTATATTGTACCACACATATATATACAAACTTTTTCATCAATTTCTTACCATTTACGCAACATTAATAAGTCATTATAGACAAACTACACACTTTTATGTAAATTATGTAACTTTTCTTTCTACCTTTATCAGTTCCCATTCTACTTTTCGGTGTATGGGTTCAGAAGCCCGAGATGACCTTTCTCCAGGATGCTGGCATTTTCTGTTTCCTTCCAAAAGTGTTAAATTTCTATGCTTCAATACCTATTTTATATATTTTTCCTACTTTCTCCGAGATCTGCCTTTTGGTCTTTTACCCTGGGCTAAAGCATACTGATTTAGCTGTTCTTTTGTCATTCATTCTGTTTACATGCCCAAACCATCTCAATTGATTTAGTTCTATCTTAGTTTTTATGCCATCTCTTATTGTTGAGTTTCTGATTTTGTCTCCTTTAGTTTTCCTTACTACTCTTCTTAGATATTTCATGTCAGCTGCCTGTATTCTCTACTGTATAAGGTGGAGGTTTCACTGCCATAGAGGAGAGTAGGACAATAAACTGTGTTGTATACTGCCATTTTGGTTTTTGTTGACAATTCTTTTTTACCTACAAATGCCTTTCCTAGTTGGTTATATATTGCACTTGCCTTTTGGATTCCCTGGCTAATTTCTTCTCTTAGTTTTCCCTCTGAGTTAATCCTTACTCCTAGGTAATTGTAGCTTTGAACTTGTTCTAAATTCTTCCTACCCAATTTAAGATTTTGTGTCTTTCTCATACTCTTCATTGCGCTTCTTCATCCAAACTCTTCCCATTGTTCCTATTTTACTTTCCTCACTTCCTCTTTTGGCGATAGTTCTTTTATTCACGTAATCTATCCTATCTTCTGGTCTCTTTGGTTGCAAGTATTTCTTCCAGGCATCCTTCTTTTCTTTGCTCTTAGTCTTGACATTCTCAGTCCACCATGCTGTTCTTTTCCTATCCCTTTTAATTTGTTTCCTACCACAGACCTCTTCCGTACAACCGAAGAGTGTTTATTCATTTACCACTTTTCTTCTATTGTGCTATCAGTATCATTCAGATCAATCTGCCTTTTATTGATAAATCTTTTTATCCTAGATTGGTATATATCTTTTACTATTGGTTTATAGTTGTTTACTCTAGCGTTTAAATCTCCTAAAACCATTAGTTCCTGTATGAGTTTAAGATTCTCTGCAGCTATTTGTAAATCGTTTTCGAAGATATCTTTTCGTTCTTTAGTGGCGTCTTCGTTTGGTCCATAAGCTATTAATACTTTAATTTCTCTTCCTTTTGATTTAATATTTACTTGTAATAGCCGTGGGCTTATACATTTCCAACTTTCTAGTAGCTTTTCATGCCTTTTATGCACTAGGAGGCTTACTCCTGCTCTATCTTGACATCTACTCATGAGAAGATTAAAATATGATTCGGTCCTACATTTTCTATTCCTTGTCCTTTTTTCTTTGTTTCTGTAATGGCCAAAATGTCTACTTTGAATTTTTCCCTTCCTTCAACTAATTCTAACTCTTTTTCATTTATTGTCCTAACATTCCATGTTCCAAAAATCACATTCCATGTTTCTTTTCCATGTTCGTCGTTGAAAGGTCAAGCTTTTATTGCATTATTTCTCTGAATCAGTTTGGTTTTGGATAAGCAGGGGATTAGCCCACAACTTTGAGGCCCTGTACCAGGCCTTGTTATTTTCTGTCATGGTTAACTCCCTTAGCCTTTGCTTTTTCAAGACCAGCCTGCAAGGCAGGTTGTTTTCTGTCATGGTTAACCCCTTTAGCCTTTGGTCAGCCAAAACCCGCCTGTAAGGCAGAAGGAGACTCATGCAGGGCGGGATCATCTACGCCCGTTCAGGTGCTTACCTGTCCACTGCCCGGAAATTAGGTAACATGAACTGGTAAAATGTTTAAAAAACATGCTCATATATATGAACCACGCGCTCTCACTGGTAACATGTTTCAGTCTTAGTCTGATTTACGATGAAGTCTCGGCCCGGTTCCTTGCCAATGACATTGGAACTGCTCATGTACACTTGTCAGTCAGTTGGTCTCTCGTCTCAATCACTCACTTGAACAGCTCATGTTCTGGCCATTCCCTACAAGTACCAAGCCACAACTTCAGCTTGGCGGAAGGTACCGATTAAGAGACCTTACATTATTTTCTCCATGCTTTTTGGTTTGGTGAATTCTTTTTCTAACCTGCTGCCTTGCAGGCCGGTCTTGACTGACCAAAGGCTAAGGGAGTTAACCCTGACAGAAAATAACAACCTGCTGCCTTGCAGGCTGGTCTTGAATGACTTAAGTCTAAGGGAGTTAACCCTGACAGAAAATAACAAGGCCCGGTAGGGGGCCTCAAGGTGGCAGCCCCACCTTCTACCTAGGGTACAGTGGGCTTATCCCCTACTTATCCAAAACAACCTGATTCAAAGTAATATATACAATGATATACCCGGCTTGAACTTTCGAAGACGACTCTAGAAAAGTGCACGGACTGTGATTTTTGGAACATGGAATGTTCTGAAAGAACACAGACTGTGATTTTTGGAACATGGAATGTTAGGGCAATTAATGGAAAGGAGTTAGAATTAGCTGAAAAAATGGAAAAATTCAAAGTAGACAAACAAAAAAAAGGACAAAGAATAGAAAATGTAGGACCAAATCATACTTTAATCTTCTCAGGAGTAGATGTCAAAGATAGAGCTAGAGAAGGAGTAGGCCTCCTAATGCATAAAAGGCAAGAAATGCTACTAGAAAGTTGGAAATTTGTAAGCCCACGGCTATTAGAGGTAAATATTAAACCAAAAGAAAGAGAAATTAAATTATTAATAGCTTATGGACCAAACGAAGATGCCCCCAAAGAAGAAAAAGATCTTCGAAAATGATTTACAAATAGCTGCAGAGAATCTCAAACCCAAACATGAAATTAATGGTTTTAGGAGATTTAAACGCTACAGTAGGCAACAATGTAGAAACTTCAGGAGGAGTAAAAGGTAAAGAAGGAGAGACAACAGCTTCTCCAAATGGAGAGAGACTAATAGATTTTTGCCTACAGAATAACATGAAAATAGCGTAACACATTTTTTCCTCATAAAGATATCCACACATATACAAGACTAAATAAAGACAGATGTGAAAAGTCAATCATAGACTACATAATAGTTAGCAGCTCCCTTTTACAATACAATGGATGCTAGAGTAAGCAGAGGAGCTGAAATAGTTAGTGATCATCACCTAGTGATAGCCAAAATGAGATTATTAACTGAAGAATACAAACAGAAAATGAAAGAGAAGAAAGCTAATAAACTCAAAATAGAAGAACTAAATAAACCAATAGTACAACAGATGTACCAATCCAGGATAAAAGATCTATCAGTGAAAGGCAGATGGATCTGAAGGAAAGCACAATAGAAGAAAAGTGGCAAATATATAAAGAAACACTTCTCAGTTGTACTGAAGAGGTCTGTGGTAGGAAACAAATTAAAGGAGATGGGAAAAGGACAGCATGGTTGGTGGAATGAGAAACAGGAACAGTGGGAAGAGTTTGGACAAAGACTTCAAGAAAGCTATCAAGGAAATCAAAAGCTGTTCTGGAGAGCAGTAAATTTTCACGAAGCATGAGAAACTATTTGACCAAAACATGCCCAATTTCTTGTTGACGACATATTAAGAACGTCAAAGGAGAAATAATGAAAGGCAGACAGCGAAATCAATTCTTCAGGAAATGCAGCACTTATTTTTCCCAAGATCATTTATGAATATTAAAAAACAAAGAAACGATAAGCTGTTGGACTATGGAGAAAGTATTTTCAACAATTACATAATCCCTCCAGAACATATGAAACAAGGAGTACAGATCAATTATTAAGAGTAACAAGTAATGGAGATGAGACAGCTGAAGAAGTAGGTATCTCACTGGAAGAACTTCAAACAGCTATAAGAAAAGTGAAATTAGATAAAGCCCCAGGAGTGGATCAAGTTTATCCAGAAATGATTAAAAACCAAGGGAGAGAGGCAGACAAACTACTACATGCAATATGTCAACAAGCATGGAAGTCCAAACAGGTGCCAGACGACTGGAAAAAGGGAACTGTAGTACCAATACACAAGAAAGGATCAACCATGGAATGCTCAAACTATAGAGGGATATCACTACTTAGCGTACCAGGAAAAGTGTATGCCAGGATTCTGGAAATGAGACTAAGGAAAAGAGTAGAGGATCAGATTGAAGAGCATCAGAGTAGATTTAGACCAGGAAGAAGTGTACAAGATCACATATTTACAATTAGATAAATAATAGAAAAAATTCCTTGAGAGAAACATTGACTTGCATTTGTGCTTTATTGACTTAGAAAAGGCATTTGACACTGTGAGGAGGGACGAACTATGGCATTCCTTAACAGAACACAACGTAGAGCAAAATTTGATAGAAGCCATTAAAAGTTTTTACAATAAACCAACATGTGCAGTGAGTAGCTGGAAATGTATCTGAAGAATTTGATGTAGATATAGGAGTAAGACAGGGTTGTATCCTAAGTCCTCTTTTGTCTATCACATTTATGGATTCAGTCGCAAGAGCATCCTCAAACATGAATTCTTTTTCTTTTGTCTTTATTTAGAAAAGTAAGTCAAAGTTTAATGAAAACGTTATTGTTTATTCTTCTCTTCTCATCAGTTATTCACTTTTTTCTCTCTCACATCATTATTTAATGATTATTTATAAGTAGATCTATGGGTATGAATGGAAAACTTTAAACAAGAATTTAAAACAAATAAAGGAAGGTAAATGACATTATATATCAAATATCCAAGCGGGTTTAAAGAAAAGTAGAAATTTAAATGTAATTTACTAACGATAATTATAATGAAGAGATAAAACGATCATTCATCATTTATAATGGGCTTTATACATCTAAGTTTTTATTTAGAAACAATACTTTATTGATGTTGCTAGGTTTTAAACAACTTCTGCAATGGGAGACGAGTTCTCCAGCTTTCGAAGATTCATTGTCACATTTGATCTTTCAATTTAATTTTTGGTATGGAAATAGGTCTACAAAGGGCTGGGGATGAGAAACACCAACATCGAAAGAAATTTCAGACGTCTCACACGCATCGGTAAACTCTTGAACAGCCCACAAAAAATATTATTTTACATCCCCCCACCCCTTACCCCTAATCACCACTGTCATGTCCACTGATTCAGATGTCCTTCACTCATATAATAAGACTGCAATGCTAGCGCAGCAGCAGCGACGCGTCATAAGTGCCCCTCAATTTTACTTTGGTCTCATCATTACTCGTCAAGGCGAAGTAGTTACAATGTGGGTAGGTATCAAGACAGGAGTCAGAGTTGGTATCAAGACGGGAGTCGGAGTTAGTATTCATCACCTCTGGCCTCGAGGTCGTGGTGAGATTCGAATAAAACGGTTAAAAGCCTTCTATTTGTTGGTATCGAGTAATGGCTTGAGTAGCGCCCAGGCCTACCTTCAACGTATAAATCCAGATCTAGTTTCATGACTTAGTTTCTATAATATGTCAGTTTCCAGTCTCATTCTCATGTTACATAATCTGCTGTCTTAATTGCACATCATGTCACCTTGAGAGAGGGAGAGAGAGAGAGAGAGAGAGAGAGAGAGAGAGAGAGAGAGAGAGAGAGAGAGAGAGAGAGAGAGAGAGAGAGAGAGACAGAGAGAGAGAGAGAGAGAGAGAGAGAGAGAGATCAATATTATTCACTAAATAAATATTGTTTCATCCCCGTAAAAACCAAGACCCAAACTTGTTATCTCACCCCTTCAAAGTAAACCCTCTAGATATTTATATTATGTCCCTTAATTTAGGGGGATCCGACCAGGAACTCATTCTAATGCAGAGAGCGTTAAGAGTAGGCCAAGAAAATCTACTCAAAATCAAATGGCTACTACTACTAGAACTATACCTACTCATTGATGAGTGGGTGGTGCAACCATCATTAAATTTTTTTTTAATAATATAGAATCTTCAATCTAGACTAGATTCTTAGATCTAGATCTAGAATCTATATATTATATATTTATACTAGATCTAGATCTATACTGAACTCTCATTCACTGGCATTTTGCGATCTAGAAGGTAGATCTACATCAAATCTAGATCTAGGTCTAGAATACAAATTGAATCTAAGCCCTTTTGATTTCTTGTTTTAACAAAAGTAAATTATCTAGAGAAATAGACCTACATTTACAGGCTGAGCTCAAGATTTCAGTGGACAGCTGTTCACGAGTTCCAGATGTTTACCTAATGGATGAACTCAAATGAACTATCATGAATCAACACTCTTTCAACACGAGCTGACGGTTAAATCGGAAGCGGAAGTTGATTTTAAAAAAAAATAGGAATTGGGAATGGGCTTCTAAAGTTCAAATGATTTCAGTAGCCTAAACGTTGAAGGCTCGATTTATAAATTAACTCTCTTCATTTCAACCATTCAGTATTCGGCAACACGGGATCATTCAACCAAAAGTCGGTCTGTCTTCGACCTAGAAAATTATGTTTTTATTTTATAATCAATCATTTGAAAGTACTATCAAAGCACAGAACGGAAAACAACAGCAAAAGAACTAAAATGTGTGTATTGATTCTATCTGAGTACGACCGATAGCAAAAAACTCCATCAGACTGAACTGAGAAGCAGAGGAAATTCAAGACAAGAAGCATAATCTGTATAATATCGCAATGGCCCTAGATCTAGCTTAGATCTGACCGGCACCCCTTAAGATATGATGTTCCGTTTGCCCCAGAAATGTTTGGCCAGAAGGAATACCTCGTCGAATTGTTAAAAATGGAATGAAGTGAAAATAAAGGGGTGGGGGGGGAGTTCAGGGGATCTCACCCTGATTCCGTGAAAACCCAATGGAAAGAGGAGGGGGGAGGGGCGTGAAAGGCTTTGATGATGATGGTCACGTTGCAACATCCCTACCCACAAGGTGGAGGAAATGTTTTGTAACATGCATTTAAACAAAATGTGTGACCCGTCTTAAGAGAATACAAATTGAACCAACTAGCTTCATGTATATTCTAGGACTGCAAATGTTTTATAACATGTATTTAAACAAAATGTGTGACCTGTCTTGAGAGAATACAAATTGAACCAACTAGCTTCATGTATATTCTGGGACTGCCGGTACTCAAATGATAAAATATGCGATTGTATTTTTAAAAAAAGTTGAAGCTTGTATTTTGTGGCTTTAGATCTAGACTAGATCTAGACTCACATTTTATTGACCCTGGCCTTGGATGTTTTTGTTTCATTTTATTAAAAATTTCAGTTTTATTTGTTTCTAATGGGAATTGAAGTCAAAGATAAATGAAATAGATATATATTACACTTAGGGATCTACAGTCAGTTCATAATCTTATGCAAATTTAGTCAAATGATGTATAATTTAAAGGAGTCATTATCCGCAAGGTGCCTTGCGGATCCAAGGTACAAGCGTTATCCATAAGGTGTATTTTGTTTAAAAGGTAAATTGTTTTTAAACTATCCTCTCAGATTTACATTTCAAATAAATTTTGACAAATGAGAATTTTCTTTGACTTCTCATTTCATTATCTGTCGCAGAAAGGGATAAAAAGATTAGGTTGCTGAACAGGCACAATCATACACACCCGGGGAGGGAGTGGTACTGAATTGAACAGAACACTAATTCACTTTTCAAGACATGCTTATCTGTGAACTTGACCAAAATTCCGGTCCTTGCGGATAATGCCGCCACAGAAGCAGGACTATCAGCAAGGTGCCTTGCAGACCAATGTTCAAGTTTTATTCGCAAGGCACCTTGCGGATAAGGGTGGCCATAATTTAAACTGCCATTGTGACACTGTTATCAGTTATGTCTCAGATCTGAGCAGTTTTCAGTTTTGTACCGAGTCACGTGCGTATGAGTGTATTTGTCCGCCTACACTGTCTGCTTCTCCCCTCCTACACTCACCTCATTTATTGCATATTTTGAGCTCATCATTTTGGACTCTCACCCCCTAACTCCCTCGCTGTCCTCCTCCTGACAATGTTGTTAGCAAAGAAGGATGTTATGTTGTTTTGAGCCAATCGGCTTTCGTTGCCATGGAATTGTTGCAAGCTAAGAATATTGTATTATTTTTTTAGACCAATCAGTTAAAACTCAACCCCCGCTTTCGTTGCCATGAAACTGTTGTGAGCTAAGAATGTAGTTTTGTCTTTTTGAGCCAATCAGTTTGGACTCATGATGCCCCCATTTCCTTCAATACTCAAATACTATATATATCTGGTTATTGACTTGCTCACTCTCTTCTTGCTGTGTACATCTGGTTGTGAGATATGTGTTTGAGAATTGTCCAGGGCGTAAGTTGATCATATTCACATTCTGTTACCTGCAAATATTTTGTTGTCATGCAATTGCAATGTATCAGTAGTGACATTTTTTAACAGAATTGAGAGGTAGCTTTAAACGAAAAAGAAACAAACTTAATTTAGTTTATATCTTGATTCCCACATATATTTACTGTGCTTCATTCATTAAACCTCCTATAACCTCCCATTACCTCCTTTAACCTCCCATTACCTCCCTCGCTTGAACCGTGGTCATTGGTTTATTTTGCCTTCTATTTCGTGATCAGCAGGCATATGGCCCTGACTCCCTGTTTAATATTCCCTTATTGCCCCCCCCCCCCCCGCCTTACAGTTGTAGAGCACTTAGCCTATACTTTTGAGACGGAGAGCCAGAATCAGATCATCGGTCAATGTAACACATATTTTCATAGAAGCGTTGCTGACCCTTTCCCACCCTATTTAGTGTGGCCGCCTATTTATTTATAAATGTATAAATGAATGCCTGACGTACTCAAATTGTTTTTGCAACTTTAAAGAAACGCATAGAAGTGTATATTTTATTGTTTATTGTAAACAAACACTTACCGTAGAAGGGGCAAACACTCATCACTATTATAACTGGATCACTCACAACAATATTGTTGTGAATATCACAGGCCATGTAAAAAATGTAACGTGGGACATTGGCGCCCAACGTGGATTGGCTTGAAGATTTTACAACCTGAGGCGCCCACATTGCATATTCAATCCCATTGGTGCCCAACGTGGATTGGCTTGAAGATTTTACAACCTGAGGCGCCCACATTGCATATTCAATCCCATTGGTGCCCAACGTGGATTGGCTTGAAGATTTTACAACCTGAGGCGCCCACATTGCATATTCAATCCCATTGGCGCCCAACGTGGATTGGCTTGAAGATTTTACAACCTGAGGCGCCCACATTGCATATTCAATCCCATTGGCGCCCAATGTGGGGCTTGTCACAAAGAACTTGTCACAATTTAATGTTGAAATTTCAAATACAGAAATAGGCTCTGCAATTAAAAACACATACGGTTCCCAAATTTCATTCCATATACTTTAATATATAATAAATTATCAAATGTATGCAAACCACTTCAAATTGTCCTATTATATAATTTATGATCCGATTTCGAAAATTAAAATTTTTATTTTTTAAATAAATATGCCTTTTAGATATGTACGATGAATAACACATTATTATAGAAACGGGAACATGATCAATGACATTTGACAGTGAAACTTATACGTGTGCATGCGCTGTTTTCCAAAATAAGCAAGAATTCATACATGGTTTTTATTTTTATTTTAGAAATGGAAAACTTGACGGATCGTTCAGTGTGTCAGACGATGGAACACTTCAAATACGATACCACAAACATGATAGACTCTGTTAGTAAAGAACTGGATGAACTGCAAGAAAAGATTTTCAAGTTGAATGGTCTGTAAAGAATTTTCGTGTCATTACTTGTCATCACAAAATATTTTTATCTTTTGCAAATGTTCTCAAATTCTTCACGATAACTTTGATAGTTTAAATGACAATTTTATGAGAAAGATTGGCATGGGTGGCTCAGTGGTTAGACTACCAAATGTGGAATTGTGAGGACCTGGGTTTGAATCCTGACAATGCTAGGTCCAATGCTATGTTCCTTGTGAAAGACCCTTGTGTGCAAATGGGTACAAGAAACAGCTAGAGAGTAAAACTTGCAACATACTAGTGTCCTTTCAGGAGGCAATGTCTATTTAATTATCACGTTTTCCACTTGATGTTATGAAATCTGGGATAAGCTCTGACTGTATGGCCTGTATAATGGCCTTGAAGGAACTGTACATGATTTATAAGAAAGAAACCTTCACATCAATTATAAAATCATCATAAATTTATCTTTCTTCTTTGTTTTCAAGTCCGTGCACAGATGTTAGAAGTTGATATTGCCACGCAATTCAGTCCTGATGCCATTCTTGAAATGAAGAAACTGGAGCAAAAGTGCCTGGAAAGTGTCAATGCTTCAAAGGAGATGACCGACCAGACCTTGAACCTCACGATTCATAATGTATCGACTTTCCAATAGAAGCAAAACAGTTTCATTATTGGCAATTATAAAGAAGCCTTCTAAATCTTCCTTTTCTCTTAGTCATTATTCGACAACCCGATATTCAATGAAAGGATAGTGTGCTCTACTTAATTTTATGACAAGTTATTGTTTATGCTGTTAAAACACTTCATTTGCATTTTCTATTTTACACATGATGTATCGCCTCTTTAGAAAGCAGACAAAATTTTATTTAGGTTTCACAGCTGTTTTTTCTGAGGATAATACTTGTTCCTGTAACTTGAAAATGATATGGGGAATATTTTATTATCAGTGACACATGATGAAAGGCTCATCTCATATTGTTGATGCCTATTTATTTGATATGAAATTGATACAGTAGTCGCTGGATAAATGCATGTCCTTTGGGCGCAGGAAAAAGCAACATATTTTATGCATATCGTGTGTTCATGAGAACACTTTTATTATATAGTAAAAATTTGGTCAGCAGAATGTAGGTGTGTGTTTATGCAGAGTGTGCTTTTATCTAGCGATTACTGTATAATACTTGTGTCATATTTAAATTCTTGGTGACGCTCTCTTATAATAATAAACTACATGTAGATGTTCCTGAAAAGGATTTATTCCCTTATCTTTTATGGTCAGTTATAACATAAATATCCAAAATATTTTTGACATGACACAACAAAAAAGCCATTAGAATTTTGATTCACCATTGCTATCCCTGTGAGTAACCTTTAAAGTTCCTTTAACACTTTAAGATTGTTGCCTCTTTTGAGACATGAATTATTTACTTTTAATTTGATTGAAAGGATCAAATTCATTTTGATTATTTTTTTTGCTTTCTGTCGCTTCATCAATTTTTGCAAGTTGGTGCTACGCTGCCAAGGGTTCACTCACATTAGCAACAGCTTGTTTTTTTTTTTGTGTACAGTATTTAATTTTTTTTGTACAAAACTGTAGTTCATTTTCCGTAGATAAGGGATCCTCTCATTTATCACATTGTGATTGCTTAAACCCTAGTGCTATTCACTTGTCTCAAGTATTAAATAAAACAATACTAAAGATATCTCTCTTTATCATAGCATTATTTTGTTCTCTCTTTATCACAATATCATTGCCTTTGTTGTAAACATTTTGTTCTCTCTTTATCATAGCATTATTTTGTTCTCTCTTTATCATAGTATTATTTTGTTCTCTCTTTATTATAGTATTATTTTGTTCTCTTTTTATCATAGTATTATTTTGTTCTCTCTTTATTATAGTATCATTGCTTTTGTTGTCAACATTTTGTTCTCTCTTTATCATAGTATTATTTTGTTCTCTCTTTATCATAGTATCATTACCTTTGTTGCAAAGCATTTTGTTCTCTCTTTATCATAGTATTATTTTGTTCTCTCTTTATCATAATATCATTGCCTTTGTTGTAAACATTTTGTTCTCTCTTTATCATAGTATTATTTTGCCCTCTCTTTATCATAGTATTATTTTGTTCTCTCTTTATCATAGTATCATTGCCTTTGTTGTAAACATTTTGTTCTCTCTTTATCATAGTATTATTTTGTTCTCTCTTTATTATAGTATCATTGCCTTTGTTGTAAACATTTTGTTCTCTCTTTATCATAGTATATTTTGCCCTCTCTTTATCATTATTATTTTGCCCTCTCTTTATCATAGTATTATTTTGCCCTCTCTTTATCATATTATTATTTTGTTTTATCTTTATCATAGTATTATTTTGCCCTCTCTTTATCACAGTATTATTGCCTTTGTTGTAAACTTTCTGTTCTCTCTTTATCGTAGTATTATTTTGTTCTCTCTTTATCATAGTATCATTGCCTTTGTTGTAAACATTTTATTCTCTCTTTATCATAGTATTATTTTGCCCTCTCTTTATCATAGCATTATTTTGCCCTCTTTTATCACAGTATTATTTTGTTCTCTCTTTATCATTGCCTTTGTTGTAAACATTTTATTCTCTCTTTATGATAGTATTATTTTGTTCTCTCTTTGTCATAGTATTATTTTCCCCTCTTTATCATACATGATTGCCTTTGTTGTAAAAATGTTGTTCTCTCTTTATCATAGTATCATTTGTTCTCTCTTTAATATTATCATTTTGTTCTCTCTTTATCAGAGTATAATTTTATTATATCTTTATCATAGTATCATTGCCTTTGTTGTAAACATTTTGTTCTTCCTCTATCATAGTATTAGTGCCTTTGTTGTAAATATTTTATTCTCCTATCATAGTATCATTGCCTTTGTTGTAAACATTTTGTTCTCTCTATCATAGCATTATTGCCTTTGTTGTAAACATTTTGTTCTCTCTATCATAGCATTATTGCCTTTGTTGTAAACATTGTTCTCTATCATAGCATTATTGTTTGTTGTAAACTCTCTCTATCATAGCATTATTGCCTTTGTTGTAAACGTGTTGTTCTCTCTATCATAGCATTATTGCCTTTGTTGTAAACGTGTTGTTCTCTCTATCATAGCATTATTGCCTTTGTTGTAAACGTGTTGTTCTATCATAGCATTATTGCCTTTGTTGTAAACGTGTTGTTCTCTCTATCATAGCATTATTGACTTTGTTGTAAACGTGTTGTTCTCTCTATCATAGCATTATTGACTTTGTTGTAAACGTGTTGTTCTCTCTATCATAGCATTATTGACTTTGTTGTAAACGTGTTGTTCTCTCTATCATAGCATTATTGCCTTTGTTGTAAACGTGTTGTTCTCTCTATCATAGCATTATTGCCTTTGTTGTAAACGTGTTGTTCTATCATAGCATTATTGCCTTTGTTGTAAACGTGTTGTTCTATCATCATAGCATTATTGCCTTTGTTGTAAACGTGTTGTTCTATCTATCATAGCATTATTGCCTTTGTTGTAAACGTGTTGTTCTATCATAGCATTATTGCCTTTGTTGTAAACGTGTTGTTCTATCATAGCATTATTGCCTTTGTTGTAAACGTGTTGTTCTATCATAGCATTATTGCCTTTGTTGTAAACGTGTTGTTCTCTCTATCATAGCATTATTGCCTTTGTTGTAAACATGTTGTTCTATCATAGCAATATTGCCTTTGTTGTAAACGTGTTGTTCTATCATAGCATTATTGCCTTTGTTGTAAACGTGTTGTTCTATCATAGCAATATTGCCTTTGTTGTAAACGTGTTGTTCTATCATAGCATTATTGCCTTTGTTGTAAACGTGTTGTTCTCTCTATCATAGCATTATTGCCTTTGTTGTAAACGTGTTGTTCTATCATCATAGCAATATTGCCTTTGTTGTAAACGTGTTGTTCTCTCTATCATAGCAATATTGCCTTTGTTGTAAACGTGTTGTTCTCTCTATCATAGCAATATTGCCTTTGTTGTAAACATGTTTGTTCTATCATAGCAATATTGCCTTTGTTGTAAACGTGTTGTTCTCTCTATCATAGCATTATTGCCTTTGTTGTAAACATTTTGTTCTATCATAGCATTATTGCCTTTGTTGTAAACGTGTTGTTCTCTCTATCATAGCATTATTGCCTTTGTTGTAAACGTGTTGTTCTATCTATCATAGCATTATTGCCTTTGTTGTAAACATTTTGTTCTCTCTATCATAGCATTATTGCCTTTGTTGTAAACATTTTGTTCTCTCTATCATAGCATTATTGCCTTTGTTGTAAACGTGTTGTTCTCTCTATCATAGCATTATTGCCTTTGTTGTAAACATGTTGTTCTCTCTATCATAGCATTATTGCCTTTGTTGTAAACATGTTGTTCTATCATAGCATTATTGCCTTTGTTGTAAACGTGTTGTTCTCTCTATCATAGCATTATTGCCTTTGTTGTAAACGTGTTGTTCTATCATAGCATTATTGCCTTTGTTGTAAACGTGTTGTTCTTCTATCATAGCATTATTGCCTTTGTTGTAAACGTGTTGTTCTCTCTATCATAGCATTATTGCCTTTGTTGTAAACGTGTTGTTCTATCATAGCATTATTGCCTTTGTTGTAAACGTGTTGTTCTATCATAGCATATTGCCTTTGTTGTAAACGTATCATAGCATTATTGCTTTGTTGTAAACATGTTGTTCTATCATAGCATTATTGCCTTTGTTGTAAACATGTTGTTCTATCATAGCATTATTGCCTTTGTTGTAAACATGTTGTTCTATCATAGCATTATTGCCTTTGTTGTAAACGTGTTGTTCTATCATCATAGCATTATTGCCTTTGTTGTAAACGTGTTGTTCTCTCTATCATAGCATTATTGCCTTTGTTGTAAACGTGTTGTTCTCTCTCATAGCATTATTGCCTTTGTTGTAAACGTGTTGTTCTATCATAGCATTATTGCCTTTGTTGTAAACGTGTTGTTCTCTCTATCATAGCATTATTGCCTTTGTTGTAAACATGTTGTTCTTTCTATCATAGCATTATTGCCTTTGTTGTAAACGTGTTGTTCTATCATAGCAATATTGCCTTTGTTGTAAACGTGTTGTTCTATCATAGCAATATTGCCTTTGTTGTAAACGTGTTGTTCTATCATAGCATTATTGCCTTTGTTGTAAACGTGTTGTTCTATCATAGCATTATTGCCTTTGTTGTAAACGTGTTGTTCTATCATAGCATTATTGCCTTTGTTGTAAACGTGTTGTTCTATCATAGCATTATTGCCTTTGTTGTAAACGTGTTGTTCTCTCTATCATAGCATTATTGCCTTTGTTGTAAACGTGTTGTTCTATCATAGCATTATTGCCTTTGTTGTAAACGTGTTGTTCTATCATAGCATTATTGCCTTTGTTGTAAACGTGTTGTTCTCTCTATCATAGCATTATTGCCTTTGTTGTAAACGTGTTGTTCTATCATAGCATTATTGCCTTTGTTGTAAACGTGTTGTTCTCTCTATCATAGCATTATTGCCTTTGTTGTAAACGTGTTGTTCTCTCTATCATAGCAATATTGCCTTTGTTGTAAACGTGTTGTTCTCTCTATCATAGCATTATTGCCTTTGTTGTAAACGTGTTGTTCTATCATAGCATTATTGCCTTTGTTGTAAACATGTTGTTCTCTCTATCATAGCATTATTGCCTTTGTTGTAAACGTGTTGTTCTCTCTATCATAGCATTATTGCCTTTGTTGTAAACGTGTTGTTCTCTCTATCATAGCATTATTGCCTTTGTTGTAAACGTGTTGTTCTCTCTATCATATTATTACCTTTGTTGTAAACGCATCATAGCATTATTACCTTTGTTGTAAACGTGTTGTTCTCTCTATCATAGCATTATTGCCTTTGTTGTAAACGTGTTGTTCTCTCTATCATAGCATTATTGCCTTTGTTGTAAACGTGTTGTTCTATCATAGCATTATTGCCTTTGTTGTAAACATGTTGTTCTATCATAGCAATATTGCCTTTGTTGTAAACGTGTTGTTCTATCATAGCAATATTGCCTTTGTTGTAAACGTGTTGTTCTATCATAGCATTATTGCCTTTGTTGTAAACGTGTTGTTCTATCGTTGCATTATTGCCTTTGTTGTAAACGTGTTGTTCTATCATAGCAATATTGCCTTTGTTGTAAACATGTTGTTCTATCATAGCATTATTGCCTTTGTTGTAAACGTGTTGTTCTCTCTATCATAGCATTATTGCCTTTGTTGTAAACGTGTTGTTCTATCATAGCAATATTGCCTTTGTTGTAAACATGTTGTTCTATCATAGCATTATTGCCTTTGTTGTAAACATGTTGTTCTCTCTATCATAGCAATATTGCCTTTGTTGTAAACGTGTTGTTCTATCATAGCATTATTGCCTTTGTTGTAAACATGTTGTTCTATCATAGCATTATTGCCTTTGTTGTAAACATGTTGTTCTCTCTATCATAGCTTATTGCCTTTGTTGTAAACGTGTTGTTCTCTCTATCATAGCATTATTGCCTTTGTTGTAAACGTGTTGTTCTATCATAGCATTATTGCCTTTGTTGTAAACATGTTGTTCTCTATCATAGCATTATTGCCTTTGTTGTAAACATGTTGTTCTCTCTATCATAGCATTATTGCCTTTGTTGTAAACGTGTTGTTCTATCATAGCATTATTGCCTTTGTTGTAAACATGTTGTTCTCTCTATCATAGCATTATTGCCTTTGTTGTAAACATGTTGTTCTATCATAGCATTATTGCCTTTGTTGTAAACATGTTGTTCTCTCTATCATAGCATTATTGCCTTTGTTGTAAACATTTTGTTCTCTCTATCATAGCATTATTGCCTTTGTTGTAAACATGTTGTTCTCTCTATCATAGCATTATTGCCTTTGTTGTAAACGTGTTGTTCTCTCTATCATAGCAATATTGCCTTTGTTGTAAACGTGTTGTTCTATCATAGCAATATTGCCTTTGTTGTAAACATGTTGTTCTCTCTATCATAGCATTATTGCCTTTGTTGTAAATGTGTTGTAAACATTATTGCCTTTGTTGTAAACATGTTGTTCTATCATAGCATTATTGCCTTTGTTGTAAACGTGTTGTTCTATCATAGCAATATTGCCTTTGTTGTAAACGTGTTGTTCTATCATGCATTATTGCCTTTGTTGTAAACATGTTGTTCTATCATAGCATTATTGCCTTTGTTGTAAACGTGTTGTTCTATCATAGCAATATTGCCTTTGTTGTAAACGTGTTGTTCTCTCTATCATAGCATTATTGCCTTTGTTGTAAACGTGTTGTTCTATCATAGCAATATTGCCTTTGTTGTAAACGTGTTGTTCTATCATAGCAATATTGCCTTTGTTGTAAACATGTTGTTCTCTCTATCATAGCATTATTGCCTTTGTTGTAAACGTGTTGTTCTATCATATCATAGCATTATTGCCTTTGTTGTAAACATGTTGTTCTATCATAGCATTATTGCCTTTGTTGTAAACGTGTTGTTCTATCATAGCATTATTGCCTTTGTTGTAAACATGTTGTTCTATCATAGCATTATTGCCTTTGTTGTAAACATGTTGTTCTATCATAGCATTATTGCCTTTGTTGTAAACGTGTTGTTCTATCATAGCATTATTGCCTTTGTTGTAAACGTGTTGTTCTATCATAGCATTATTGCCTTTGTTGTAAACATGTTGTTCTATCATAGCATTATTGCCTTTGTTGTAAACGTGTTGTTCTCTCTATCATAGCATTATTGCCTTTGTTGTAAACATGTTGTTCTATCATAGCATTATTGCCTTTGTTGTAAACATTTTGTTCTCTCTATCATAGCATTATTGCCTTTGTTGTAAACATGTTGTTCTATCATAGCATTATTGCCTTTGTTGTAAACATTTTGTTCTCTCTATCATAGCATTATTGCCTTTGTTGTAAACATGTTGTTCTATCATAGCAATATTGCCTTTGTTGTAAACGTGTTGTTCTCTCTATCATAGCAATATTGCCTTTGTTGTAAACATGTTGTTCTCTCTATCATAGCAATATTGCCTTTGTTGTAAACATGTTGTTCTCTTCTATCATAGCAATATTGCCTTTGTTGTAAACATGTTGTTCTCTCTATCATAGCATTATTGCCTTTGTTGTAAACGTGTTGTTCTATCATAGCAATATTGCCTTTGTTGTAAACATGTTGTTCTATCATAGCATTATTGCCTTTGTTGTAAACGTGTTGTTCTATCATAGCAATATTGCCTTTGTTGTAAACGTGTTGTTCTATCATAGCATTATTGCCTTTGTTGTAAACGTGTTGTTCTATCATAGCAATATTGCCTTTGTTGTAAACGTGTTGTTCTATCATAGCAATATTGCCTTTGTTGTAAACGTGTTGTTCTCTCTATCATAGCATTATTGCCTTTGTTGTAAACGTGTTGTTCTATCATAGCATTATTGCCTTTGTTGTAAACGTGTTGTTCTATCATAGCATTATTGCCTTTGTTGTAAACATGTTGTTCTCTCTATCATAGCATTATTGCCTTTGTTGTAAACGTGTTGTTCTATCATAGCATTATTGCCTTTGTTGTAAACGTTGTTGTTCTATCATAGCAATATTGCCTTTGTTGTAAACGTGTTGTTCTATCATAGCATTATTGCCTTTGTTGTAAACATGTTGTTCTATCATAGCAATATTGCCTTTGTTGTAAACGTGTTGTTCTATCATAGCATTATTGCCTTTGTTGTAAACATGTTGTTCTCTCTATCATAGCATTATTGCCTTTGTTGTAAACATGTTGTTCTATCATAGCATTATTGCCTTTGTTGTAAACGTGTTGTTCTATCATAGCATTATTGCCTTTGTTGTAAACGTGTTGTTCTATCATAGCATTATTGCCTTTGTTGTAAACGTGTTGCATTATTGCTTTGTTGTAAACATGTTGTTCTCTCTATCATAGCAATATTGCCTTTGTTGTAAACATGTTGTTCTATCATAGCATTATTGCCTTTGTTGTAAACATTTTGTTCTCTCTATCATAGCATTATTGCCTTTGTTGTAAACATGTTGTTCTATCATAGCATTATTGCCTTTGTTGTAAACATGTTGTTCTCTCTATCATAGCATTATTGCCTTTGTTGTAAACGTGTTGTTCTATCATAGCAATATTGCCTTTGTTGTAAACATGTTGTTCTCTCTATCATAGCATTATTGCCTTTGTTGTAAACATGTTGTTCTCTCTATCATAGCAATATTGCCTTTGTTGTAAACATGTTGTTCTCTTTATCATAAGCAATATTGCCTTTGTTGTAAACATGTTGTTCTATCTATCATAGCATTATTGCCTTTGTTGTAAACGTGTTGTTCTATCATAGCATTATTGCCTTTGTTGTAAACATGTTGTTCTATCATAGCATTATTGCCTTTGTTGTAAACGTGTTGTTCTATCATAGCATTATTGCCTTTGTTGTAAACGTGTTGTTCTATCATAGCATTATTGCCTTTGTTGTAAACGTGTTGTTCTATCATAGCATTATTGCCTTTGTTGTAAACATGTTGTTCTATCATAGCAATATTGCCTTTGTTGTAAACGTGTTGTTCTATCATAGCATTATTGCCTTTGTTGTAAACGTGTTGTTCTCATAGCAATATTGCCTTTGTTGTAAACATGTTGTTCTCTCTATCATAGCAATATTGCCTTTGTTGTAAACATGTTGTTCTCTCTATCATAGCAATATTGCCTTTGTTGTAAACATGTTGTTCTCTCTATATAGCAATATTGCCTTTGTTGTAAACGTGTTGTTATCATAGCAATTTGCCTTTGTTGTAAACGTGTTGTTCTCTCATCATAGCATTATTGCCTTTGTTGTAAACATGTTGTTCTCTCTATCATAGCATTATTGCCTTTGTTGTAAACATGTTGTTCTCTCTATCATAGCATTATTGCCTTTGTTGTAAACATTTTGTTCTCTCTATCAGCATTATTGCCTTTGTTGTAAACATGTTGTTCTCTCTATCATAGCATTATTGCCTTTGTTGTAAACATGTTGTTCTCTCTATCATCAGCATTATTGCCTTTGTTGTAAACATGTTGTTCTCCTCCATCATAGCATTATTGCCTTTGTTGTAAACGTGTTGTTCTATCATAGCATTATTGCCTTTGTTGTAAACGTGTTGTTCTATCATAGCATTATTGCTTTGTTGTAAACGTGTTGTCTCTATCATAGCATTATTGCCTTTGTTGTAAACGTGTTGTTCTCCTCCATCATAGCATTATTGCCTTTGTTGTAAACATGTTGTTCTATCATAGCATTATTGCCTTTGTTGTAAACATGTTGTTCTATCATAGCATTATTGCCTTTGTTGTAAACATGTTTGTTCTCCCTCCATCATAGCATTATTGCCTTTGTTGTAAACATGTTGTTCTCCCTCCATCATAGCATTATTGCCTTTGTTGTAAACGTGTTGTTCTCTCTATCATAGCATTATTGTTTGTTCTCCCTCCATCATAGCATTATTGCCTTTGTTGTAAACATGTTGTTCTCTCTATCATAGCAATATTGCCTTTGTCCTATCATAGCATTATTGCCTTTGTTGTAAACGTGTTTGTTCTCCCTCCATCATAGCATTATTGCCTTTGTTGTAAACATGTTGTTCTCTCTATCATAGCATTATTGCCTTTGTTGTAAACATTTTGTTCTTATCATAGCAATATTGCCTTTGTTGTAAACGTGTTGTTCTCCCTAGCATTATTGCCTCATTTGTAAACGTGTTGTTCTCTCTATCATAGCCTTATTGCCTTTGTTGTAAACATTTTGTTCTCCCTCCATCATAGCATTATTGCCTTTGTTGTAAACATTTTGTTCTCTCTATCATAGCATTATTGCCTTTGTTGTAAACATTTTGTTCTCTCTATCATAGCATTATTACCTTTGTTGTAAACATTTTGTTCTCCCTATCATAGCATTATTGCCTTTGTTGTAAACGCGTTGTTCTCTCCATCGTAGCATTATTGCCTTTGTTGTAAACATGTTGTTCTCCCTCCATCATAGCATTATTGCCTTTGTTGTAAACATGGTGTTCTCCCTCCATCATAGCATTATTGCCTTTGTTGTAAACATGTTGTTCTCCCTCCATCATAGCATTATTGCCTTTGTTGTAAACATGTTGTTCTCCCTCCATCATAGCATTATTGCCTTTGTTGTAAACATGTTGTTCTCCCTCCATCATAGCATTATTGCCTTTGTTGTAAACATGTTTGTTTCCCTCCATCATAGCATTATTGCCTTTGTTGTAAACGTGTTTGTTCTCCCTCCATCATAGCATTATTGCCTTTGTTGTAAACATGTTGTTCTCTCCATCATAGCATTATTGCCTTTGTTGTAAACGTGTTTTCGTTCTCCCTCCATCATAGCATTATTGCCTTTGTTGTAAACGTGTTTGTTCTCCCTCCATCATAGCATTATTGCCTTTGTTGTAAACATGTTTGTTCTCCTCCATCATAGCATTATTGCCTTTGTTGTAAACATGTTTGTTCTCCCTCCATCATAGCATTATTGCCTTTGTTGTAAACATGTTGTTCTCCCTCCATCATAGCATTATTGCCTTTGTTGTAAACATGTTTGTTCTCCCTCCATCATAGCATTATTGCCTTTGTTGTAAACGTGTTTGTTCTCCCTCCATCATAGCATTATTGCCTTTGTTGTAAACATGTTTGTTCTCCCTCCATCATAGCATTATTGCCTTTGTTGTAAACATGTTTGTTCTCCCTCCATCATTATTGCCTTTGTTGTAAACATGTTGTTCTCCCTCCATCATAGCATTATTGCCTTTGTTGTAAACATGTTGTTCTCCCTCCATCATAGCATTATTGCCTTTGTTGTAAACATGTTGTTCTCTCCATCATAGCATTATTGCCTTTGTTGTAAACATGTTGTTCTCCCTCCATCATAGTACACAACGTTATCCCTCATAGTTGTAAACATTTTTGTTCTCTTTATCATAGTATCATTGCCTTCACACTTGCTGGTGTCAATGTCACAATGTCAGAATTTATTTGGTCATTTCATTAGAGTGGATGAACTTTCTCCTACTTATTCCGTCTCTTGTGGAGTCAGTGGCTGAGTGGTAAGGATGTCGGACATTGAATCATTAGGTCCCGGGTTCAAATTCTAACAAAGCTAGTACAACATTGTGTTCCCTTTCCCCATATTCCCCACTGGACTAGGGTGCACACGGGTACAAGCATTAACCGGGTACAAGCACTAACCGGGTACAAGCACTAACCGGGTACATGCACTAACCGGGTACAAGCACTAACCGGGTACATGCACTAACTGGGTACATGCACTAACTGGGTACATGCACTAACTGGGTACAAGCATTAACCGGTACAAGCATTAACCGGGCACATGCACTAACCGGGTACATGCACTAACCGGGTACATGCACTAACCGGTACAAGCACTAACCGGGTACATGCACTAACCGGGTACATGCACTAACTAACACTAACCGGGTACAAGCACTAACCGGGTACAAGCACTAACCGGGATAAGCTGCAACTCTATGGGATGTAGCCTTCAAGAAACTTTACTTTTCTTCTTTTTAATCTGTCTGAACTTGTTTCCAACTTGTATCTGAAAGATCAATCCAGATTTCTCACTACATGTATTTCTGTCGTAAGAATAAGGCATTTTTTGTGTGGAAAGTAGGTTACTAGCCCATCATAGCCTAGTCATTTTCAGGCTGTGTTATTTGTCTTTAGAAATGTTGTAATGTTTTGTGTCTCACCTACAGACGGGAAGTAAGTGCCATTCTGTGCTTCCCTCTGCTAGACCCCCCCCCCCCCAAATTCACGATGGTGAACATTTTCTTTTTCTATTCAATTCATACAAATTCAAATTCACCTGAACTAACTGTACAGGAAAAAAGAGACAGTTCATCTCATCAAAACTTTATTTTCATCAACATGGCTTTGTATAATTTACATATAATACAAAAATAAACAAAAGAGATATCATTTAATTTCATACATTCATTATGAGCATGAAGCAAGGAACAGGACATAGAAGAAAAGTTTATATGCCTACCATATTCACGACCACCAAAATTTGAGTAAATAAAAATCTTGGAAATTCTCACTGATCCATGGCACTGTGGAAACCATTTCAATAAAAAACAGAAAATCATAATAACAACAACAGATAATCAATAATAAAATGCCTTCCAGTTCCAGTAAGCAAGGAAAATGATTTTTAGAGTAAATCATAAGCTTGTATTTTTTACTAGATGAAGACAATTTTGTCAGGACAATTTCCGCGGGCACATTCTTGACATGGTAAAATAAAGATACCACTCCCCTTTTCACCATCCGAACATTTCTACCATACAGTTAATGACCGTTGGTTTATAGAACACAGCAAAATTGATTTAAAGAATAAAACAAAGTAAAAAAACACAAAGCGAATAAAAGAGAAAAGAGAGAGACCCCCCCCCAAAACAAAAGAAACCCATAAGTGGCGACTGTAAAGTGATAACAAGAATGTTGTAATGAAATCAGGTAGAATCTACAGTGGATGCCTCATAAGTCGATGTTCATAGGTGGGACCTATAAAAAACATTGACTTATGCAAAAAATGGACTTAAGCAATTGCTCAGTTACATCCCCTGACACTGACAGGATTTTCATCATAATGGTCTTGGGTATTATTAATATTACTAACCACTGACTGCTGACGTGTTGCTTACATGTGTGTGTTGTTGTATTTGTGTATTTTTCTTGCTCAAGTGATTGAGCGCAGTGGTAGAATTCCAAATAAAAGAGAGAAGTTGTGTTCAATTTTAAACTAATCGCCTGTTTTGTCAAGTGCTTCAAGGAGGTAGATCTACTAATGTTTAATGACATCGATGCCGATGACCGGTAGATTATAGGATGCTTGGCACCTCCACCTTCTGTCTAATTCTCCCCCTCCCCCACACCTTACTACCTGCAAAATGCAAGTAGTACAAGTTGTACTTCATAACATCCTACAATGTGTTACATATTGTATTACACAGAAAGAGGCATAATATTCTCACTTAAATCGCACCCACTAAAACACCCACTCCCATCTCTCTTTCTCTCTCTCTCCTGTCTCTTTCTCTCTCTCTGTCTCTTTCTCTCTCTGTCTCTCTCTCTCTCTCTCTCTCTCTGTCTCTCTCTAGTCACCTCAATGCTGACAATACGATGTAGACCCAGGTGACATAATATTATATGATATACTTATTGGTGGCCGCCATCCACCTCCGCCTCGCCCGCTTTCACTCTGACCGGTACAGAGTTAACTGGGTACGATTGACTGGGACTAGGAGAAAGGAGACAGACGACAGGCCATATGGTCATCCATATGCCAACACCTGAGTGGATTCTATTAACTTACGCTAATTGAATCTTATGATGTAGACTGAGGGCAAGTGGAGGAGCGTTTAATAATCATTAATTCGAGTAGACCTACATTAATTGTATTGATTGTGTTCTCTGGCTGTGGGGTCAACGATTGCTATTGAAATTGAAACATTGACGTATGCAATTGTATTTTATTCATTTTACCATCTGCGGATTGTGAAAAATAGATCGACTTGAAAGGCACGTTACTTAAGTCGATGTCGACTTAAACAGCTTTTTATTAACTAAAGAATGTGTGGGGATGGGATCGTAAAAAAAGATTGACGTACATAATTATCGATTTATGCAACGTCAACTTATGCAGCATCCACTGTATCATTTTTCAAATGCAAAAATTTGTATGAGAACAAGCAAAAACTATGGAGAACAAAATTTGTGGTCTACAATTTTCATAGCTTCATGACACTGACACAAAATAAATCACTCACTTTTGTCAATTGTCCATTTTTATTACACATATCATGTCTACTTTGGTGTAACTGAAATGCGGTTCAGTGGTTTGTACATTACAGTACAAAGCATTGTTTTGAAGTTTGAAAAACATCTTTGCATGAAAATCATGACTTGCTGACATTTTCATATTACAATGGAAGTAAGGTCTATCAGTATCATGTCGTCCCGATGGGTTTTTAAAACAAGACTTTCATAAATTTTACCAACTGTCAGAACTACAGAATACATGTATAGCCAAAGTGGATGTCGGTATAGCCAAAACCAGTAGGAAAAGTATTTCATTTACATAAATAACAAAAATGTTCCGCCACTTCTTTCAACCCTGTGGAAAATTGAAAACTAGGAATTGACAAATCTAAATTTGTCTTTGTGCATGTTCAGTCCACTGTGGGCTAGCAATACTAACATCAATGGGGGGACTGGCTAGATTTGAAAACTGAAACGAATTTATCATGACATCAGGTAAACACTTTCTTTGTATTACGAAAATAAACTCAATGATACGTCAATAAAGAATAACCCTTCATTTAATTCTAGAAAATTTGTATAATATTTTTTTTACCATGGTTTCAATTTCTAAAAGGAGTACATGCTGGCATTATTGTAATTGTAATAAAAGTAGAGTTCTTGATAGTAACAAAACTTTGACAAATGATAGCATTTTCAAGAAATGTGTTATCTCATCATGAAAAGCAATTCATTCCTGAAAGAGCAAATACGCTTTACCCTTCTTTTTTTATTATTTTACAGGGTTTTTTTCTTTTCTTTTAAAACAATTCATTACCATCAGTTGCAACTTTTAAATTAAAACTATATATATATATCATTATTCTTCTTATGTATTGAAACAATTTTGTTCCACATTATGCAATGTAATGTAAATGAATGTATTTTCTCAAATCTTGTAAACATTTGTTGTAAATGGATCAACACTTCATGAAAGTTGCCAACTCATTTATCAGTGGCACTAGTGGCAGTGGCACTCAGCCGAGTCCAGGCATGTAATAAGCAGTTCTAACTTATAGGCCTATATAAATTAGCACTTCTAACTTATAGGCCTATATAAATTAGCAGTTCTAACTTATAGGCCTATATAAATTAGCAGTTCTAACTTCCAGGCCTAAATAAATTAGCAGTTCTAACTTCCAGGCCTATATAAATTAGCAGTTCTAACTTATAGGCCTATATAAATTAGCACTTCTAAATTAGCAGTTCTAACTCCAGGCCTAAAAATTAGCTTCTAACTTCCAGGCCTATATAAATTAGCAGTTTTAAAGTAAAAACTTACAGGCCTATATAAATTAGCAGTTTTTAAAGTAAAAACTTACATATAAATCTAGAAGGTTATTAAAAACAAATTAAGCATTGCCATACACATTACTGACTAAAATATATTATGCACACATGTGTGGTTAAAGTCACACATACTTAGTACAATCACCAATATGTATACATGCTCACACTCGCACATTAAACAATCAGAGACAATGATACAAAATAGAGTATGGAATGAATTTCAAATTTGACTTTCAGTTTCAGAACCAAAATACACTAAATTTACTGGATATACTGCATGTCTTTCAAATGTAATGCTATCTATTAACAGGGAAGTAAGGACATGATACTTTTGTCATACAGAGAGAGGAGAAAGACACAGACAAGATAGAGAGAGAGGAAAAGAAACAGACAGAGAGAGGCGGGCAAGTGGGTGGAAGCTTTGGCTAAAGCGGATGAAACATGCGCAAAAGAACTAATTCATGCAAAAAAAAGTTATAAAACTGTAATAAATTATAAAGTCACCCTGGTGCTCAAGACAACTTCAAAGTGCATTTCCACAGAAAAACACCTCAAAACAAACTGCCCCTTTGATATAACAACAGTAAAATAATATGTACATGTGTCTATAAATGTATCGTAACTACGGGGAGGGGGAAGGGGAGGGATGTGTGGCAAAATGACATCAATTGTTACTATTTCCTGAAATTGTCCGTGTTCGCTTGCGTTGATCTATTCGCTGAGAGGCTACCTCTATCAGGAGATCATGATTCAAGATTTCTCTCGTACTTGGCCGAAGACTTGGATCTGGAGATGTCATGTGCTTTACAAGCTTACTCTGTGAAATGAGGATATAAGTATAAGACCATTGAGTTGAGAGTGAGAGAGATGTCTGTAACATCTTAATCAACATCTCTATTTTTATAAATTGGTCTATATATATAAATATATATAAGTCTAGCTACTTTTACACACAAAAGGAAGTTGAAAAAAGTTAAATGTTAAACAGTCAAGAAAGAGGCCATTATGACCACAGTTCCGTATTTTTGTCTAAATCCCAACTTTGATGACTTAATGCAAAGGCTACACTGAAAATCTTCAATCAATTCCAGGGTTGCATTTCAAGAAATGTTTTATGTGACCTGACATATTTTTCCGATACCACTTCCATAATATATAAAATAAGGAAAAGAAAAGCTGTTTTAAATTTCAAAAAATTAAATGCAGTTTGCTAGAATACATAGAAGCATCTCTCTAACTGTTGCAAAAGAATGTTCATAGTTTGTTGAATGGAAAACACATAAACAACTCAAAAACCCATCACCCCCCATAACAAAATAACATGGTCACTTTAAAACTCAAACTCAAAAGTCAAGACAAGAAAAAAAAAAATAATGGAAGCACAAAAAGAGCAGTTGAGTTTAAATTTTAAAGTTCTTCTTACTTCAATAGGTAATTCTATCAGAAAGCGAGAAGGCAGAAGTTGTCTCTTTGCATCTTGTAAGGTTCGGATCCTCTCCATCTGCGTTGAGAAAGGCACCCACAATTCCAAAAGATAAGGCCCATGGCAAAAATGTCCACCTTTAAGTTGTACGGCTTTCTGTCATTCTGGTAAGCCAACAGCAAAGGAAAAAGTAGATGAATATAGGCTTTCCATATAGGCCTTACACATATCTAGATATAATAATTATGGAAATGTTGCAATTAGCATTAAAGATTGAAGTAAATCTGACTGTTTTCAGTATTATGCCCTTCAAGTGATAAGCCAGAAATGCCGAAGATCCACACCCACCCCGCCATTTTGATGCAATGGAAGACAAAGTGGTCTGCTAACTCAACTGCATGCAAAATAAACGAAAATTCACAAGTAAGATGGACTAACACAGTAACCTCCCCTTCCTTTCTATCTACTATCTGACTGCAACTAACCATCAACTAAGGCCGCTGACACCTATGGTTCACACCAGCACACATTTATTGCACTCAGACCGGTGCCCCTATGGTTCACATCAGCACACATCTATTGCACTCAGACCGGTGCCCCTATGGTTCACATCAGCACACATTTATTGCACTCAGACCGGTGCCCCTATGGTTCACACCAGCACGCATTTATTGCACTCAGACCGTGCCCCTACCCATTTATTGCACTCAGACCGTGCCCCCTATGGCATTTATTGCACTCCAGACCGGTGCCCCTATGCCCTATGCTCACACCAGCACATTTTATTGCACTCAGACCGGTGCCCCTATGGCTCACACCAGCACATATTTATTGCACTCAGACCGGTGCCCCTATGGTTCACATCAGCACACATTTATTGCACTCAGACCGGTGCCCCTATGGTTCACACCAGCACACATTTTTGCACTCAGACCGGTGCCCCCTATGGTTCACATCAGCACACATTTATTGCACTCAGACCGGTGCCCTTATGGTTCACATCAGCACACATTTATTGCACTCAGATCGATGCCATTATGGTTCACATCAGCACAAATTTATTGCACTCAGACCGGTGCCCTTATGGTTCACATCAGCACACATTTATTGCACTCAGACCGGTGCCCCTATGGCTCACACCAGCACGCATTTATTGCACTCAGACCGGTGCCCTATGGCTCACACCAGCACATATTTATTGCACTCAGACCGGTGCCCCTATGGTTCACATCAGCACACATTTATTGCACTCAGACCGGTGCCCCCTATGATTCACATCAGCACACATTTATTGCACTCAGATCGGTGCCCTTATGGTTCACATCAGCACACATTTATTGCACTCAGACCGGTTTATGGTTCACATCAGCACAAATTTATTGCACTCAGACCGGTGCCCTTATGGTTCACATCAGCACACATTTATTGCACTCAGACCGGTGCCCCTATGGCTCACACCAGCACACATTTATTGCACTCAGACCGGTGCCCATATGGCTCACACCAGCACACATTTATTGCACTCAGACCGGTGCCCCTATGGTTCACACCAGCACACATTTATTGCACTCAGACCGGTGCCCCTATGGCTCACACCAGCACACATTTATTGCACTCAGACCGGTGCCCCTATGGTTCACACCAGCACACATTTATTGCACTCATCTGTTCAGGACTCATATATACACGAATAAAAGCCAAATGATTCAAATAGAGAGTGGACACTAATCTGTTCAGGACTCATGTACAGTGGAACACGTTTAAACCGAAAACGGTTAAACCAAAAAGATCGATAAACCAAAAGGATTTGGAATCCCGATCTTCTCTTCTCTTTGTCTTTGTTAAATAAATAGCGATAAACGAAATGGCCCTACCGCTAAACCAAAATAAAAATTCACTGAGTTGAGGTCCAAAAAAGCCAACCTACATCTTTGCCGTGCTAGTTCAAGACATCCAAGAAGGCTACAATTACTAGGCTATACACTATACATGTGTACAATCACACGCAAGAGAAGTGGGGGGGGGGAGGGGATGGGTGGCGTGATGCTACGGTCAATGGCTGCTGAACAGAGTCACGAGAGGCAAATTATCCGCGTGGCACCGATCAGTGATCGTCATAGGCTGGTTCACTGCACTGTCCCTGATAACGGCCACACACGACGGCATTCCATCACGAATGTGTAAGCGGTGTGTATGCGAGTGTACACCGTGCGTGTTGACGATTGTAATTTCTTCCTTTCCACAATCGAATCTTCAGCCACACGGATGTTTCTTGCTTTGCTCTTCGGTACCACTACAACCTGTGACTATAAATTCCATCCATAATTACGAAAATCATGTCGAAAAGAAAGCACAATGCGTATACCCTGGAAGTTCAAGCAACAGTTGATTAAAGAGGTTGACGGGGGAACAGAGTAAAAGTGAGATATGCCGGAAACTTGGAATTCCGAATTCTGTTTGTTTTTCTGAAATAAAATTGAAAAAAACAAAAAAAAACAACAACATAAATGAAGACAAACGGGCATCATAGGGTCCACGGCAGGCCACACGGGTGCATGACGTCAAGGGAGACAACTCTAGAAATGTTTTTATACATTATTACTTCCCTTTACTGAACGTCATTTCCGAAGGACTAGCGCTAAACCGAAAAGACCTCTCAACTGAAATACATTGACCGGGTCCCGCCACTTTTAAACGGTTCCACTGTACACAAATAAAAGCCAAATGATTTAAATAGAGAGTGAGCATTAACCTGTTCGGGACTCATATACAGAGTGGTTCCAACATCAGCAGTATGATGACGTCCAGATGCAGACGCACTTTCCACTATCAGCATTTCGTTGTCTTGCTTTGCACTGAGAGCTGAAGCCAGCCCAAAGTCTCCAACCTTGATGGTACCATCAGCCGCAAAGAATATGTTGGATGGCTGTGGATTCAAATAGGTTTTCCGCTTTGAGAATGAGAATATGGACAGTATAGAGAGACTCAATAACGGTTGACTTGTTGGAAAAGATCAGTGGTTTCTTATGGACAGTAATTTATACTTATCCTCTCTGTCTGTCATAAATACTTGTGGTGATTTAAGGTTTGGACAAGACTGAAGACCTTTATACCATCTTTTAAATTGGCAGTAAGTGTGAACAAAAGATGTTGTGGCACAGTTGTGAGTTTGCAATCAGGACAACAGTCGTTTAATAAAGCCATGGCCCAGGTTTTTTTCTAAATGTGCTATTAAAGGTACTGCACTCTACTTTCCCCGAGCTAAAAGCAAAGAACGATCTGTCATAACCTTGATATAGAGTACCTACAAATTTAGAAAGCAACTGCACAGTATACTCCGTAGAGAGTTGAGTAGGAGAAGGACTTAAAATAAAAAAACCTTCTGGAGAATGAATAGTGTAAAGTCAGTGAGCAGAAATATGGATGATAAATACAAATACAGTCCAGCACTTTTATATCACGTCACTGGGACCACCAAATTTTGTCGATACAAGAAGAGGTTGTCGATGTATCAGAGCAACCAATAAAATAAATGGACACCACCAAAAAGAAGCCATAACACAATGTCAATGGAAAGTAATGTGTGGCCCTAAAAAGGCAGACCTGCCTAGTTTTACGAATTTCCCATAACTGTTGAGAAAAATTGGTGCTGATTACAGGACTACAAAACCACGAGACAAATTACTAATTTTTGAGAATTCTGGAGGAAAAATTTGAATCTTTTCTGCAGGTCTTTTAGCTGTAAAACGATCGGTTCCATACGGGAGATTTGGAAGCCTAGGACAGCGATGCTCCCCGCTATGCTCATTGCTCACTGTCTTCTTCGCATAACGATACAATACTAAAACGCATTTAAACAAGAGGGGAGAAAATAATACTAATAGCACAGGTTCAAATAGAGTTCAAGATTTCTCAGCTACCACTCCCATCTCGTCCCATATTCAGTGAAGCAATTGTCGATCGATGAAGACACAAGTTTGCGCTGGTCTAGTGAGGCGGAAGAATCGAGATCTTGAACGCTTTTACCTTCACGGTGCTCTGTCTATATGAATGTTCGGTGCAATCACGTCAAACACTCGTCACCTTTGGTGTGCTGCTGAGCAAAGCGCTTCAGAGTCTCAATGGCTGCTTTTGCTTCGATTTACCGGCCATCGACAGACATTATGATTATTGCCTGCACTGACAAAATCGGAAAGTCAATATATGGGGCTTGAGTCAAATTTACGTTAAAATATCAGTGTTTCTTTTACTTATACGTATAACATATATGGGGGGAAAAGTGACATTGACATGATGTCGATATATGCAGGATATAAATATATGCAATGTCGATATATGTGGGTTGGACTGTATATCCTTTTATATCTTTCAAAATCCAGACCACCTAGTATTAGAGGGTGAGAATAACATATTATTTCAGGTAAGAATTGGCATACACATGTTATGGAAATGAACAAAGAGTTTAAGAACAAAGAGTTTAAGAACAAACCTTTAGGTCTCTGTGCATCAAGTCATGGCTATGTACATAATCCACAGCACACATGATTTGGTCAAATATTTCCAGAATGCCTTGACGATCCCGGTTTAAGGTATTGTTATTTAGCCATTCCTTTAATGTCTCTTTTTGATATAACTGGGTTTGAATATATAAGAAGAAGGTGTTGCCTGGTACAGGAGTTTGTGTTTGCTCCTTCTCAACGTTCTCATCAAAACCATTATCTTCATCTGAAAGTGAAAACACAACAGAATGTTTGGAAGACTGAATACTGTCCGCGGGGAGAAGTCCTTTACTTGATGCTTCAAACACGACACTATCACCACTCATATCAAAGTCAGAATTTCCATTTCTTTTAGAAGAATTTGACGTGTAGTTTGAAAACGGAATACTTGATTTGGACCCACTCGGCTGGTGTCACTTGACGTCGAAGCAGAAGTCTCAAATTGTGAAAGCAGACTTTTGATCTTCACAGGATTTGAAAAGTCTTCCGGCCAGCTGTTTGTCTCGCTGAGATTGGAATGTACAGAAAATTCACCGCTGCCACTTCCTCGATACCCTGTCTCCAATGACTGGCTTCCTGCAGTATCGGGTAAAAATAGCACAGAATTTGTCTCTGAGTACGTTTCTAGCTCCGCTTCACTTCTAGATTTCCTGCCAGGAATTTTTTCTCTTCTAATTCATGTTTTTCAGTCTTTTGTGATATCGACGAAGTATACAAAGTTTCTCTTGTATCATCACTGAAATTTTTTAAAAAGAACAACATTAACAAAAGATTTTAAAAACTTAATTTCATCTTCAACCCGTAAATATTTAAATTTAAAGTTTTAGAAAATATATCACAACAAAACTATTCCAAGTCAATTAACCCGTCGTTGCGACCCATTTTACACCGAATGTCTTTTTTGCCATTGCCACCCATTTTGGCTGAAATCCTTAGAAGTGACTCATACCAGACACATACTAATGATAGACTGTGCTACAAGAATAAATATTCATAATATGTTAATGAGGTCATGTGACCATAGCAACCATCTTGGATTTTGACAACTTGTGTTTTTTTGGTCACATTTTAGTGAAAATGACAGTGTATGGTCACAAAATACACAATTGTGAAACATATTATGTTTTAATCATGATTTGCAAATTGTACTGTAGTGTGAAGAAGACAGGAAAGAAAGGAACTAGGCACAATGTGAAAAAAATACAATTATACATGTTGCATGACAAATACAAAAAATGTCAAAGAAAACACACAAAAATGCCACGAAAACAGTAATCAAGAATTTTAAACTTTATTTTGTTGAGCTTTCCTGTCTCACTAAGTCTTCTATTCCTGTGTTCTGTGGTCATGTGCCATATATGATATGTCCCTAGTGTCCAAATATTGCCCAAGTCAGGCACTAGCGTCAACGGTGTCAGTGCCACACCACATTTTTACTTGTCCTCTCCCCAAGAACTTCATTCATAAACTTCGTTGTCAGTATATCAGTCAATAAGCTTTTCAACACCTCTATCATATTCATTGCACTATGGATCATCACTATACTCAACTCTAGCCTCGTCAGAACCAGAGTCATGACAGTGTATAATCTGTTTATCATCAAAATCCACAATTTCCACATTGCCGGTGTAAACAAGTTGAAAAAAATGAGTCAAATCCGGGTCAAAATCGACAAATTTTGAAGGGAAAAAATTCATGCAGAAGGTAGCAGTTTCTATTACAATGGAAGGAAAACTACTCTACAAACAATTTACTTTGTTTTATTTTATATTCTGCCTTTTTGTGAAGCTGGTCATGTTTCAACTAGTCAGAAGTCGGCAATACAAATGTCAACTGGAAGTTTCGACTAAAGTCGAACACGGCAGCATAAGGGTTGATGTGAAAACAATAAGAAAGCAAGGGCAACTAAAGTGACAAATTCATGTACGGTAGCATTTTTGTAAGCATCAAGTTTATATGAATTTTCTAGCTAAGGAACCAAATATCAATCCACTCTTTTTAAACCAAGTTCTTGAGCTAGGGGAGTAGATCTATAATAATTCATAACACAGACGATTCAGCCTGACGAATCTTATGATAGCAAGGAGATATACACAGTAGTATCAGTAGCAGAGATTGCAACTATTTAAAAAAGAGCGTATAGCACAAGTATAAAAATCACTCATCACAGTGAATAAACACGTTCATCTTCCATGACAGTGACAGTTGATAAATACTAATATCAATATAATAAATAATAAAGTGAATGACACAGCTAGGTCAAAAACGGATAAAAGCACAAAATAAATCTATTGCCGTTCCCTTGAAACTGTTGCATTACAAAATGACATAAAAACTAATATAAATAATTAGAATATTACCAAAGACCCTTCCTTCTGTCCCATTGTTTTTGCCATCCAAGGGAGGGGACTCTTCCCAGGAGTTGAAATATCTGACGATACCTGGGTGCTCCAATTGGGCCAGGGCTTTCACCTCTCGAAGAACTCTCTCCTTAGAACCATCACTGTAGGAAGAAATTGTGTGAAATTTCATAGTCGTATTGCGAAATCACCAGATTTTTCTTGATGTTATTTTTCACCAATTATTCGTGAAATTTAACTTTCTGACTGCACTGACTATAGTAATAATAATAATATGCTGTAGATGGTAATACAACACAAATATAACCTTTTGGAGGTGTGGTCAGGCATTTCATTTTTTAAAATCTGTGATTGATTAGCCACCATACAAAATCCTAATCAGTTAGTTTAATTATTTTTTTACTGTGATCAATTACTGAGTTAGTTTAACACCTTGCAATGTATGCCACCCGTTTTGAACCCAGTTTCCACCCAGTGTCACCAGTTTTGAACCTAGTTTCCACCCAGTGCCACCCGTTTTGAACCTAGTTTCCACCCAGTGCCACCCGTTTTGAACCTAGTTTCCACACACCAGTTTTGAACCTAGTTTCCACCCAGTGTCACCTGTTTTTAGTTTCCACACAGCCTATATATTCCCTCAGTGCCAAGTGCCAGCTGTTTTTGGTAATAGTAATAGTTCAAAATATCAGTAGTATTACTAGATCTAGTATGAGAACAAAATTGGCAAAAATCACAGAAGCAATGAAAGTTCATGAAACTTTCAGAGGTTGTAAGGTGGGTTAGCGTTAATTTTACATGGTTTGACGGATGATCAGGTCATGTGACCATGGTGGCCATCTTGAATTTTGTTGCTATTTATAGAAAATTGGTATGCTACTGGAAGAAAAGGTAAATAACTTTGTTATTTATTATATTAGAAATTTCAAAATTGTCTCAAAAGAAAGCAGACACATTAGGGATAAAAATTCAACTTCATTTTCAGTAAATATTCCATTGTTTCTCTGAAAATAACAAATATATGAAGACCCGCCTTTTGAATTTTACCATCGACTCGTCGATTGAAAGTTCACGGTCAGGGATAAAATATTCCAAAAATGTTCGAAGGATTATGTCAAGAAGGGGTTGGATTTTAAATAAAGGGTTGTATTCTTCATTTCCCTTTCTATCCGAAGCCTGTTGTCGTTGAAATGTAAAAGCCGAAGAAGATGATACCGATTTCTTGACAAGATTTTTCCATGATCCGTCTTGTTGAGCCAGAAGGCAGTGTCCCAATAAGGCTTTACACACATTCCCATGGCCATTTGCAACCCAATAAAGCCTTCTATTTCAATGGTGTCCATTTGCAACCCAATAAAGCCTTCTATTTCAACGGTGTCCATTGCAATCCAATAAAGCCTTCTATTTCAATGGTGTCCATTGCAATCCAATAAAGCCTTCTATTTCAACGGTGTCCATTGCAACCCAATAAAGCCTTCTATTTCAATGGTGTCCATTTGCAACCCAATAAAGCCTTCTATTTCAATGGTGTCCATTGCAATCCAATAAAGCCTTCTATTTCAATTGTCCATTGCAACCAATAAAGCCTTCTATTTCAATGGTGTCCATTGCAACCCAATAAAGCCTTCTATTTCAATGGTGTCCATTGCAACCCAATAAAGCCTTCTATTTCAACGGTGTCCATTGCAACCCAATAAAAGCCTTCTATTTCAACCATATTTCAATGGTGTCCATTGCAACCCAATAAAGCCTTCTATTTCAATGGTGTCCATTGCAATCCAATAAAGCCTTCTATTTCAATGGTGTCCATTTGCAACCCAATAAAGCCTTCTATTTCAATGGTGTCCATTGCAACCAAATAAAGCCTTTTATTTCAATGGTGTCCATTTGCAACCCAATAAAGCCTTCTATTTCAATGGTGTCCATTGCAACCCAATAAAGCCTTCTATTTCAATGGTGTCCATTGCAATCCAATAAAGCCTTCTATTTCAATGGTGTCCATTGCAACCCAAGCTTTTTTCCTTGAGTGTTCACTGTAAGTTGACTCTGTTTGGTGTGATTCAGCGTATCCGTTCGTTTCAGCGACAATGAGATCACGAGCTTTTTCAGGAAAGGAAAGTTTAAAATAGTCAACTAGAGAAAAATTGGTTGTGTTGACTTGCACACCACTATTTTGTCTATCAAATTCATTTGAAAACACAGCTTGAAATGCACTATCTGTTACATTTTTCCACTTGAAATTATCAGTGATATCTATTCTTCTTCTTTTCCCCCCACGCCCATTGCCACGTCCACTAATACAGTCACCTGCATCGTTTACATTTGGCAAACAACAAAATTCATGTTCGAATCCGAATGATCGAGTCCTGAGCCAGAGCAACTAGATCTAGAATCACGCCAATCATCACAAATTCGTCAGCTAGATCTACATCTGAATCGGAATCATCTCTATAAGGATGGAGATTATTATCCTATCCATGACACGAGCTGATTCAAGGATTCAATTGTCAAAAATATCAAAAATATGTTGCGAATCAGTCAGTAAAGACAGTGAACAGTTAGTTCTAGTATCGCTCAAATATCAAAATGTAGGAAATGGAAAGGAAGCAGTTTAGGTGGCTAAAGCATTGTACATTGACGCACTGGTGATGAGCGCTCTTACGACGATCGTCAAAACTGGCACCAAGGGAAACAATTCAAATTTCAACGGTCGTCTTAAATGACACGCAAAGTGTTAATCATTTTTTTTGGACTGGAATCATTTAGTTTAATATTTGTGGGCTGGAATCATTTTAATTATTTTGTGAACTGAATCTAATAGTTAAATCATTTTTCTAAATGTAATCGTTTAGAAAAATCATCATCTAATATTCTGAAAATAATGCATGAAGAGACAACAACAAAAATCTCACTCTTATTTCATAGGGTTGACCAAGAAGGGTGCTTACCTCTTGGGCAGCATAATCCTCTTCACAGCATAATGATGGCCATCAAGTTTATTGACCGCTTCAAACACAATACCGTAGCCACCTTTACCAAGACAATGCAGGCAATCAAAGTCAGTCTCAAATCTACAATTGATTGTTTAGAAAGAGAAAAATAACCTTGTTTATAATGACAGTCAAATGCTGATTAAAAAAAGAAAAATAACCTTGTTTATAATGACAGTCAAATGTTGATAAAAAAGAGAAAATAACCTTGTTTATAATGACAGTCAAATGTTGATAAAAAAGAGAAAATAACCCTGTTTATGACAGTTAAATGTTGCTTAAACAGTCAAGAGAAAAATAACCCTATTTATAACAGTCAAATGTTGATTAAAAAGAGAAAAAAAAACCTTGTTTATGACAGTCAAATGTTGATTAAAAGAGAAAAATAACATTGTTTATAATGACAGTCAAATGTTGATTAAAAGAGAAAAATAACCCTGTTTATAATGACAGTCAAATATTGCTTAAAAAGAGAAAAATAACCCTGTTTATGACAGTCAAATGTTGATTAAAAAGAGAAAAAATAACCCTATTTATGACAGTCAAATGTTGATTAAAAAGAGAAAAATAACCCTATTTATAACAGTCAAATGTTGATTAAAAGAGAAAAATAACCCTGTTTATGACAGTCAAATGTTGATTGAAAAGAGAAAAATAACCCAAATGTTTATAATGACAGTCAAATGTTGATTAAAAAATGTTGAGAAAAAAATAACCGTTTATGACAGTCAAATGATTAAAAAGAGAAAAATAACACTGTGTGAAAAAATAACCTGACAGTCAAATGTTGATTAGAAAGAGAAAAATAACCTTTGTTTATGACAGTCAAATGTTGATTTAAAAGAAAAGAACCCTCTTTATAATGACAATCAAATGTCGATTAACCCTCGAACCAGCCTATACAAACTTCTGTGGTGGTCATGTTCATTATGGCAAGGGATAAAAGGAGACAAAAAAATCCACCCAACTACAAGTATATGACCTAGCTAACAACTATTTTTGCATCCTAATTCACAAAAATAAAGCATCCAAAATATTTCTCAAACTTAACGTAAAGCTGAAGAAATACTTATGACATAAACATAAGTAATACAAAAAAGAAGGGTACCTTGAGACATATTCCTCTGATGATTTGTCACAGGGACTTGGTGCCTTGTCTGGAGAAATGCTGAGTTCATGATTGTTACTTTTGTCCTGTTTGCCCGACTCCTGTGAAGAGATGCATTAGGCAAAGCATTTAGCCATAATGTGACAGATGAGGTAAATACCGACTCCTGTGAAGAGACGCATTAATTAGGCAAAGGATTTAGCCACAATGTGACAGACGAGGTAAACTACGACTCCTGTCAAGAGTTGCATCTATTTTCATCAAAACTAGCCGTTTTCTTCAATGTTTTCATGAGAAACGGATATATGAATATGAATATGAATATTTGCGCCTCTTCAGTAAAGAGTTCCACTCGAGTCTACAAAAATTGTGTTTTAGATGTTACACAAATATATTACGTGTGGGTGTGTGTATGTGTACCGTATATATATTATAAAAAGTTGTAACATTACATGATGTTCCATTGTATGCTTTGTTGAAATGTAAAGCGCCATTGAGCACTTCTATGTGGATATTGGCACGATGTAAACAGTTCTTTTTCTTTCTTTCTTGTGTATATCTCAGTTTCATTTTTTTTTTTTAGCATGGATCATTTTTAGTCCCTTCACTCATCCAATGATTTAATATATGTGTGCCACAACATAGGCTTACTTTGTTTTGTGAAAAGCAAAAGAAAAAAATCACTAATTACCAATGAGTCTTCATCCTCAGTCACAGACGGTTTGAGAACTGGAGTTAGAAATCTTGTTAGAAAGACATGGACTACAATTGACACCACCACTGTCAGGCTTTGTAATTTCCTTCCTACAAAATAGAAATGACAAGAAATACCTAATGTCAATTTAGATCCATTGAAGTAAAACACTTCTACCTACAATATATGTAATTTATACCAATGTTTAATGTGCAAATATTTTTATACAACTGATTAAGTTCAGTGGATATCAATTGACTTAATTTTCCTGTCTTTGCACACAAAGTAAAGATAAATCATATCTTACATAAAACAATATCAGAGATAAAATACAGAATGAAACTAATAAAAGAAGTTAATATAGCGTAATTAATCGTTTTATCCTTCGTATGTTCACATACCACCTTGACTTGAGGCTTTCCTGAACCGTTTCAACATTTTAAATAACAATACACGGTAGTAAAAGCCTTCATGCATACCAATAGTGCCACATAGATGCGGGCAGGGTCCCCATGAAACTGCCAGGCTGTTCTACAGAATGATGAAGGTTTTCTATCAACAGCATTTGGCCTTTCTTGGTTGATCTGCTGTCTCTGAATTCTGGGTAGAGGAAATATCCTGTATCTGGTGTCGCAGACAAGAATGAAAATATGTTATGATTTCCATGAATACATCACACCTTTTTTCTAGATGGCCAGGTATTTGGTAGTTCATCAATTTCATGAAAAACTCATGACCACAAACATCAGAATCAAAGATAAAGAGAGGTCAAGTCTTTAAAAGCCCATACCTTATAATGTAATAGAGGTGCCCATAGCTCTGTTTGTAGAGTGTCTGACTACCACTTAGGAAGCCTGAGTTCAATTCTCAGTATGGGCAAATTTTTCTGACCTTCCTACCGACCCAGCATCCAAATAGGTAGCTAGGTCATTCAGACTTAGTGAAAGTAAAGGCGGTATGGAAAGCAATGGAAAACTACCATATTATGCTGTACCGCCGTACGCCAAGAAAAATCAGGACTCTACTCCTCACTATCCTAAGCTCAACTCTAAATTATGGAACTTACTTTACTTTACTATGTACAGGTATAATGCTTCCATTTGGTTTTAAATGATTAAATATAATATGAAACACAGACACATTTTTACAAATACATTATGAAAAAACAAATTTGATCATAGAAATGAAATTAAGTTCAAAACCGAGTCTGTCCAATGTAACTTCTTGAATTCATTGAAATCCTTTAGCATTTTCAACAGACAATTTCAGAGTAACTTTTGAGTATGCTCATCCCAGATTTTGAACACGTATATTTTTGTACGTATTGTCACTGTTTTCACAATTAATTTTGTTTTATCATTTGATGTTCTTATATTGCCAACAGGCTGGTATGGATTAAAGAGTTCTGAAAGATATGTCGGGTCAGTGCCTTCAATGTATTTAAAAATGAAAGTGATGACCTTGAATTGAATTCCTTTCTAGGAGAGGGAGCCAGTGGTGCTCTCTTAACAAACGGTTGCCTCATTATATTTTCTCTTCAGTAAGATTAAACATGCAGCATTGTTTTGGACAACTTGTACTTAGTTGTAGACAGTGAATTTTATTTTTTGAATATATCAAATAAAAGAGAATTCAATAACATCTAGGAAAAGCCATGGAGTTTGAAATGATTTGATTGGATTGAACGGGAGTTGTTATACATGGGTTAAATCTCAGATTATATCATACAATAGACCAATCTTTCAATAAAGGTTTTATTTTTTGCCTTAAAAATAATAAACAAAAGAATAATATTACTACTGCAAATTTTTTTTGCAATCCTCACCAAATGGGTATTCTTCATGCCAAACAGTGAGAGACGTATGTTTCCCTCCCTTGTCTGTCTTCTCTCCTTGATCCTCCGGCACCACATCTTTACGATTGCCACCAAAAACTGGTGTACGAGCTGATGCTAAAAGACATAAACACATAAGAAATTTGAAATGGAAAAGCTATAGAGAGAAAAAAATGAATCACACAGTGAGACCATATCCAAGTTTCAAGCACGCATATATGTCATTCAGCATACCCACTTCAAAATCAACAATGCAGAAATGTTAGTCACTTCAAGAAGAGCGCATTTTAACACCATAAAATTGATACGGTACATTAACCCTTGTAAGGCTGACCTCAATATCAATCAATAATCTCGTTCTGCTGTGTACTAGCCTTCCCACATGGCACTGATAGTTTTCTCGCCCGCTGACGAGGCTGCCGCGCTTGACCATGACGTACCTGTGGTTATTGTGATTGTTTTTATCTTCTTTGAGTAAGGCGACATAACGGTCAATTCATTTTGTTATTGTTATTCTCATCGTGTTTTATATTGCATTGTTTACTAACAATAACATCTATTACAGCCTACTTTTATTGAACATGAAAAGAATAATACTGCAGTTGGCCCATTACTAATGAAGAGGAATATGAAATGTATAATACTAATAGATAGAAAACGGGTCAGGACTGAGTAATCTTCAGTGTGACCAACCTTCATAAGCAACAAGGAGACATAGAAACAAATAAACACTAAACAATGCTGGATGATACTAATAGAACCATTGGTGCAACGACCAATCGCGCAATATTCATCAACAGAGCAAACCTCATAACAACAATAAACAAAAAGAGGCAAGAAAACGAAATACAACTGCCATAGGAGAGAGAGAGAGAGAGAGAGAGAGGGAGGGATAGAAAGGGAGGAGAGGGATAGAAAGGGAAAGGAAAACAAGGAAAACAAGGAGCGAGGATAAAGAAATAGATAAAATGAGAGAGAGACTAATAGAGAGGAGGGAAAAATGAGAGAGAGAGAGAGAGAGAGAGAGAGAGAGAGAGAGAGAGAGAGAGAGAGAGAGATGAGGTAACATATAGAGCAGGGGGGGGGGGGGATGAGGGACATGTGGCTGCATGGTCAGGCTTTACTCCAGTTATTCAATAATAGCGTGGCTGGCTGTGTCAAATTTTATGTAGTAGAATTTCAATGAACAACATTTATCTTTATTGCTAAAGGAATAATTTTCATTCTCAACTCTAAATAAAATGATGGAACTATAACACTAATACTGGAGGAAATGTCCAAAGGCCTTTTCTCTAATCCCATGACTGAGTCCAATGTGCACAGGTAACACATTCTCATGATGAAAGAAACAGCCCCCCGCCCCCCCCAGTTTATTGCTTTCACAAGCGTGTTCCTCTCCAGCTGTGGCAACACGCTCTATCCCAGACCTAACACCTCTCCTCAGCTACATGCTTCCCATGCTTTTGAAAACTCCCTCTCTACCCTATGTCTATAACTAGCATCACCCTCTCTCCTCATTTACAATGACATGAGCGGCCATCGTTCTGTATTCTTGGCTGTTCCCTTCCTACAGTTCAATAATAATCCACCTTTTCCCAAACAGCCCCCACCCCTTATGCAATCCAGTGGTTTTTCACATCTTCCCCCAACTTCTGGATGTAAGTCTCCTCCTTAGTCCTGTCTATACAGTAGGAAGATAGACTCTTGTAATTTCTAATGTCTATACACTTCAAATAGCCACCCTTCCTCTTGTCCAGATACCACATGTCATCATGACCATGTGAAATGGACCTGTTTGAGAGATTAAAGACCCTTTGTTGCTGGTCGCTGAACTCAAATTAAAGCTTCAATTTTCCCTTATACTTTCAACACTCTAATCTCTTCATTTTTATGTGAAAAAGAGGTGGAGGTGTATTTTGATGTATGTGACGTTTGACAATATAACCATCAACACAATGCTCCCCTGATTGGTCAACCCTGAACATGGTTTCTTTCTATTGACTGAAGGTCACGCCCTCCATTCAGGCTGACTATAGGTGTGCAATGTGATTGGCAAAATAGAGGCATTTCCAAAGCCTGTCCTTGAATGCACTGCAGTGCAGTTATACGGGACCCGCCACTAACGCTTTGTCTCGCTGGAAGGCCAGGAATGAAGCAAATGTACGGGATCCGTCGCTATCTGTCATTATCGTAGGTGTGCTTAGAGTGACCAGCAGCAGGCAAATATACGGGACCTGTCATTATCGTAGGTGTGCTTAGAGTGACCAGCAGCAGGCAAATATACGGGACCTGTCATTATCGTAGGTGTGCTTAGAGTGACCAGCGGCAGGCAAATATACGGGACCTGCCGGAAAAGGGTTAAAACAATCGTACCTGACCTTAAGATAAAGTTAAAAACAATCTCCTTTTTTTCTAACTCTCGAATTGGCACATATAAACTTCTGTGGCGGCCATGTTCATATTGCAATGAATAAATAATTGGGTTGGATAAATAAGTGAAGAAATAAGCCATAATTTGATGTCAGGGGTATAGATGATAACTATACATTTTCTGAAACCTAATAAGTCAGGGAATATTTTTCCATCAGTGACGAGACGACAAGGATGAATAATGATGACCGTGACATTTTACTGTTGAACTGTGAAGTAGCTTTTATTTTTTCAATTTCAAACGCCCATAAAAATCTTTAAGACCGTTTTAGAAACTTTAGTTTCTTTTTATAAAAAATGAGTTTTCAAAAATTGTATAGTTATATGGGTTTGTGGCATCAATTGACATTCTTATACCTATTTATAATGCATGCATAGTGCGTCCAGAAAAAAAAAGATGGAATTTTTCACTGTGTAGAGAGGGAAATATGCATGAATTTTGGTTACAGGAACGAAAACAAAGCAAAAAATATGCATTAACTGACTTTTTCAAGTCATTCTTGTGTTTATGTCCTTAGAAAAACTAATGTGAGATGAATACTAGAACTTAAAGGTGTCTTACAGGCTCAAGATCTACTTGCCTCTACGTAGTGTCATCATTGTTCTTAAATTTCACCTCATCTTCATCAATTGAGCTACTAATGTCATCCCTGACATTGTAAATGCCATGAAAATCATCGGCAGTATCACTCTAATCATTAGTGACAATATCAAACAGATATTTTCTAGTACTCAATTTCCAAGAACCAGTTCAACCTTTGATGCCTTCACCTGGACCCGATTGTCGTTAAGTCAACAAAAAGGCGAAAATCTAAGCTGTTGCAGTTTGCATTATCAATTATATCTTCCAGTTTGGGCTCTGTATTTTTCGTTTTCGCACTTTTTTTAGTGAGTTTCAAAGAGACGCGATCGATAACAGCCGATGATGGCCAGCGGGCGCCACAGAAAGGTTCATAACGGCTGATGATCGGCCATTTGGCCAGTTCTAGGGTTAAAAGGGGTCAGTAAAGATTAGTTTGAGAGACATAAATCAGTTAAAAAACATGATTAATATTCCAGAGCAACACATTAAATGTGTGCGTGGAGGAAATCCATCTAAACCTTGCAAAATCAAATTGATGCATGATGACTTGGGCGAATTCATCTTTAAAATCAACTTACACAGTTGCTATTCTGGCATGCACACTATTTTTGTAATTTGATAATATTTGAACTGGTATGTACAATATTTTTGTAATTTGATAATATTTGAAATGGTATGTACACTATTCTTGTAATTTGATAATATTTGAAATGGTATGTACACTATTTTTGTAATTTGATAATATTTGAAATGGTATGCACACTATTTTTGTAATTTGATAATATTTGAAATGGTATGTACACTATTCTTGTAATTTGATAATATTTTAACTGGCATGTACACTATTCTTGTAATTTGATAATATTTGAACAGGTATGTACACTATTCTTGTAATTTGATAATATTTGAAGTTCATCAATTTGAAAAAATATCCTGAGAATAATATTTGAAGTTCATCATTAAAAAATATCCTTAGAATAATATTTGAAGCTTATTATAAAAAATATCCTGAGAATAATATTTGAAGTTCATCATAAAAAATATCATGAAAAATATACATACATGATTAAAATGCCTCTTTCACAAAACTGACGAATGAAAGAGAAAAGATAGTTTAACTGAGCAGAGAGATATGCGAGGATCAAAGACTGAAAATATTAGTTGGCTGACTCTTGGGTTTTGCTTCAAATTGCTCTAAACATTTAAATACACACAAATACAATTATTAATTAGCAGCTTAGATATTCAAATCAAATGCTGTTAAAAAAGATATACATTGTGAATAGTCTCCTCTCAAATTTCTGTGTAAATCTTTTTACTTCTTGATAATTTAGCCTAAAGTGATCAAATGTGAATTTCAGACCTGTACTTAGATATGGTCTCCAAGAAATTTGAATTTTGGGATCAAACACGTGGCGATTCTATGATTTGGAAAGGTCTTTAAAATTGTCTCCATTTGTGGTGATGGCTGAATGTAGAGCAGTTTTTTGTGTGATCCTGGATTTTCAATAATAAAAAGAATAAATTTATAGATAATAACCATTGAATGAAAATGTAATAAATACATGTGACAATATAAAAGATTTAAAAGTTTAAAGTAAAGGAAAAAAAGGACTTAACGCCATGTGATGCTCCAAAACAAACAGATGACTGACAAAAAATACGTCAGGAGCAGCCCTACAAAATGCTTGTTCTTTTACAGCTCTAGTAAACGAAAAATTTGAAACAAATTTCTTTAAAATTCCATTCCTCTTCAACTCCAAGGTGACTAAGATCAAGTAAACGTAAAATTTGAAACAAATTTCTTAAAATTGGTTCCTCTTCAGTGTTGACTACGGTTCTTCATGTTGGCTAACCAAAGAGAATTTCCCCATTCATCTATTTACCATGACAATTTCAGTACCTCTATATGTGCATATAGTATAGTCAAAAATGTGTTGACTTTGATCAAACACATTCCCTTTTTAGAGATATAGTAAGTGCATGCAAGCGCAGATAAACATGTAAACCCCACAAAAAAACTTCTGACAAAGTCAATTCCATTTCGACATCGGTTTAAAGTTATTTACAAAACCTCACACACAGAGTCATCTTTGCAACTGAGTAAAAGAAAAGGGCCGATAAACAGAACATTCACATTGGCATGTAGACTATCAGACACAATTTATGTTCAAAGTGAAAAGAAGATTTCAAAGGTTTCAAGTAACATTATACCTATATACAGCATTGGCTGAGAGACACTTTCAGTCTCCAAGTCATCTGTCGTAAAAGCGCTTAGTGTCGGGACATGCTTTGGATCAAACAAGTTCATCTGCTCAAGATGGCCATTCCGTAGCAGCCACGCCCTTGCAATTGGACTTCCAAACTGTAAGCATCAGTAAAACATCAAATGAAGAAAGGACTTGAAAAGCATCAATCATGACTTTCAATAAAACATCAAATGAAAAAAGGACCTAAATATGCATGACATTCTGAACACACTAAAATCTACAGCATATAATTCTTACTTACTCGTGTATCACTAGGCTGTCAAAACTCGCTTAAATTTTTGTCGAGAGGGCACAAAAGTTAGAAAACTAGATCTACACATTTGTCTTCTCACATCATGAAAAGCAATTAAACCTAGACAAATTTTATACCACGTTGTTACTTTTTCTATCATTTTGATAACATTAACAAATAAACTCATTTTGAAAGTCTGAGCTCCTTGGTTTTGTTTGTTTAAAAACGACACATTTTGTGTTTTCTGTCACACGGCTTCACTGTGACTCAAACACCAGTTTGTTTTTAAGCCTTGGCAAAAATGTCCCGTCAGATGCACCTAGTTATGTGTGATATCAAAATAAACACAAAAGAAGCCACTTTATCATAGTGCTAATCTGTCTATAATTTTATTTCTTTTTAAGGGAAAAAAATAGATTGAAGTTAAAAATGCTAGAAAAATTAACTTTTTTTCATATGTTCAAGGACAGATGTGTATCACTGGATAGACAAATCATTTTTCTTGTGCATGCTAAAATTTCATGATGCTCAAAGCTATGGGACGTTTTTGTAAACATTTCAAACAACCCTACCCTCAACACCTACTTACTCCAATCTGCAAACCTAGCCATCAATATGGCTAGCAAGCGCGACTGTCTTCAAAGCAATTTAAATTGATTAAATTAATATAAGAATGAACATAAATTCTAGATCTAAATTCTAACATTTTATTATAGATTTAGTTGCACAAACAGCCATCAGTTCTAGTTAACTCAACATGAATCGGTAAGAAACATTTATATTATAGATCTAGATATATTTGGACAGGTTTATGATGTAGGGGGATTCTGAGTATTTCTTTAAAATTTGGAATTAGAAAGAGCCAAGATAAATATTGTTTCACTTTTGAAAGTAAATATGGCAGTATGCTCACAATAAAAAGTTCTTTTCAATGGTGTATTACATTACATACTAGTAGAAATATTTCAATTTTTTGATTTTGACAGCCTAGTAACACCAGATGTCAGAGCCCAATGAGAGTTTTGATACATAATATTATCAGGCTGAAACTCACAGCTAGGTGAAAAAAATTAAAGTTTATTAGAGGCCCCTACAGCCCAGAGCGTATCCTGGTTTCTATAGAATGAAGTGGAATGGGTGATAATAATCACCTCCTGAATTTTGCTCGAAAACAATCAAAAAAATGTTTGGCCTCTGGACTACCGAGCCCCTACAAGAATGAAGCTATACAGTCATCTATGAATATAAATCTGAACATCTCTAACAGTGGCCGCTTATAACTCAGGCACCTACAACTGCCATATTTCGCATGTAGATTTCAAATAGCCTGATTTAGGCTCTTAGTGAATAAACTCTTGGATCAAATCAGTAATTTAATTAATTGGAAAAAGATTGTTTTGCCTGCGATCCACGAAACATTTTATTATCACTAGATCTAATTTCTAGATTTCCGGTCATTGTAATTAAAAACCTGGGTATCTTCAGCATTAAGTATATTAATTTGATCCAGTAATCATACTTGACATCCCCCGTAACCAATACAGTGGTTTCTGAGTTAACCGCAGTCAAAGTTCAAGAGAACCAGCTTTATAATAAAGAGAAATCCTAATCCAACATCATTTACGAGCATGCATGTATTATATCATATCACATTACCTTGTGCTCCCATGCTACTTTTCTGGAATGTTTCTTATCAAGGGCCACAACTTTTCCCTCTGGGACAAGAAGCTGCAGCAGGCTTTCATAATCCACTTCATCCGCATTCTTGTCTTTGTTCGGACATTGCTCTGTAAGGATTATAAACATTACACTAAAAAACTTTTGTTAAATAAATACTAAATGGAAATTCATATGCGTCCTAATAAAATTGCTATCTGAGCAATACATTTTACATGGTATTCAAATAAAGCCAAACAAGCTTCATTTTGCTAATTCTTGAATTTGAATTATTTCATTTAAGAGACATGGACTCAGAGGTTTTGCTTAAAGAACGTACTATTAAATTTGAATTTACTTAAAAATGCTGAATGCTAATCATTCCAATAGACTACAATTACAACTGATAATGATGTAACTTGTGCATGGTAATAAAACAAATGAAATAAACTGTATCTTACCAGTCGGCTGAGAGAAAAACGGGATACTGTCGTCTTTGCTGTCACCCTCATCCTCTATTCGAGATTGCGGATCAGCTGGCGGAATACTGATTCTATGTTCTCCAACGCTAAAATTCCACCTGAAAGCATTTGCATCAAAGCGAAGGGTTGAAATGCATACATACACACACACACATATATATATATATATACACAAATATATAGCAGAGCTTTTTCCTATTTCACATCCACACTCTGTAGCAACATATAGCAGAGCTTTTCCCTATTTCACATCCACACTCTGTGGCACCCACACTCCACACTCTGTGGCAATGTATAGCAGAGCCTTTTCCTATTTCACATCCACACTCTGTAGCAATGTATAGCAGAGCTTTTCCCTATTTCACATCCACACTCTGTAACAACGGCAACTTTTTCCCTATTTCACATCCACACTCTGTAATGTAACAGCTTTTCCCTATTTCACATCCACACTCTGTGGCAATGTATAGCAGAACTTTTCCCTATTTCACATCCACACTCTGTGGCAACGTATAACAGAGCTTTTCCTATTTCACATCCACACTCTGTGGCAACGTATAACAGAGCTTTTCCCTATTTCACATCCACACTCTGTGGCAACGTATAACAGCTTTTCCCTATTTCACATCCACACTCTGTAGCAACATATAACAGAGCTTTTCCCTATTTCACATCCACACTCTGTAGCAACATATAACAGAGCTTTTCCCTATTTCACATCCACACTCTGTAGCAATATATAACAGAGCTTTTCCCTATTTCACATCCACACTCTGTAGCAACATATAACAGAGCTTTTCCCTATTTCACATCCACACTCTGTGGCAACGGGTCAGCAATAACCATGGTATTGCTACGTTAAAATGATTTGTGTGTGTGGCAAACATTAAGCAAGAATTCCAAGGGCTCAACATCATTGTTTTTATTAATCATCATTAATGAACCCAAGAGCTACAGACCAATATCACTAACATCATGTATTGGAAAACTGGCTGAAAGAATGATAAACCATTGCCTCTATTGGTACCTTGAAACCACTAACAGCATCAGTTCAAAGTAAGCTGGATTTAGAGCAAACAACTGCACAGAAGACCTGCTGTTCAGACTAACTCAGTGCATCCATGACGGCTTCCAAGAGAAGAGCAACACGCTAGCCATATTTGTTGATCTACAACAAGCATATGATCATGTGTGGAGAAAGGGTCTCTTCATCAAAATGATGGAACTAGGAATCCATGGGAAGCTCTACCAATGGATCAAGCGGTTTCTGACAGACCGAACAATACAAACGAAAATGAACAAATGCAATTTCGTCAATGAAGTTCTTGAAGAAGGCTTATCACAGGGTTCATCATTAAGTTGCACTTTGTTTCTTGTTTACATTAATAGCCTTTCAAATGTGCTCAAGTCTGAAACAGCCCTATACGCAGATGACTTGGCAATATGGGAAACAAGTAGAAATACCAAAATAGCAGCTCGGAAAATGAATGAGAACCTGAAGAGACTTGATGAGTATTGCCAGAAATGGAAGATGAAAATTAATACATCTAAAACAGTTTACACCATATTCACAAAGAGCCACAACATTGCCAAACTCAACCTAAAACTAAATCAGCAATGGTAAACAGATTGAGAAAGAGAGCAACCCAATATATCTTGGTGTACAGCTAGACCATCAACTAACCACGAAAAAGCACATACACAAGTTGAAACTAAGGGTGTAAGAAAACTCAATCTTTTAAAGAAGTTAGCAAGCACCTCATGGGGATCAGATAAACAGACCCTAGATACATGTACTTGGGACATGTTCACCCATCCATCGAGTATAGCAACTCTATCCTAAGCTCATGCAGCAAATCCAACCTGATGACACTGGACAGGTTCCAAAACAATGCTCTACGCTTTATTAGTGGAAGCATGAGATCAACCCCCACAGCTGCGTGTGAAATACATACCAGTGTGGAACCTCTTGACATGCGCAGGGACAAAGCAGTATTAGAGGTATATGAAAGAAGCAAAAGGATGTTTCACCCATCCAAACAGAAAAATTGTCGATAACTGGCAACCAAAATATAGAACAAAAAGCAGAGATCACCACTACATCATGCTATGGAGCTAAAAGAAAGACACCATCTCCGGAACAAAGAAAAGAAACACCATGCACGGGTGACAGAGATCCACCAAATATCGTATTCAAAGAGCCTCAAATCAAGATGGAGCTGACTGACAATCAAAGAAAGAAATCAGATCCGCTAACCCTGATGATGTCATCACAAAAAACCCATTGATTACTGCCCTGACAGCTGGATCCATGCATACCCAGATTGATCAGCTCTCAGAGCAACATCAAATGCAGGGTATGGTATCTACATTCAATACACAGATTGGTCAGCTCTCAAAGCAACATCAAATGCAGGGTATGGTATCTACATTCAATACCCAGATTGGTCAACATCAAATGTTCTCAAAGCAACATCAAATGCAGGGTATGGTATCTACATTCAATACCCAGATTGGTCAGCTCTCAAAGCAACATCAAATGCAGGGTATGGTATCTACATTCAATACTCCAGATGGCATCTCTGATGCATTCTCTGGGGCTTCTGGATTCTCTGAAAAAAAAATGTGCCAACTTTGAAGCAGAGACAGCAGCCATAGAAACAGTACTCTACCACCTCAACACTGTTTTCAATACATTCTCAGTTAAAATATCAGATATCATCATTTTTACAAAAGGAATGTCTGTCGTACAAGCTCTCAACAACTGCCAAAGATCTGATCTCAGACAAACACGATTAGAAGCTGACCAACTAATTAAAACCTATGCTGTCAAGCTAGTAATGCGGTGGATTGAAAGATCTACGCGACAAGCTACTGATACTTGGAACACTATGGAACCTTACAACAGATGGAAAACACCTGCAAATACCATTACATGGCATTGGGACGAAGGATAAATTACGTCCGAGCGCTGCTGGATCAGTTACAACATCAATCATCTAAATAATAATTGTAAGTGTCTAATAATAAAGGAATGTTTGAACAACTTGCGTAAACATTATCTCAGTACTTTTCGTTTCCATTTTTTATATCCACGGAGCGAATGATCTGAGTACTTCTGGTGACGATAACAACATCATTCCCGCTAAGATCTGAGTTTTCTGCTTCTTCCTGGCTCATACATCCCTCACTACTGCAAGTAAAATGGACCTGAAAAATGAATACGAAATCAACTCCATCTGAAATAATGAACGATCATTAAAACTTTTTAACAACTGAGAGACAAGCAGAAAAAAATGTTTAATTGAGGAGTTTTTTTCTCATCCAAATTTGCATAATTACTTAAGTCATGGGTCTCGTGATTAAATAAATCCTGTGATTGTAGACAGGACTTCACAAACAAATCTGGCTTGAACTAAAGAGCAGTACCTACACGGTTACAAACTAGACGTGATGTGCCCTTACTGTACATGTGTCCACAAATTTATGGGCATATATTGTGTAAGCTCATTAATAAATTGACTACAAAAGTGGGAGATAGTCTGATTGTGGGTAATCTTTCTTTCTTTCTTTATCAGTTTCCATTCTACCTTCCAATGTATGGGTATATGGGTTTAGATGCCCACTTGTGGATACTATAAAAGAAGTAAACGCTGATTTTCTAGCAGTAGCAGTTCTGACGTCATATAACCACAGCATTACATATTTTTCCTTTTCTCAAAAAGCTACCTCTGCACATTTATACGGTTGGAGTCGGACACCGGCCATATATGCTAGAAAAACAAATTTCTTATGTCTTTGCTACTAACCTGTCCCGTTTTCAAGTTGACTCCATAATTTCTAATGTCTTTGCTTCCAACGATCATGGAATCGTCGCTAAGTCGGTAAGTTGAAGACAAAAGAGAATCTGTCGACATTGGAATGGCTTCAACTTTTTCGCCATCAAACTGATAAAGTGCACCATCCAAAGAAGGAATAAGACGAATTTTCTTTCCATTTCTTACAATCTGAGGACGTAGAGGTTAAAAAAGGGGATATAATAATTCTAAATACATTGTTGTGTATCGAATAACGGCATCTTAAAACAAGACCAAAACTATTGAGCTGCCTTCAACGCATTTAGGCTATCCATTCGCCTTGTCTGCCAGGTAATGATCCCCATCAGTGGAGTTACCTGGACATTCAGATGATTTTGATTCTGCGTTTTGAGGGTTGTTATGACTGCGCTCTTTATTCCTGTTCTTCTCATACTATGTTTGATAATAACCCATTCAACAATAGATATTTCTTTCTTCGCGCGTTTAGGATTACATCAAGCATCAAATATGTCAAAATATATCTCTTCTTCTTTTTCACAAAAGAATGAAGACAAAGGAGTATGGAAAATACAAGCTTTCATTTAGGTATAAGGACGAGCAACAAAGGGTCTATGATATCTAAAACAGATCCGTTCACATGTTCACAATGGTATATGTGGCATCTGGACAAAGAGAAGGGCAGATATTTAAATTTGAAGTGTGTAGACATTAGAAAGTGCAAGAGTCTATCTTCCTAATTGACAGAAATGGACTTTGAGGGGAAGCTAACATTGAGAAGTTGGAGGGTGATTTGAAAAACCACTGCATTGTGTAAACAGTGGGGACTGTTTGGGAGGAGAAGGATAAACATTGAACAGTTGCAAGGGCAGAACAAGAATAAAGAATGATCTGATGGTCCCTTGTGTACTTGGAAAGGAAGGGTGGGGATGACAGGAAAAGGGTAGGAAGGAGGAGTTTTGAAAAGAATGGAAAGCATGATTTGTTGAGGAGGAGTGTTACTGCAGATCTGGGAAATAATGTGTTGCTGCAACTGGGAAGTCAACAGTGGACTTCCTCACAGGATTAGTGAAAGGCTATTTTACAACATTTTTCATAGTTGTAGAATTACAATTCTCCCATCATCTTGTTAAGTTGGGGAGAGAGGGGGTGAAATGATTCACGTAAACACTCACAAGAAAATGACATTCATTGAAACCCCACTACATATTTCACAAAACCAATTATGCCCATATTAAATCTACTGGAGCGTAGCTTAATTTCATGCAGTTTCTTTGACTATTTATAAATAAGTTGTTTTTTTGTTGTTGATAAAGCAATATCCAATAATGAGTAAGATAAAGATAAATTTGAAGATATATACATATATATATATGTAAACGTAAATTTACGAAAGCTAGCCAAACCCGTTTAGAAGTTGAAAAAAATAAGCAACCCCTCCCCCCATCCCCCAAAGAAATGACCATGTTCGCTAAACATTAATAGGCCAGCTTTGCAGGACAGTGCAAATATTATATGTGGAAAGATGGGCGTAAAATTTCTAGGGTTAACAATGTTTGTAGACAGTACTATGAATTCAAACTGATTTTAATGTGAGGTTTTTATAGAGAGGGAAGCCTATAAAATAATTGTTCATGTTATCTTTGAAAGAAGAAGAATTTATTTACATTCCTGTGATGTTTATGATAAAAAAATTCATACTAATATCATTCTGTTTGACATATTTTGATGTAAAAGTATTCTATGCTGTGTAAGTATATATAAAAAGTAAAATTTTAATGTAATTTTAGCTTTACCTCCATTTGAGCTAAAGAGGACGAATACAACGGGTGTGAATCTGCCTCAATTGACCATGCGAGTGAACCTTGCTTGAGTAAATCTAATGCAGACACCTTGCCATCAATTGTACTGACAACCATGTAAAGGCTGAAATAGAGAAAACAGGTTTTTGATCTAGTCATTTAATGCATTTGATTTACGGCTCCTTCAGAAAATAGTCTGAGTCATAATGATTTATTCTGACCTTGATAAAGAGGTTGAATGCAAAAAAATCTGATTACATAGTAAGTACCCAATTATTTGACAAATAACTGACATTCAAAAAGGAAGTTATATTCCCAGCGGCTGCATTTATAATAAAAAAATTCACATGCAAACCCTTTGGACCCGTAATCTAGATTTATCAGATATGCTTTTTTGAGTGAACAAATAAAATTGACTGGTAGAACCCAGTTATAAGCTTTACTTTGTTTCACTTTATCCCATAAAGCCAATATAATTTTAGAAACTGATTCCTCTTAGTCAATAAGCCTTAGTGGTGACTAGTAATGAGACTATAAGTTAAGAGATTTCTGATTTCCAGGGAGCCCAGCCCAACAAAACAATGTCTGGGTTACCCAATAAAAATCTCAACGACCAACAGTAAATCTGCCCCTGAGAGGGAGCTAAGCAATCTTCGGCATTGAAAGGATGGCCCTCTTTACCCAATGTAATTATGAGGGTCGAAAAATTAAACTGCATGACCTAAAACTGACCCCGATGTCAACTGATGCCGTAAGAGAAGAAGAGATAGAACGGGAGTTTGAAAATTTGTTTATTTTTATTTTTCAAATTTTGAGATCTAATCTAAATTCAAGATCATATTTAATCATACTTACATGTTACATGACGTTTTCGGAGAGCTGAAATTTTCACCTGTGAATGATCTTGAATCTTTGACATCATCAAATTTGAATTCATTACCATTTATAACAGTTAGAAAGCTTCTTTCGATCTCCGTCAGTACTACTTTGGCTTTCCTGTGCAAAGGTTTCAGGTCCACTGTGCCTTTTTGACAATTCCTCGACAGATCCACAAGAGACATGATTGCAGAGAAGACAGCAGCACAAAACAGCTAGGACTGTTGCTGAAATTATTCTCTCCAAAGACACTGGGTATGTGGATTTGTAACGTCTCCTACTCATTCTCTGTCACTGACATTTGACAACATCAACAAAAGTGAAACACAACAAATTTGCATCACTTAGATTTCTATAAATAAGCAGGTATTTTTTTCACCGTATTCTATAAAATGAAAGTAAATAAATGCCCACACAACGCTATGACTATGACTAATGACTAAACCAAAGTAATGACTAAACCAGACTAGACCTCTAGTATCGATCATTGACTAGAACTTGACTGATATGCCCTAAAGTTCAGGTAGAACTAGATTTCTAGATCACTTGAGAACTCCTTGGTCTTCAGCCCATGATATACAACTAAGTGAAACGTTTGCAAGAAATTTAAACTTGGCCTGAGCTAAGCCTAGGTCATTTCTAGAAAACTCGCGGTGATGTGATGTTTAGGCTGGATTGACGATTGGTGTCTGTAAACATGAGATCATTGTACACGTCATGTTAAAATGTCGTGTTTATTCGATTTAGAATGGGAATTTCCCCTGTTGTCCCCGACGAAATGAACTTTTTAAGATTAAAGAACGAAACAAGACCAAAAATATGGATTTAAGGTTTAAATTTCTACAAAACGAAATTTTATATTAAACCAAAACAAGCTAAATTGCCAGATTGGGCACAAACACCGAAAAATGTGCGTAAACTTCGACATGACTAATAAGGCATGTTTTAGAGTGCAAACAACTCATTTTTAAAAAAATTATGAAACATGAACGTTTTTATCAGAGCTAATTCATCGAAGCTGCGATGCGAAAAAAATACAGATTTATATAAATGGCCTTCTGTAAGGAAATCTTTCGGATTGATTAACATTATCATGGCTGAAAAACGACAATAAATGAAAACTTCATCAATAAAGACAGAGCAAACAAGTGACGTTTCGGGTAGGGAGAGAGAGAGAGAGAGAGAGAGAGAGAGAGAGAGAGAGAGAGAGAGAGAGAGAGAGAGAGAGAGAGAGAGGAAGAAGGAAGAGGAAGAGAGAGAGAGAGAGAGAGAGAGAGAGAGAGAGAGAGAGAGAGAGAGAGAGAGAGAGAGAGAGAGAGAGAGAGAGAGAGAGAGAGAGAGAGAGAGAGGGGTGTGAGTATGGGAAACAAGAACGAAAGAAGAAGATAACTATAAGACTAGATATATCTCTCACTGGGTCTAGAAAGAAGAAATGATAGAGAATGAATGAACGGGAGTATCAATCAAGACAAAAATTTACAATAAATGTGCGAAATCCATTTAGCACTTTCTCTTCCTTTTCCTTTTTCCCCTGATCCTTCTGATTTCATCATTTCCACATCCATATTTGTTGTTTTATGTCATTGTCTTTGTTCTTACTTTCTATATGTTGTTCATTTCGTTTCCTCCTTTTTGCAAATAAAGAGGCACATAGGATTCATGACATGTGTGCCCCCCCCCCCCCCCCCCCCCTCATTGTTGAGCAATCGTTAGAGTGGAATTCACCCCTATACATCAATTTCATCGGCTTTGAGAAAGCATTTGACAGCCTCCATAGGGAAACTCCTATAACATAATGGAGTACCCTTAAAACTTACAAGAATAATACAGAAATCATATGAAGGTATGACTGCGAAAGTAGTACATGCGGGAGAAGTCTCTGAATCTTTCAGCAACAACATGGGAGTTTGCCAAGGCTGTCTTCTTTCTCCCTTTCTGTTTCTTTTAGCATTGTCTGTGGGACAGACTCAACTACAAGAAAACCAAGACTCTTCGCAACTGCAAAACTTGTAACACTCTGCCAATAACCCTAAAAGGAGAACCGCTGGAAAATATGGACAAATTTTGCTACCAGGGTAGCATGATTGATAGCAAGGGATGTGTGCAAGAAGATGTCAAAACCAGGATACAGAAGGCACAAAACGCATTTTTAAGCCTTAACAAGGTATGGTCCAGCAAGAGTTTACCAAAAAGAATCAAACTAAGGATATTCAACTCAAATGTCAAGTCAATGCTAACATAATAATATGGCTCAGAAACATAGAGAGCCATAAAAACTACCCTACTAAAAATAAAATCATTCATAAATAGATGTCTGAGGAGAATTGTCAAAATATCCTGGCCTGAAGTTATCTCAAACATTAATCTATGGGAAAGAACTGGACAAGTATCAGCTGAAAAAAGATTTAAAACGAAAGAAATGGAGGTGGATAGGCCACACGCTTAGAAGGACCCCAACACAATAGCAAGATAGAGCCTGACATGAAACTCACAGGGTAAAACATCGAAGGGGCGGCTAAGTGCTGCACGGAGAAGAGCACTGGAGGGAGAGATGAAGAAGATGGGGCAAATATGGAAATCATGGAGAGGCTGGCCAAGGAGAGAAGTGATTGGAGATTATTTGTTGATGGCATATGTTTCCCGGTGAGCTAAAAGGCAGAAGAAGAGTTTCCTTCTACTAACACCCGACAATTTCACTATTTTGTCTCTGTTTCCATTTTTCCGGTGCCATTCTTTGTGAACTGAAGGTCTGCTGAACTATTATTCCTTTTTATTTGTTGATAACACCTCTATGAGTTAACCTCTGTTGTTTTATGTTGTCGTCTGTGTTCCGACCTTCTATCTGCTGTTCTATGTTGGACGACGAAAGATGCACTACACGAAACAAGCATAGCTGGCGTAATTCTAAATTTGCGGTAATGGGATAAACAATCTGGAAAGATCAGAATCATTTGCTGACAAACACGTGAAATGTGAAACGGAATGGATTTTTCTTACTTCTGAACTTATCTGAACCGACACAGAGTCAAGATTTGAACTTAACTTAAACTGTAGATATCAAGTAGTAGTTGGTTAATAGACTCTCTGCCAATATGTTATCGTACAAAGATCTAGTACAGAAGGACTACAGTCGTTTGAAAGAGAATCAAAACTCTGTGAGTGTCAGTTTTAATAGAGTTTAGTGTAATAGAATCTAGATCTAGTAGTAGTGTTTACTGTTTGGTTTTTTATTTGATTTGATTTACCCACATCCACAACTAATGTGATCTGGGGCTTTTTTTAGGTAGGAGGGGGGGAGGGGAGGGGGGGGAGGAGGGAGGGGGGGGGAGGGGGGGAGGGGGGGGCTCAGCCTTCAGGAATTGGGATAGATTTTACGAAAAGTAAGTCTGCTATTTATCAACATCTAGATTCTAGAGATCTAGATCTACTATATGATTATATTATCAGTATTGTGCAAATTATTAAAATGCATAATACTAGAGGCTATAGATCTTTCATTTAGGAACATAACTTATATATGACACTAAGCAGATGAAAGTTAAAAGCTGTCAAATCAATGGTTAGTCCCAGTCTGATAAGTCACACTGACGGTTAGTCAACTGGTGATATTTGAACCACTTCAAGTGTTTGAATTAAATTGTCTTTTTCTTAGTTACACATCGAGTCTGATTGACGGATATGACCGAGACTAGTCACGAAACAATGCAACATCTGGATGAAACTCTTTCCTTTTTTTACCGCAACTTTCTCTCTCTCAGTTATGTTTAAATGACAATTTTTTGCAAAATAAAGACGGTAACAAGAATGATTTTTAAAAAAGGTTCTTAATTACGATAGGCCTATATATAATAATAGGCCTCTGTAATATGTTAATAATAATAATAATAAAAAAGCCAGGATACTTAGATATACTTCAGACGTGTAATGTAATAATTATAAAACCTACAATACTTTAAAGAAATCAATGCTGAAATGGCTTTGCACTAAACGATTTCAATGCACACAGGAGATTAGATTAAACTGTTTCACAACTGTTTCTCAATGGCTGCACAACAAAAACTTAATATTAATAATATCATATAGGACCTACACACAGTAGTAGATCTACAGATTTGTTCATTTACTTGGTTTTTCGCAACTTAAAGACCAGACTCCGTCAATGTAGGGTTTCGTGGAAGACTGAAACTGAAAGAATGAGCAGTCATGAGATTATTTCCATTTTGTGTTCTTACAGCATGTATTAGGTGTAACATAAAGAAGAATTTCCACACTGCTCTCAGACATTGGGTAAATTAACTTATATGGTATGACTAATAATTAATGCATGTTTTTTAAAGTTTTTTAAAGTGCAAGCAACTAATTTTTTAAGATAATTGTTAAAACACGAAAGTTTTTATCAGAGCTATTTCCTCAAAACTCATTAAATTGGACCGTTATAGTTTGTCAGTTTAATGTGTTTTGAACTTTTAAATGAAACTGCATGTAAATACATTCCAAAATTATTAATTTTTTTAGAATAATGCTGTCAATATTTTCATCATCTTTCGTTTATTTGGTTCTCCATATCCTTGTCTCTTTCTTTCAACAGAATCTTCAGGAAATAACAAGAGCTCATATTGATTCTTTTGATTATTTCATCAAAGAAGGGCTTCATAGAATTGCCAAGGTGAGAAATTTTTTAATCATTTCTTTTTTAAGCTCACAAATATATCATGTAGGTTCCTTACATGTGGGCAACATAGTTGGGTTTTTTTCTTCAATTTTAGAAAGAAAAAAAAGATGATGGTGTGATCCTAAAAATATCTTCACAGGAGAAAAGAAGATTATTGAATTTGATTCACAATAGAATGAACATCTCTTTCATTTAGTTTCTTATTTAAACATTTTTATATAAATGTGAACGTTGTTATTGATTAAACATTCTTATATAATGTGAAATTTGTCATTGATTAAACATTCTTATATAATGTGACACTTACCATTGATTAAACATTCTTATATAATGTGAAATTTGTCATTGATTAAACATTATCATTCTTTGGTTCATGTTTGGTATAAAGGTTACTCTTCACTTTATAAGCACAATCAAAAAGAGTCAAGGTTAGATATTTCAGTCCTCTTATGGACTGATAGTCAAACACTAGCACCTTTTTTACTTTGAACGTTATTTATTTGCAGTGTGTGGTGAAGTTTGTTTACCTTCATGAATAAAAGTGGCAAGTGGTAGTCAGCAGTGAGGGGCTGTTGACAATTTGATCTAATTGTTTCTTGTTTTGTCCCCAGTATTTGGAACCACTAGAATTTTCTGTAGAGGAGGAAACTTCAGAACCTGTGAGGATCTCTCTTGACATTAAAGTTAGTATTACCAGTAAACCCTGGAGATTTTCTAGTTGCTCAAACCTGTTAAGTTTTTCATTGTTCAAGATCTGCTTGGATGAGAACGGATTTATGAAATTGTTTTACTTGTAATCAAAAAAGTTACACATTATATATGTGTAATATATATATATGTAATTTAGATGATTTGACAGAAAATGGATAAAATTAGAATAAAAATCCATACTATTTGAGTCTAAATTTATAAGCAATGTTTGTATACGACCAGGAACCCAATGATAGTGTATGTGAATATGTAGCATTGAATGTAAATATGTAACATTGAATGTCGTCAGTGTACCTGTCTAAAGGCACAAGTCCGCCTGATGTAATTTATCAGGAGAAGCAAAAACCGTCATAAATAATCAAACTTGCTCTTTAAAAAGAAAGAAAAATGGAAATCTTTATAAATGTAGATCATATGTGCGTAAAATGAGCTTTTCTATTGATTCAATGCCTCCTTTATATATAGAAGCATGCATTTGATCATTTTGAGGACAAATCTCATGTAATATATCATGGACTTACCGGTTTAGACAGTTTCACTGACGATTTAACATTGAATGTAAATGTGTAATTTTTTATGTAAATATGTAAATTTGAATCAAGAGTAAGTCTGAAGCAAGACTACTTCCATTCTGTGTAGTTCCTCAAAGTGTGCACAAATAAGTACCTTTTATTAATGATGTTAATTTCTAGATTCTTCTACAGATATCTATTCCCCTTGAACATCTCCTTTCTAACTGTATTACTTCAAATACTGCTTACCTTATGGATAGATAAATAGATGAAGGATTAGATAGATGGTTAGATGGATTTATACTGATTTGATTGAATTCACTGCTAATTTTTATGTTGGAACATGTTTCAACCTGTGAAAGCTTATATGTCATGAATTTTAGTACTTTTTTTCTGTTTTATCAATGTATTTATATGTTTGTGTTATGACAATACCAAAATTATCTGTTCAGAGAAATAAGGGATTCTGATTTAGTTTTCACACATATTTTATTTCCTTGTTTCAGGCCTTGTCTCTTCAGTCACCCAAAGTTCCTGGTGTTAATAAGTATGTTGGAAATTCAAAAATTTACCCAGCAGAAGTAAGTCATTAGGATATTTTAGCAATTACATTTTTATAAAAACGCACTTTAATTTTGAACGAAACTTTGTGACATAAAATTTCATACGGTTTTATCAAACTCCCAAAAGGAGATGTTACAGCGATACCGTAGTGTTGTGAGTTTGTAATCAAGACGAGACTGGTTCAATATCCATGGCTGGCCCAGGTATTTTTTCACAATGTCATGCTCTTAGGAAAGGTACTGTACTCTGTTTTCCACTCTTGACTCAGGTGTGAATGAGTATCCAGTTACATGTAGAGAAAATCTTGTCAGAGTGTTAGTACAAAGTGCCTAACAGACTGCTGTACTGTATGCTCCCCAGGGAGTTGAGAACAAGATGGAATGGCCTGCTCGAATAAATGATGTACGGTCGGTGAGCCTGAGCATATGCGGCGATACAGACTATAAATCCATCTTTTTCTTTATCTATACGGTTGTCTGCCGGTGTTTGTATTGTAAGGTTAGAAATCATATGTCAATGAGACAAGCTCCAGCTTTCTCTTTCCTACAAGATATTGCTCCAGCTTTTTCTTTCCTACATGATATTGCTCCAGCTTTTTCTTTCCTACAAGATATTGCTCCAGCTTTTTCTTTCCTACAAGATATTGCTCCAGCTTTTGCTTTCCTACAAGATATTGCTCCAGCTTTTTCTTTCCTACAAGATATTTCTCCCCTACCTCTATCCTTATTGAATTTCAAAATTCAGTTTAAAACCAAGCAGATTCTCTCTCTCTCTCTCTCTCTCTCTCTCTCTTTCTCTCTCTCTCTCTCTTCCTCCCCTCCCTCTCCCTCTCCTCTCTCCTCTCTCTCTCTCTCTCTCTCTCTCTCTCTCTCTCTCTCTCTCTCTCTCTCTCTCTCTCTCTCTCTCTCTCTATCTCTCTCTCTCTATCTCTCTCTCTTTTGAAAACTGTAGAAGTAAATGTTTAAAATAGTCCAATTGATTCATAGAAGTAAGGATGCTTTACATAAACAAAGAAATCAAGATGAATTTATTTTGCAACGGAATCAAACTAAGAACTGTCGGGTAAGGGCGTTAATCGTTTGTATTGTTAATTGTAATGTAACTCCTCAGATCTGATTCGGCTCAATAAGATTGATCCGCCCACTTGACTAACGTAACTCAATAGACGAAAAACACCAACCTACCCATCAGGCCAATCAGCGTTTTGCTTAATGAGACTGTTACTCAGTGTTACGTCTTTCTCTCCCGATTGACCGACAGGGTGGATGGCCAGCTCGACATACAGCGCTTCATTTGGTAACTGAGACACACATACGGCAGTTCATTTGATAATCGAGGCACAGATACGGCAGTTCATTTGATAATCGAGGCACAGATACAGCAGTTCATTTGATAACTGAGACACACATACTGCAGTTTATTTGACAATCGAGGCACAGTTACGGCAGTTCATTTGGCAATCAAGGGCACAGATATAGCAGTTCATTTGGTAACCGAGACACACATACGGCAGTTCGTTTGATAATTGAGGCACAGATGCGACGGTTCATTTGATAATCGAGGCACAGATACAGCAGTTCATTTGATAATCGAGGCACAGATACGGCAGTTCGTTTGATAATCAAGGCACAGATACGGCAGTTCGTTTGATAATCGAGGCACAGATACGACAGTTCGTTTGATAATCGAGGCACAGATATGGCAGCTCATTTGATAATCGAGGCACAGATACGGCAGTTCATTTGATAATCGAGGCATAGATACGGCAGTTCATTTGATAATCGAGCTGATACGGATGTTCGTTTGGTAATAAGGCGTGCCGAAATGCAGATACGGCACTCTTGAAATTTAGAATGCTCTTATTTCTCTTATTTTTCTTTTCTTTTTTGTTGTTGCTGACATGGGTAGATTAATGAGGGCACAAAATATTTTAAAATGTCAAAAAGTGAATTTGTCAACATTTTGACGTATACGGCACTTCATTTGATAACGGCAGTATTGGGATGCTCCATGGTTTGTTTGATTGGATTTGTAAATTGTTTTGATTTTAAAATCTCTTTTTTGTGCCTTTAATTGTACAATGCCATTGAGCACCTTTAATGAATGTCAGGCGCTCTATAAATGTATTATTATTATTATGATTATTATTATTATTACTGTGTAAATTTGTCTGCATAGGAAAAATACATTTATTTAATTCACAGGTATGTTTTTATGTGATCAAGGATGTATTCTTTTACTTTCAGTGCCGTGAAAGGACGTACATCTTATGCTGGAGATTTAGATGTCACATTGGCTGTTAACTGCTCAAATGCCGCTAAATTGAATTCGTTAGAAATGTTGGCCAGGTTCCAATTATGGTCAAGGTGTGATGTTATTCAACTTCATTGGTTGATGCCATTTATTGTCTTTTTATATTTTTGTTCTTTATTTTGGAAAGAAACTGAATTACTTTACATCTAAATAACAGCTGTTTAAATGAAGAGCTGAATTAATGACATTTTCTACATCAGTATCCTGCTGATAAATATGTTTTAATGTATTCATACATGCTGTTTTTCTTTACAGTCAAATCTATGCAATATAGCAAATTTGAAGCCGGCCGCATTAGTTGCAAAAGGAGAGGAGGCAGAGGTAAGAGACCAGCTCAAAACTTGAAGCAAACTTTGAGTTTTGGGTATGAATGGAGAAGAAAACTAGAAGCAAACTTTGAGTTTTGGGTATGAATGGAGAAGAAAACTAGAAGCAAACTTTGAGTTTTGGGTATGAATGGAGAGGAAAACTAGAAGCAAACTTTGAGTTTTGGGTATGAATGGAGAAGAAAACTAGAAGCAAACTTTGAGTTTTGGGTGTGAATGGAGAGGCAAACTAGAAGCAAACTTTGAGTTTTGGGTGTGAATGGAGAGGCAAACTAGAAGCAAACTTTGAGTTTTGGGTATGAATGGAGAAGAAAACTAGAAGCAAACTTTGAGTTTTGGGTATGAATGGAGAGGAAAACTAGAAGCAAACTTTGAGTTTTGGGTGTGAATGGAGAGGAAAACTAGAAGCAAACTTTGAGTTTTGGGTATGAATGGAGAGGAAAACTAGAAGCAAACTTTGAGTTTTGGGTATGAATGGAGAGGAAAACTAGAAGCAAACTTTGAGTTTTGGGTATGAATGGAGAGAAAAACTAGAAGCAAACTTTGAGTTTTGGGTATGAATGGAAAGGAAAACTAGAAGCAAACTTTGAGTTTTGGGTGTGAATGGAGAGGCAAACTAGAAGCAAACTTTGAGTTTTGGGTATGAATGGAGAGGAAAACTAGAAGCAAACTTTGAGTTTTGGGTGTGAATGGAGAGAAAAACTAGAAGCAAACTTTGAGTTTTGGGTGTGAATGGAGAGGAAAACTAGAAGCAAACTTTGAGTTTGGGTGTGAATGGAGAGGTTTGAAGCAAACTTTGTGTTTTGGGTGTGATTGGAGAGAAAAACTTTCAAACTTTGTGTTTTGGGCGTGATTGGAGAGAAAAACTTGCAGCAAACTTTGACTTTGTGTTTTGGGGTGTGAATGGAGAGAAAAATTTGAAGCAAACTTTGTGTTTTGGGTGTGAATGGAGACCAAAAACTTGAAGCAAACTTTGTGTTTTGGGTGTGAATGGAGAAAAAACTAGAACAATTTGTGTTTTGAGGTGTGAATGGAGAGAAATTTGGGTTTTGAGCATTGTCTTTTGATTTTAATTATTTTCTTTCAATTTGTTTTTATTTAATTGTTTTGTAGCCTACTCATCATCCAAAACACCATACTTCCTTGATAATGGAAGTAACAAATTTTCTATTTAGAAAAAAGGTGAACAAGTTGAGAGAGAGAGAAGTATGCGTAATGCTCATACTGAAACCTTCTATACTGAGAGGAAGTTATGTGCTATAAATAGATTTTCTTTTTATACTCATACTGAAACCTTCTATACTGAGAGGAAGTATATGTGCTATAAATAGGTTTTCTTTTTTATACTCATACTGAAACCTTCTATACTGAGAGGAAGTATATGTGCTATAAATAGGTTTTCTTTTATACTCATACTGAAACCTTCTATACTGAGAGGAAGTATATGTGCTATAAATAGATTTTCTTTTTATACTCATACTGAAACCTTCTATACTGTAATATTTTGTTACGATTAAAACAAAATTGGAAGCAATGTGTGGTCAAAATAGGACAACTTTAAATGGAAGGAAAAGAGATTAATCAAATTTTGCATATTATAAAAGTATTATATTTAAGAATTTGGAATCAAATGTAACAGCATTTTTAATATAAAATTCATTTAAACTGAAAAGGGCCTAGTCTCAATGGTGTATTGCAAATGGTGCTCATGATGCAATTTCCTTTCCATGCCCGTCTTTAGGAAATGGGTGGTTACTTTATCATCAACGACAACGAAAAAGTGGTGCGGCTCATCATTCAGCAACGGAGAAACTTTGTAAGTTGTTCCTGGTTGAGCTGTGTTATTGTCATTCATTACTAAAAGTCGTACTTCTATAATTTCCCAGAACGGAGACTTGAAAAGTATTTGTTATAACAGTATATTATAAACGTAAAGAAAGAACGGGTTCAAATATAGGAAGCTAGTTCATTGCATTGTATTTATCATCATTCTATTAAATTTCATGATGAAATGAAACAAATGTTGAGGCTAACAAATTTGGTAAATCATGTTCTATCAGGTGACTTTGTAGATCCATTAAGAGTTTTATCAAATCTTTGCTTTTTAGGGTTGTTTTTATGGTGGTCATATTATCTTTTAGCAATTTTTTCTACTTTTCTTTTTGAGACGGAGTGGAAGTGTTATTTATCATTTTAAAATTATGGACCACCAAAAATAATCACAAAACAACTATTGAATATATGTAATAAATGCAAATTTCCTTACTTCTTTAACTCTTTCTCTTTTTTATTTCTTTATTTTAAAAAAAATGTTTCTGCCTTGCCTGCTTTCCAGCCAGTCTGTTTTCAGAGGTCTTCATGGAGCAACCGTGGCCCCGAATACACAGAATTTGGAGTAGCTGTGCGGTGTGTTCGAGAGGATCAAACTGCAAATGTGAGGAATTTTAGACATGATACACGTAACTGTCATTGACAATCGTAAAACTTTTGTGTTTTCATGAGTTAATCGAGAGAAAGAAAATTAAATCTGAAGAAAAACAATTTTATTAAGGTTTTTGCTGTTAGATGTTATCATTCTTTACTTTGATAACAAGAGTATACAAATTTTGTTTCTTGCATTTCACAGTCTGTGACTCAAAAAATTGTGTTTCTTCCATTTCACAGCCTGTGACTCAAAAATTGTGTTTCTTCCATTTCACAGCCTGTGACTCAAAAATTGTGTTTCTTCCATTTCACAGCCTGTGACTCAATTTCACAGCCTGTGACTCAAAATGTGTTTCTTCCATTTCACAGCCTGTGACTCAAAAATTGTGTTTCTTCCATTTCACAGCCTGTGACTCAAAAATTGTGTTTCTTCCATTTCACAGCCTGTGACTCAAAAATTGTGTTTCTTCCATTTCACAGCCTGTGACTCAAAATTGTGTTTCTTCCATTTCACAGCCTGTGACTTAAAAAATTGTGTTTCTTCCATTTCACAGCCTGTGACTCAAAAATTGTGTTTCTTCCATTTCACAGCCTGTGACTCAAAAATTGTGTTTCTTCCATTTCACAGCCTGTGACTCAAAAAATTGTGTTTCTTCCATTTCACAGCCTGTGACTCAAAAATTGTGTTTCTTCCATTTCACAGCCTGTGACTCAAAAATTGTGTTTCTTCCATTTCACAGCCTGTGACTCAAAAATTGTGTTTCTTCCATTTCACAGCCTGTGACTCAAAAATCTTCCATTTCACAGCCTGTGACTCAAAAATTGTGTTTCTTCCATTTCACAGCCTGTGACTCAAAAATTTTGTTTCTTCCATTTCACAGCCTGTGACTCAAAAATTGTGTTTCTTCCATTTCACAGTGACTCAAAAATGTGTTTCTTCCATTTCACAGCCTGTGACTCAAAAATTGTGTTTCTTCCATTTCACAGCCTGTGACTCAAAATTGTGTTTTCTTCCATTTCACAGCCTGTGACTCAAAAATTGTGTTTTCTTCCATTGACTCACTTCCATTTCACAGCCTGTGACTCAAAAATTGTGTTTCTTCCATTTCACAGCCTGTGACTCAAAAAATTGTGTTTCTTTCATTTCACAGCCTGTGACTCAAAAATTGTGTTTCTTCCATTTCACAGCCTGTGACTCAAAAAATTGTGTTTCTTCCATTTCACAGCCTGTGACTCAAAATTGTGTTTCTTCCATTTCACAGCCTGTGACTCTCCACTACCTCCAAAGTGGTGCGGCCAACTTGGCCTTTGGACTAGAGAAGGAAATGTTTTTGTGCCAGTAGTCATCATTCTCAAGGTACCTAGTAAGACTAGGAATTTTGTGTCAAATTTTCACCAGCCCGTAATAATCCTCATGCCAGGTTGTTTTTGGAGTTATTTGGGGGTTGTTTATTGTTGACTAAATTGTCTGCTCATAATTATATTGTTATCACTACTCATACCGACGTTTTAAGAAAAAAGACTCAAAATTTCTCAGCTAGAAGGAGATCTGGAGTTGGTTAAAAAAAAGTGAGTGAAATTTGTGACAAACGTAGACTGAATGTTGTTAGTATTGTTTGTGAGAGAGAGGACAGTTGACAACCGTAGATCTGATAATGAGTGTCGTCCCAAACCATCCAATGTGAAGTTAAAACAACATGGACGGATGAAATGTATTGTAGTTTGTGCTGCCCTTTCGGCTGTTACTATTAGAGGTTTTGAGAGAGGTGAAAAGTTTCAAATTTTTCATTGTTGCTTTTGTAATTTTTTTATAGTGTAGTGTGCTCTTTGATTATCTTGTAATTTTAGCATTCTTGTCTTAATTTAGTGCGAGCAATAACAACTTTTGAAGTGAAGCATCTCATAAGAGTTTAATTTCCGTGCCTCCAGCCTCCATGTTTTGATGTGTTTTCTGCCTTCATTATTTTTCTTCTTGCACTAATCGTGAATGAATTTGTTTGTCTTTGACATAGGAAGGGTAAGCTTCTTGTTCCATCAGTGTTTAACCTTTTGGTAGCATGAAAATGATTTGGGTTTTTTTTTTCAAAGAGAGTGGATAACTTGAAAATTCACCAGTTTCATGATTTGAAGACAATAAAACATGGCTGGCTTAGGAATATTTTTACAATGTTCTACTCTTAGAAAAAGTACTTCCACTCTGCTTTCCTCAATTGACTCAGGTGTGAATGAGTATCCAGCTATGGTTAGAGAAAGATCTTATAGTATTAGTACAAAAGTGCCTAACAGGCTGCTGTACTGTATACTTCTCAGGAGTTGAGGACTTTGAATAAAATGGCCTGCTGGGGGATTAAAGGATGTGCAGGCAGTGAGCCTGCACTTGTGCGGGGATCCTGCCTATATATCCATCATTTTATCTTTAATTATACTTACCTGCCCCAAAACCTTGATGTGGTCAGTGGAAGTGACACAGGTTGTATGTTTGATTTGATTTACCCACATTCACAACTAAGGTGATTTCTGGGTTTTTTGGTCAGATTTTTAATTTTGCCGGACTGGCCTGTAAACAGCCATGGGATCTTTAACGTGTACAGAGTGTTGTTATCTGCACACGTGACCTCCTTTTATCGTCTGTCTCCGATTTGACTAGGTGTCGATCCACCTACCTGGACCGGGGGGGGGGGGGGGGGGATATTGACCTTGAAAAAAATTGAAGATAAGTTTTCAACCTTTGATGATGCTTGAACTCACTTTCTTTGGGTTGAGAGGCCGACACTTTGCCTCTGGACTACCAAGTCCCCGGTTCTGTGACCACTTACCAGAGTTTCATTGAAATGCTATGAATTAGTCATGTTGTGCACATGTTTCGATTTTGTTTTGGGATGAAAAGATTTATGACAGTGAGAACTGACTGTTGTGAAAGAAAGATTTCAGGGCAATTTTGTTTTTTTACCATTTTGTTTTAATCGCTTTGTTTTTGACAGGGTTTGCTTGATGTGACAGACAAGTATATCTTTGATGTGCTCATTCAATCCAGAGAAGAAGATTCTTTTTACAAAAGGTAAATGAAGCATAGAGTGTGTATGAATTTAATGTCTAGAAAGAAGCATAGAGTGTGTATGAATTTAATGTCTAGAAAGAGGCATAGAGTGTGTATGAATTTAATGTCTAGAAAGAAGCATACAGTGTGTATGAATTTAATGTCTAGAATGAAGCATGTTGTCAACTCTTAAGCTGGGAGATGGTTTAGTATAAATAAATGGAAAAATAGACACATTTTTTGGGGGCGTTTTTCCTGATTTATGATGATGATTGTTACTGTTATTAATATTATTGTCTGTTTTAATATTAGTGTCTGTTTTAATTATTATTGTCTGTTTTAATTATTATTGTCTGTTTTAATTATTATTGCCTGTTTTCATTATTGTTGGTCATAGTGTCCATTCATTTTTTAGTTTAATTTTTATTTTCTGACTCTCCTTTCTGGTTTTCTCAATGGAAAGAAGGAAATTGAAGACTTATAGTTGAAACAATTTAAAAAAACATGTGATAATGGAAAGAAGGAAATTGATGATTTATAGTTGAAACAAGTTAAAAAAAACATGTGATGATGGAAAGAAGGAAATTGAAGATTTATAGTTGAAACAAGTTAAAAAACATGTGATAATGGAAAGAAGGAAATTGAAGATTTATAGTTGAAACAAGTTAAAAAAACATGTAATAATGGAAAGAAGGAAATTGATGATTTATAGTTGAAACAAGTTAAAAAAACTTATGTGAAAACTGGGTTAAAAGACAGGATTCAGTGCTTTAAATGTTGTTCACAATCAAGCTTCTAGACTTTCCCTATATTTGTGTCCCTTCATACCCAGTTATACAGCCAAGGACAACATTCGGTGCTTTTTGCAATGTGCGATTTCTTTCAGTTCCTATCATTTCATCTGAAATTACTCAGAAATTTCATTGAAATCAAACAAATCTGTGGGATCTTTGGACATATACATTGGTTTATCCATTAAGTAACCTACGTTTATTTCGTATAGGCATGAATTGGTAGATTATTCTTATGTTTTTCATGAAGTGAGCTTATTTTGTTGTTCTTTTTTAATTCTTTGCCAGCTCTGTTATGTTTATGCTGCGACAACTCTTACAACAAAATTATTTTCTCAAAAGAAGTCCTCAAGTTCCTTGGAAAGTCATTCAGAGTGAAATTACCATTACCGTCCTGGTACTCAGATGAAGCAGTTGGCCAATATCTCATCAGGTAAATTTGTAAAATTTGTTATTTCAGGATGTCTATGAAAAGAGGACCCATTTAAAAGGGCAATTTTGCACCGTTTGCAGCAAAACTTCGAACAAAGAAAATTCAACCAAATATTTCAATATGAAGAAAATCAATCAAAATGTTCAAGAAATATAATTTTTTTTAACATTTCAACCAAAAATTGAGAAAAACACAATTTCTTGAGAATCAACCAAAATGTGTATTTGTGCATTAAAGAACACCTTTCTTTAAACTGACAATGCCAAATAAAGTTGATATGCTCCAGGTTTTTTACCAGATAAGCTTCACTTAACCGCTGAAAATTTGAATAACCAAAATGGCATGTCTTTGGGTCAATTCTTTGGACCTTCTCTTCTGTTCAACGCTGAGTTTCAACCGTTTGATTGTTTGTAGGTTGTTTCCGTAGACTCTGTCTTTAAAAAACCCAAATGAAATAATTGAGAAGGTTCAAGTTGGGGACCATTCAGCTTACGGCTTAGAAGGCGTTTCCCAAACCTTTCTTGCAACCAGACTAGGGCCATTCTTGATGTGTGGAGTGGGACTCCATCCTGCTGGAACCGAAAATCATAACGTTTAGGGGAAATGCTATCATTTCTAAATTTGCTACCCAATCGTTTTGAAATGTTATGCAATATTGTCCCCCCTGGTTCAAGCGAATAGAATCAATTGATCAATGGGGATAATATTACACCCTGAATGCGTCCTTTTTTCCTTTTAATTTTAGATATGATGAGATGCATTAGTGGTGAAAATCTTATAAATTCTTTCATTGTCTTTGCCTGTAGTTACAGTTTTTATAAATTCTTTCATTGTCTTTGCCTTTGGTTAAAGTTTTTATAAATTCTTTCATTGTCTTTGCCTTTAGTTACAGTTTTTTTGTTTGTCATTTTTGTCTTAAGATTAGACTGTGTACACTAGTGTCAGTCTTGAAGTAAACAGATGTAACTAAGAAATGGTCGGGAGAGAGAGAAGAAAAGACTGAGGAAAAGACAAATGGATAAGCAGGTGTCATTTACTTTTTTGTTGTTGTGTTTATTCTTTTTGTTTATTTTGTTTGTTTGTTTACGACTTTCGGGCAGTGTTGATCATAGTTATGTGTTAGTTGCTAATTTTATCCATCCCATTTTTAAGAACTATCTGTGCCACAGTTTTGACACCTTTGATACTATTTCTTTCTCTACAGAAATAGCATTCTCATTCATTTAAATGATAACAGAGACAAGTTCAACCTACTTGTGTGAGTATTAAAAGATATCAAATTATCGAAATATGTTTTCTTAGCAACAGTTCAATATAGAGTTGAGGTATGTTTTAAACGGTGTTTGTGTTTTATCAACACAAGGTAAAAGATCACCTTGCTTTGCTTTTAAACAGACTTGAAAGATTTGTCATACAGGAGGTACGGTGTGCTGATGCATTTCACTTCATGCTTTTCCAACACTCTGTGGTCCACACACAAGATCTTGGCCTCTCAACCAAACGGTTGGGGGATCAAGATCCAACAGTTGACAAGTTTTATCAAGTTTTTAATTTTTTTAGTAAAACCCATGGATTGACATCTAGTCCCATCGGAGACGAACAATAAAAGGTTCTGAATACAGATAAAGAAATATACCCTAAGCCTGTTGTAGAACTATCATTGTAATCAAGGCTCTGACTCTATAGATGTTTATGGGGGTCCTAATATTATATTTTTTTGAACACCCTGTGCTTTGTACACAGCATGGAGGTCATAATGATTGTTATTTTGTACACAGCATGGAGGTCATAATGATTGTTGTTTTGTACACAGCATGGAGGTCATAATGATTGTTATTTTGTACACAGCATGGAGGTCATAATGATTGTTATTTTGTACACAGCAGGGAGGTCATAATGATTGTTATTTTGTACACAGCAGGGAGGTCATAATGATTGTTATTTTGTACACAGCATGGAGGTCATAATGATTGTTATTTTGTACACAGCAGGGAGGTCATAATGATTGTTATTTTGTACACAGCAGGGAGGTCATAATGATTGTTATTTTGTACACAGCATGGAGGTCATAATGATTGTTATTTTGTACACAGCAGGGAGGTCATAATGATTGTTATTTTGTACACAGCAGGGAGGTCATAATGATTGTTATTTTGTACACAGCAGGGAGGTCATAATGATTGTTATTTTGTACACAGCAGGGAGGTCATAATGATTGTTATTTTGTACACAGCATGGAGGTCATAATGATTGTTATTTTGTACACAGCAGGAGGTCATAATGATTGTTATTTTGTACACAGCAGGGAGGTCATAATGATTGTTATTTTGTACACAGCAGGGAGGTCATAATGATTGTTATTTTGTACACAGCAGGGAGGTCATAATGATTGTTATTTTGTACACAGCAGGGAGGTCATAATGATTGTTATTTTGTACACAGCAGGGAGGTCATAATGATTGTTATTTTGTACACAGCAGGGAGGTCATAATGATTGTTGTTTTTTACACAGTAGGGAGGTCATAATGATTGTTATTTTGTACACAGCAGGGAGGTCATAATGATTGTTATTTTGTACACAGCAGGGAGGTCATAATGATTGTTATTTTGTACACAGCAGGGGAGGTCATAATGATTGTTATTTTTACACAGCAGGGAGGTCATAATGATTGTGGTTTTTTACACAGCAGGGAGGTCATAATGATTGTTATTTTGTACACAGCAGGGAGGTCATAATGATTGTTCATTTTGTTATTTTGTACACAGCAGGGAGGTCATAATGATTGTTATTTTGTACACAGCAGGAGGTCATAATGATTGTTATTTTGTACACAGTAGGAGGTCATAATGATTGTTATTTTGTACACAGCAGGGAGGTCATAATGATTGTTATTTTGTACACAGCAGGGAGGTCATAATGATTGTTATTTTGTACACAGCAGGGAGGTCATAATGATTGTTATTTTGTACACAGCAGGAAGGTCATAATGATTGTTATTTTGTACACAGCAGGGAGGTCATAATGATTGTTTTTTTACACAGCAGGGAGGTCATAATGATTGTTGTTTTGTACACAGCATGGAGGTCATAATGATTGTTATTTTGTACACAGCATGGAGGTCATAATGATTGTTGTTTTGTACACAGCAGGGAGGTCATAATGATTGTTGTTTTGTACACAGCTTGGAGGTCATAATGATTGTTGTTTTGTACACAGCATGGAGGTCATAATGATTGTTGTTTTGTACACAGCATGGAGGTCATAATGATTGTTATTTTGTACACAGCATGGAGGTCATAATGATTGTTGTTTTGTACACAGCATGGAGGTCACAGCATAATAATGATTGTTGTTTTGTACACAGCATGGAGGTCATAATGATTGTTGTTTTGTACACAGCATGGAGGTCATAATGATTGTTGTTTTGTACACAGCATGGAGGTCATAATGATTGTTGTTTTGTACACAAGCATGGAGGTCATAATGATTGTTGTTTTGTACACAGCATGGAGGTCATAATGATTGTTATTTTGTACACAGCATGGAGGTCATAATGATTGTTATTTTGTACACAGCATGGAGGTCATAATGATTATTATTTTGTACACAGCTTGGAGGTCATAATGATTGTTGTTTTGTACACAGCATGGAGGTCATAATGATTGTTATTTTGTACACAGCTTGGAGGTCATAATGATTGTTGTTTTGTACACAGCATGGAGGTCATAATGATTGTTATTTTGTACACAGCAAGGAGGTCATAATGATTGTTATTTTGTACACAGCTTGGAGGTCATAATGATTGTTGTTTTGTACACAGCTTGGAGGTCATAATGATTGTTGTTTTGTACACAGCTTGGAGGTCATAATGATTGTTGTTTTGTACACAGCATGTAAGTCATAATGATTGTTATTTTGCACACAGCATGGAGGTCATAATGATTGTTATTTTCCTTCAAGGCTCTGACAACCCATAGAACTAGAGCGTATCTCAGTTTCTATAGCGTGAAGTGGAACAGATGATACTAACCCCCTCCTGGACAGGATGCTAGTTTGAAGCAGATATTTACTCCCAACCTGGTGCTTGTACCCATTTACATTTAGGTTATAGAGAAAGTGCATGTTAGGTGCATTGCTAGGATTTGAAACCAAGAGCTTGTGGTCCCAAGTCAGGCAACCTAACCACTGGGCCACTGATGTCACCATAATGAGTGTACTGATTTCCTGTCCTTGTGCTTTATGCTACGACTCACAGGATAAATAATACTGGGTTTTTTTGTGGTTATATTATAACAAATGTCTGGGATGTTGTTTTAAATTTTTTTTAACTAAGATTATGTCTGTTATACGGTTCTTATGGTTGGACTTCATTTGGTTTTTTTGGGTTGTTGTCTTTTTATCTCATCCTTCAGCATGTTGGTTTAAAATATCAGAAAAAGAACACATTCTCTGACAGTTTCTTTGTCTAAAAATCATTTAAAATTGTTTATATCATGCAGATACATGACCCAGAAGCTATTTGCCTTTGTCAATGGTGAATGTGCCGCAGAGAGTCCTGATAATCCAATGTTCCAGGAAGTTCTTCTACCTGGACATCTCATGCAGATGGTTTTGAAGGTAATGTCAAAGAATGTAATTTTTTTCTTTTCTTTTTCTATATAGTAGAGTCCATGGTCGAGGGGTTAGGCTGCCGGACTTGGGATCATGATGTCTCAGGTTCGAATACTGGCAAAGCTATTTCTGACTTTGTGTTCCTTGAGAAAGACGTTTAATAATCAACCAAGCAATATTGTTGAGTATAGGAGAGCTGCTCCAAAGCCATAACAGATGCAGAGCCGAGTATGATGTGGTCGATTTGTGTAAGAGGAAAATATAACTAATGGCTGTGCTGTTTCCTCCCCCTCCCCATTCCATAATGCTGATTTTGTTTTCAATACTGTTGTATTCTGTTCATATTGCAAAATATTTTTAGAAATGATGCATCGCAAAGTTTTCTTTATACAAGCTCATAACTCTTCATTGGGCCTTCAAGGTGACGGTAAATATTAGTGCAATTGAATCTGCTTAATCAAAGTTGTGCGGGCACAGGCAAAGCATTTGGATTGACTGGGAATTTGGATTAGCCAAAAATGCCTGATTTAGATCTACTAACAGTTGTGGCGTGTAAAATATGTAAACTGAGTGCAAAAACTGCCCTCTGCATAATTTTATATACAGGTTAGGGACCAATGACCCTGAGTTTGGTTGATACATCAAGATCTTTATGCTTGTGTGAAGACATCTTGTCAACTGATGTGAATCTACAATTTGCGCCCTCTAATGTCCCATGATGCATTGCGCAATCTCTTAGATTGGTGGTAACTCTTTTGCGTGGCTGTTTTTTACCAGTGCTATTCATTGTATAGTGACAGCAGAAGACATACGCGCTGACTTAAACATTTAAATGTTATCTATCTAAACATGTGAATCAACATATATGATTAGATTTATTTACATTTGCAGCATAAAATTGTGGGAAAATAGTTGCTATGGCATCTTCGACATCCTATGTGTGTCATTTCACGACTTATTCTTGCCAGTGCCAGCCGGGAGAGTAGAGCGCTAGATCTACTTATTCGTTCTAGTATTTTCACCCTTTCGTTTTTTAGAAATCTAAATTGCTCAAGTCCAACTATCTTGTGTTGCCATAGAATCTGATTAATAATTGGGTTTTTTTATATCACTCTTGAAAAAAAAAAATATGTTGTATCTCCTGTGTCTAAATCTTTCAACACTTGCCATACCTGGGAATTTGGTAAAAGCCAATTTTGAATAAGCTGTTCCGGCTGTAAATGTTTGTTGGTGCTTTTTATTCCAAATTGTATTTTAATCCGTGACCCATGTTTTTGCGTTTTTTTAGGACAAATTAGAGCAGTGGATGCTGGGACTCAAGTTAGGCTTTGAGAAAACTTACAAGAAAAGAGGGAAAAAGGAGAGCGTACAAGGTGAGTAAAGCATTGTATAACGAGAGCATGTCTTCTCAAGTTTGTGCATTTGAAAATCTAGTTTAAACCACGTCAGGAGAAATCTGTTGTCAGTCATACCTTTCACAAGGATGAGTTTTTCTTTAGTTTTACATTCTTGTTTACTAGTGTTCTTGTTTTTGTTTTACATTCTTGTTTACTAGTGTTCTTGTTTTTGTTTTACATTCTCGTTTACTAGTGTTCTTGTTTGAATTTTACATTCTTGTTTACTAATGTTCTTGTTTGAGTTTTACATTCTTGTTTACTAGTGTTCTTGTTTTTGTTTTACATTCTTGTTTACTAGTGTTCTTGTTTTAGTTTTACATTCTTGTTTACTAATGTTCTTGTTTGAGTTTTACATTCTTGTTTACTAGTGTTCTTGTTTGAGTTTTACATTCTTGTTTACTAGTGTTCTTGTTTGAATTTTGCATTCTTGTTTACTAGTGTTCTTGTTTTTGTTTTACATTCTTGTTTACTAATGTTCTTGTCCACTAGTGTTCTTGTTTTTGTTTTACATTCTTGTTTACTAGTGTTCTTGTTTTAGTTTTACATTCTTGTTTACTTATGTTCTTGTTTTTGTTTTACATTCTTGTTTACTAATGTTCTTGTTTTTGTTTTACATTCTTGTTTACTAGTGTTCTTGTTTTAGTTTTACATTCTTGTTTACTAGTGTTCTTGTTTTAGTTTTACATTCTTGTTTACTAGTGTTCTTGTTTTTGTTTTACATTCTTGTTTACTAGTGTTCTTGTTTTAGTTTTACATTCTTGTTTACTAGTGTTCTTGTTTGAATTTTGCATTCTTGTTTACTAGTGTTCTTGTTTTTGTTTTACATTCTTGTTTACTAATGTTCTTGTTCACTAGTGTTCTTGTTTTTGTTTTAAATTCTTGTTTACTAGTGTTCTTGTTTTAGTTTTAAATTCATGTTTACTTGTGTTCTTGTTTTTGTTTTACATTCTTGTTCACTAGTGTTTTTGTTTGAGTTTTACATTCTTGTTTACTAGTGTTCTTGTTTTGTTTTTGTTTGTTTTAGTGTTCTTGTTTACTAGTGTTCTTGTTTTAGTTTTACATTCTTGTTTACTAGTGTTCTTGTTTTTGTTTTACATTCTTGTTCACTAGTGTTTTTGTTCTAGTTTTACATTCTTGTTTACTAGTGTTCTTGTTTTGTTTTTGTTTGTTTTAGTGTTCTTGTTTTAGTTTTATATGCTTGTTTACTAGTGTTCTTGTTTTGTTTTTGTTTGTTTTAGTGTTCTTGTTTTGTTTTTGTTTGTTTTAGTGTTCTTGTTTTAGTTTTATATGCTTGTTTACTAGTGTTCTTGTTTTTGTTTTTTGTTTGTTTTAGTGTTCTTGTTTTGTTTTTGTTTGTTTTAGTGTTCTTGTTTTAGTTTTATATGCTTGTTTACTTGTGTTCTAGTTTTGTTTTTGTTTGTTTTAGTGTTGTTATGTTTTTGTTTGTTTTAGTGTTCTTGTTTTAGTTTTATATGCTTGTTTACTAGTGTTCTTGTTTTGTTTTTGTTTGTTTTAGTGTTCTTGCTATGTTTTTGTTTGTTTTAGTGTTCTTGTTATGTTTTTTAGTTTGTTTTAGTGTTCTTGTTTTGTTTTTGTTTGTTTTAGTGTTCTTGTTTTGTTTTATATGCTTGTTTACTTGTGTTCTAGTTTTGTTTTTGTTTGTTTTAGTGTTGTTATGTTTTTGTTTGTTTTAGTGTTCTTGTTTTAGTTTTATATGCTTGTTTACTAGTGTTCTTGTTTTGTTTTTGTTTGTTTTAGTGTTCTTGCTATGTTTTTGTTTGTTTTAGTGTTCTTGTTTTAGTTTTATATGCTTGTTTACTAGTGTTCTTGTTTTGTTTTTGTTTGTTTTAGTGTTCTTGCTATGTTTTTGTTTGTTTTAGTGTTCTTGTTATGTTTTTGTTTGTTTTAGTGTTCTTGTTTTGTTTTTGTTTGTTTTAGTGTTCTTGTTTTAGTTTTATATGCTTGTTTACTTGTGTTCTAGTTTTGTTTTTTTAGTTTGTTTTAGTGTTCTAGTTTTGTTTTTAGGTTTGTTTTAATGTTCTTGTTTTGTTTGTTTTAGTTTTTGTTGTTGTGTCTACTCTAGAGTCTACCTCCTACTCATTACAATCCAAAATGTGTGTAGAGCAGAAAATCATTTTCTGTGTCATCCCAACAGGTCTCCTCAAGATTGTCATGAGAGACAATTTTCACTCAGTGCTTTTTCCAGAGCTATGCAATATCTGCTTTCAACGGGAATCTCAACTCCAAGACTGGATTAGGAATCATGCAGGTTTGTGCTGCCCTAGTGGAAATGTCTTTTAGGCACTTTAAAGAGAAACGTTTTTTCTCTCATAGAATCAGTGGGAGGCAGGTGAAATTTAGAAAGATGACTAGATGTGTGTATGTCAAAATAGGTAGATGTGTGTATGTCAAAATAGGTAGATGTGTGTATGTCAAAATAGGTAGATGTGTGTATGTCAAAATAGAGATGTGTTATGTCAAAATAGGTAGATGTGTATGTCAAAATAGGTAGATGTGTATGTCAAAATAGGTAGATGTGTGTATGTCAAAATAGGTAGATGTGTGTATGTCAAAATAGGGGTAGATGTGTGGTCTAGCAATGGATTATACTCTAGATGTAGTCAATCATGGTTTTTAAACCAGACTGTAAACTCAAAATGTTAGGATAGTTCTTTTGTCAAAATAGGTAGACGTTGTATGTCAAAATATTGAAATTACTTCCTCAAAATAAATAAATATTTTCAGTAATCAAAATATGTCAAGTTAACTAAAATATTCCGAATTTCTCTAGCCGTGATGGAAGTTATAAACTGCCAATGCTACAAGTGTGGGTCAATCTGTTTTTTCAATGGGTAGACTTAAAACTCAGAATTAATTCAACTATCAGGAACACAGACCATAAGTAAATCTAAGGGTACTTTTACATGATCAGTCAAAACAACACTTGTAAGATTTTCTATTTTCAACTAAATAAATATTTTCAAAATATGACCTAAACAAGTCATGTAATCAAAATATTAATTTTCTCTCAAAATGAGAAAAAGTTTTGAAAAACTAGTCCAGGAGCATTTGAAAGTTATTTTTATCTGTGTTTGTAGGTTTAGCATCAAAAACCAGACTAAGTAAATCTAAGGCTATCTCCAGATCATTAACTTTACAAGCTATCAAGTCAAAGACTAATTTTACCAAACTAGTAAATCAAAGGTAACTTTACCAAGTCAGTAAGACAAAGACCTGTATGCCAGATTTTCTATTTTCTTTTGCATAAATTGAAGTTCACCAACATAAGTGACATTCTAATTTTTCCAAGTCAGCAAGTCAAAATATTAGGGTTGACTCAAATAATTTTATCAGAAGTCAAAGACATTTTTTCAAGTCTGTCAAAGGCTAATTTTTCCAAATCAGCAAGACAAAAAGCTTATTTTTTCCAAGTCAGCAAGTCAAAATTTACTAAGTCAGCAAGTCAAATAATTTTAAAGTCTAAGTCTACTTTTACTAAGTCAGTAAGTCAAAGGCTAATTTTTACCAAGTCAGCAAGTCAAAGGCTAATTTTTTTCCAAGTCTAGTAAGTCAAAGGCTTTTTTTCATCAAGTCAAAGCTAATTTTTCCAAGTCAGTAAGTCAAAGGCTAATTTTACATTTTACCAAGTCAGTAAGTCAAAGGCTAATTTTACATTTTACCAAGTCAGCAAGTTAAAGGCTACTTTTACCAAGTCAGCAAGTCAAAGGCTACTTTTACCAAGTCAGCAAGTCAAAGGCTACTTTTACTAAGTCAGCAAGTCAAAGGCTACTTTTACCAAGTCAATTCAATTACATTCAAATACTTTTATTTCATCCCAGATGGAAATTTTGTTTTCAGCAAGCCAAAGGTTAATTTTTCCAAGTCAGCAAGTCAAAGGCTAATTTTCCCAAGTAAGAAAGCCAAAGTCAGCAAGTCAATTTCCTGGTATCCTCTTCCTCCTTGTCCCCGTTTATGCTTTCGTAATGTTTAAAGCTTTGTTCTTTCTGTTTTCACAGACTAGAGGCTTTGCAGTAGTAGCTGACAAATTGAACTTTTTACGTTACCTATCACACTTCAGAGCAGTACATTTTCAGAGGTTCTATTTTACAGAGATGAGGACGACGTCTGTGCGGAAACTTCTTCCCGAAGCATGGGGTTTAAAGTTTCTCTGTCCCGTTTCCTATCTATTAGGCCTTTCATTTCTATTTCATATTCCTCTTCACTATGTATGAACATGAAGATAAGTGTTATGAACATAAAGATAAGTGTTATGAACATGAAGATAAGTGTTATGAACATAAAGATAAGTGTTATGAACATGAATATAAGTGTTATGAACATGAAGATAAGTGTTATGAACATACAGATAAGTGTTATGAACATAAATATAAGTGTTATGAACATGAAGATAAGTGTTATGAACATAAAGATAAGTCTTATGAACATAAAGATAAGTGTTATGAACATAAAGATAAGTGTTATGAACATAAAGATAAGTATGAACATGAAGATTAGTGTTATGAACATAAAGATAAGTATGAACATGAAGATAAATGTTATGAACATAAAGATTAGTGTTATGAACATAAAGATAAGTATGAACTTAAAGATAAGTATGAACATGAAGATAAATGTTATGAACATAAAGATTAGTGTTATGAACATAAAGATTAGTGTTATGAACATGAAGGTTAGTGTTATGAACATAAAGATTAGTGTTATGAACATGAAGATTAGTATTATGAACATGAAGATTAGTATTATGAACATGAAGATTAGTGTTATGAACATGAAGATTAGTATTATGAACATGAAGATTCGTGATATGAACATGAAGATAATTGTTAGGAACATGAATATGTGTTACGAACTTAAAGATAAATGTTACAAACATGAAGATTAGTTTTACGGACATAAAGATTAGTGTTACGGGAATAAAGATAAGTGTTATGAACTTATAAGTGTTAGGAATATGAAGATAAGCGTTAGGAACATGAAGATAAGTGTAGTGAACATAAAGATAAGTGTTACTGAACACGAAGATTAGTGTTACGGACATAAAGATAAGTGTTATGAACTTATAAGTGTTAGGAATATGGAGATAAGTGTTAGGAACCTGCAGATAGGTGTTATGAACATGGAGATAATTGTTATGAACCAGAAGATATTATTATTACGATTACGGAGATAATTGTTACAAACATAAAGATAATTGTTAGAAATAACTGTTACGATAATGAAGATAATTGTTACTGAGCATGAAGATAATATTTGAAATTGAAAAGATATGCCATTGATTCTCCTAGAATTAAAGAAAAACTCCTGGAATTTCCAAAAACAGTTTGGTTTTTCTGATTCATATGAGACGCGGCCTTCTGGAACATCAAATGATTTTACTTCAATCTTATCGGTGTTGTAGCACTTTTGAAAAGAAAATAATTTAAAACAAAGACATCGAACCTCTGAAGTAAACTTAAAGAGGAAAGAAGTTTGTGACAAGTTTGGCATTTTAAGATGTTTTTACTTTTACAAATTTATACCAAGTTACCTCCTCGTAGTTAAGATTCTTAAAATGAAAAATTAATGTTATTCCGTAGAATTGGTGGATTTGAAACTATTTTATTGTTAATGACTCTCAGCTAAAGGACTGAGATTGACAAACACATCTGTTTTGTCTCTTTTTAATGTATTGTAATTTGTTATTGTTTAAGAACGGCAGATTTCATTTCTTCTTTAAATAAAAAAAGTCCTTATAATATGCATTTTTCACTGAAATATTGGTTTGCTCTCTTTGCTTCCTCAGGTTTCCTCTGTCCAGTACACACACCTGATGGCACCCCGTGTGGGCTGTTAAATCATATGACTGTCGCCTGCAGGGTTGGTACAGCTCTCTTTGACTTGACATTTATTCATGTGAACAACAAATCCAAGTCCAATTTTTTATCATAAGTGAAAGTTTAGAGAAATGTGTTGTGACAAACAAGGGCTTGGTTGTGGCTTTGCTCTGTGCACCAACACCCTGGCAATACGAGGGAATGGTGTTTTTAGAGATAATAATAATAAGAATAATAAATAACATTTCTATAGTGCATTTACCCATTGTGGAAATAATTTTATGCGCTTTACATGATTGAAAAGTTGAAAAGATAAACACAAAAAATTGTAGACATAAAAGTATGAAGTAGCAGGCGAAACAATGATACTATTCTATTTACACAAATTGTTTTTAAAATTAACGATAAAAGCAAGGCATTAATAAAACATGAAAGCATTACTTCAAATATAGGAAAAATGCATTAAAATACTACATTAGATCAATAAAACTTAATTTGTCAAAAGATGAGTTTTTAAATGTTTTCTAAAAGTAACAGGACATGTCAATTCCCTAACTGATTTGGGGAGACTGTTCCAGACTTTAGGAGCTGTGTAAGAGAAGGGACCGTTCACCTAGAGATTTTAATTCACCTAGACATAAGACTTGTAACCACCTCTTAGGCTATATGGCTGGTTTGAGACTTCGGGGGAAAGAAAGTGGGCTCATAGTTGGGGAAGCACTTGGTGATACCAAACTTTTTGCCTAGAGGGAGCCACTTTAATTTACCAACAGAGGTCGAGCTTTTACAACAAATTTTACTTTAGTTACTTGTAATAAATTAGGTTCTTAAAAATCTTTAAAAAGTCTTCTTCTTTTTTTTTTTAATCTTTACTCATACAATGTAGTTACAATGCACAAACCTGACAGAATTATTACATGGATATGTATCTTTTTGTTAATTAATTCCTTTCAGGTCGTAAATAGAGAATTTCCACAGACAAATTGCTGTCGGTGTTGATGGAGCTTGGGGTTGTCCCGCTGTCCTCCCCAACCCGTGGCCAGTCACCGACTGCTATTCCGTCTTGTTGGATGGCAAAGTCGTTGGCGTGATTAGCGGATGGCATGTGGAGAATTTGGTGTCAATGCTCCGACTTTTTGAAAGTCAAGGGCGAAGGGAGGTAATGTGTGCCATTGAAAGATGTAGTACATGCAGGGCTAAATAGGTTGTTTTTGTATTTGTTTATAGACTTACACAGTAAAATGGCTTACGCTTTTGAGTGTGTGATAATATATTTTGATTTGAGAGCCTTGATTTATACATGCTATCAGTAGCTTTATTTTATTATTTAAAAAGGGTAGAAAAATGTATCTCTTGTACTATGTTGGTTTTTTAGAACAGGTTTAACGTTTTTGTCCCCTAAGGCTGTTCCTTGATTTTAGTCGTGACAAAAACCTAGAAAATTGGTATCATAATATGAGGAACAGCTTTGTTAGCAGAGGAATAAAATGTATTCAAATTATGTAAGAGATGTTCATGTTATAAGCATATTGAACAGGTTTGGGAACAGAAATGGAAGCTCATAGACAATGAGAATGTACTATGCAATTTTTGTGTTGCATTGTTTCCACTCTAAGCAATATTGAGCTCTCTTGAATTTAAGTAGTTTCTTAAACACTCTTCTTTCATTTTCGTTCATGATCAACTAAGTTTGACATTGTAGTTTGTAATAATTGCTTACATGTACTTTGTTTTTTTTTTATATATTATGAACAACTAAGTTTGACATTGTAGTTTGTAATAATTGCTTATATGTACTTTGTTTTTTTTTATATATTATGAACAACTAAGTTTGACATTGTAGTTTGTAATAATTGCTTATATGTACTTTGTTTTTTTATATTATGAACAACTAAGTTTGACATTGTAGTTTGTAATAATTGCTTATATGTACTTTGTTTTTTATATATTATGAACAACTAAGTTTGACATTGTAGTTTGTAATAATTGCTTATATGTACTTTGTTTTATATATATATATATATATTTTAAATGTAGGTACCCCTCATCTAGAAGTTTGCTTTGTGAAAAGGACAGAAGTGGCCAGCCAATACCCTGGCCTTTATCTCTTTTCTTCTGTGGCGCGCATGGTGCGACCGGTGCTGAACATAAATGCCAATGCAGTTGAGCTGATTGGCATTTTTGAACAAGTGTATTTGGATATCGCCCTGAATAAAAATGAATCCTACAAAGGGGTATGTCTAACAACTTCTTCATACTTAAAGCTATGTGGCATCTTTTGATAGATACTCTGTGTGTGTCATAATATAAACTTTGGAGCCTTGTGTTGTGAAAAACAAACATTTCAACTCCGAACATTTGCATCTTACAAGTGCAATGGGGCAAGAATGATCAGCCCGACAATGTTTGAAGCTGTACCTTTAACCTTTAGCAACTGTCTTTCTTAAGATGGGTCTATAGACCATGATTATTGACATTGCAACTGTCTTTCTTAAGATGGGTCTATATACCATGATTATTGACATTGCAACTGTCTTTCTTAAGATGGGTCTATATACCATGATTATTGACATTGCAACTGTCTTTCTTAAGATGGGTCTATATACCATGATTATTGACATTGCAACTGTCTTTCTTAAGATGGGTCTATATACCATGATTATTGACATTGCAACTGTCTTCCTTAAGATGGGTCTATATACCATGATTATTGACATTGCAACTGTCTTTCTTAAGATGGGTCTATATACCATGATTATTGACATTGCAACTGTCTTTCTTAAGATGGGTCTATAAACCATGATTATTGACATTGCAACTGTCTTTCTTAAGATGGGTCTATAGACCATGATCATTGACATTGCAACTGTCTTTCTTAAGATGGGTCTATAGACAATGATCATTGACAAATGCAACTGTCTTTCTTAAGATGGGTCTATAAACCATGATTATTGACATTGCAACTGTCTTTCTTAAGATGGGTCTATATACCATGATTATTGACATTGCATGTATACCTACAGGTGTCTACTCACCAAGAGCTGTGCGAACAGAATATGCTGAGTTTGCTGGCCAACATGACTCCATTCTCTGACTTCAACCAAAGTCCCAGGAACATGTATCAGTGTCAGGTAAAGGCTCAGCCACTCTGATAAAATGTGGCTTGATTTTAATGTTTGTAGCAGGTGTTCCTTTGATTCATTGACGGGCACTGCTGGTAGCTCCTGCTACTTTCTGTTTATTCTTTTACTTATCTTGCATCTGACTGTTTCCTCCTAATTCACCTTGATATCACCCCATATGGTGGATGGGGTAAATTTTAATGAAACAATAGATAAAATCATTTGATTCTGTTGTTATTTGATGTCTCTCTCTGATAACGTTTTGATGTCTCTCACAGCTGCTATCCTATTCATCATAACTCGTCAAGCGTCAGATCAGTTACCTTTGAAAGGACAGGTATTGTTTTAATTTTCACTCAATCGATTAGTCCCATTTCATTGAGAAAATTAAAAGATCCTTCAAGGCCATTACTGCCCATAGAGCTGAAGCTTATACTGGTTTCTATAGCGTAAAATAATCGCGTCCTGGACAGGTAATGCACAGGTAATGCTTGTACCCATTTGCACCTGGGTCGAGTGTGAAAAATGTGTGCTAAGTGTCTTTCCCAAGGGCACCTCATGATCCCAAGCCCTGCAGCTTGACCACTCGGCCATCAACACCACATTTCACTGAGACAGGGATTTGTAAATGCTGTCTGTATGTCTTACCTCCTGAATTCTTGTGTGTGATTGATGGGATGTGCTGGTATGTCTTACCTCCTGAATTCTTGTGTGTGATTGATGGGATGTGCTTGGTGTGTCTTACCTCCTGAATTCTTGTGTGTGTTTGATGGGATGTGTTGGTGTGTCTTACCTCCTGAATTCTTGTGTGTGATTGATAGAATGTGCTGGTATGTCTTACCTCCTGAATTCTTGTGTGTGATTGATGGGATGTGTTGGTATGTCTTACCTCCTGACTTCTTGTGTGTGATTGATGGGATGTGCTGGTATGTCTTACCTCTTGATTTCTTGTGTGTGATTGATGGGATGTGCTGGTATGTCTTACTTCTTTCTTTTCACTACTCTTTACAACACAATGACCTGATAAAGTTGATTGAACATTTTTGGGTCTCGGTAATTAATTTCCTGGTTGTTTTGTCTTCAATTCTTGCATACACTTTTGTTGGGTTGAGATCCTCCTGATATTTATGAATTTGTGTTGATTGATGGGATTTGTGTTGGTTGAGATCTCTCAAGGTATATTTATGAATTTGTGTTGGGGTTGAGATCTCTCAAGGTTATTTATGAATTTGTGTTGGGGTTGAGATCTCTCAAGGTATATTTATGAATTTGTGTTGGGGTTGAGATCTCTCACAATATATTTATGAATTTGTGTTGGGGTTGAGATCTCTCAAGGTATATTTATGAATTTGTGTTGGGGTTGAGATCTCTCAAGTTATTTATGAATTTGTGTTGGGGTTGAGATCTCTCAAGGTATTTTATGAATTTGTGTTTGGGTTTGAGATCTCTCAAGGTATATTTATGAATTTGTGTTGGGGTTGAGATCTCTCAAGGTATATTTATGAATTTGTGTTGGGGTTGAGATCTCTCAAGGTATATTTATGAATTTGTGTTTGGGTTGAGATGGTATATTTATGAATTTGTGTTTGGGTTGAGATCTCTCAAGGTATATTTATTTTGTGTTTGAATTTGTGTTTTGGGTTGAGATCTCTCAAAAGGTATATTTATGAATTTGTGTTTGGGTTGAGATCTCTCAAGGTATATTTATGAATTTGTGTTTGGGTTGAGATCTCTCAAGGTATATTTATGAATTTGTGTTTGGGTTGAGATCTCTCAAGGTAATTTATGAATTTGTGTTTGGGTTGAGATCTCTCAAGGTATATTATGAATTTGTGTTTGGGTTGAGATCTCATTTATTTTGAATTTGTTTTGGGTTGAGATCTCTCAAGGTATATTTATGAATTTGTGTTTGGGTTGAGATCTCTCAAGGTATATTTATGAATTTGTGTTTGGGTTGAGATCTCTCAAGGTATATTTATGAATTTGTGTTTGGGTTGAGATCTCTCAAGGTATATTTATGAATTTGTGTTTGGGTTGAGATCTCTCAAGGTATATTTATGAATTTGTGTTTGGGTTGAGATCTCTCAAGGTATATTTATGAATTTGTGTTTGGGTTGAGATCTCTCAAAGGTATATTTATGAATTTGTGTTGAGGTTGAGATCTCTCAAGGTATATTTATGAATTTGTGTTTGGGTTGAGATCTCTCAAGGTATATTTATGAATTTGTGTTTGGGTTGAGATCTCTCAAGGTATATTTATGAATTTGTGTTTGGGTTGAGATCTCTCAAGGTATATTTATGAATTTGTGTTTGGGTTGAGATCTCTCAAGGTATATTTATGAATTTGTGTTTGGGTTGAGATCTCTCAAGGTATATTTATGAATTTGTGTTTGGGTTGAGATCTCTCAAGGTATATTTATGTTTGTGTTTGGGTTGAGATAAGGTTTTTATGAATTTGTGTTTGGGTTGAGATCTCTCAAGGTATATTTATGAATTTGTGTTTGGGTTGAGATCTCTCAAGGTATATTTATGAATTTGTGTTTGGGTTGAGATCTCTCAAGGTATATTTATGAATTTGAATTTTGTGTTTGGGTTGAGATCTCTCAAGGTATATTTATGAATTTGTTTTGATTTTGGGATGTCCTGGTTCTTCTCTTTCAGATGGGCAAACAGACGATGGGGTTTCCTCTGCATGCTTATGATCACAGAGCTGACAACAAATTGTACAGAATTCAAACCCCACAGAGTCCCCTGGTCCGACCCAAAATGTATGACAAATACCAATTTGATGAATATCCTGTCGGCACCAACACAGTTGTTGCCGTTATTTCATACACTGTAAGTAGAGACGCATGTGTTTTCTATTCAAAGTTTATCTACTGCTTTTTTTCCATCATATTTATATCGATGGTGGAAATCTTGTAACTCATAGGTCTGCTGGAGGAAGGTTATCAGAAGAGACAAAGGATTTTTTTTATTGGAAGTTTAGATCATGTGACTCAAAATTATATTTCTATTGGCTAAGTTTGCACAAAATATATAGGCAATGTCAGGAACAACCTTACAATGCATTTATGGCTAAAGAAATGATTTTTGAATAATTTGAAGTTTAGAGACTTTTCCATCGATATTTTTCTTGTTTTTATTTCTGTTGATTATTAGAAAGCTGTGAATGTATAAAAGGTCAAATAGATTTTTCATCATGGACATGCATATCCGAATGGCCAACCTAAAGATGGAATGCTTTCATTTAATGTGCGGCCATTGTTGCTTTAATGCCTGGCAAGAATAAACAAAGCTGATGATTGTTTTTATTGTGGCTTTTTTGTTGTGTTTTAAGTAAATGTTTGGAGGAAAATGACTGATTGATTTAAGAACCCCACACAGAATATTTTGTTCTTTTTAGAATAAGTGTATTAATTTGTGTAGAAAGCCTGAGTCAATGTATTTTATTTACTGAATTTGACTCATTGGAAACAAAAATTCGTTTTGCATGGTCATGAAAGAATAATTAGTAGTTATGTTTTGAGACAATTCAGACATTAACTCGTTAAAACATTGCTGCTTTCTTACATCAAATTGCTTTGCTTGTTTCCTCTCTTTTAGTTGTTTTCTTTTGGGGTTTTTGTGTAATTGTTTTGTATGGATTTTTTGTGTATTTTTTTTGTATGGGTTTTTTGTGTAATTGTTTTGTATGGGTTTTTTGTGTAATTGTTTTGTATGGGTTTTTTGTGTAATTGTTTTGTATGGATTTTTGTGTAATTGTTTTGTATGGGTTTTTTGTGTAATTGTTTTGTATGGGTTTTTTGTGTAATTTTTTTGTATGGGTTTTTTGTGTAATTGTTTTGTATGGGTTTTTGTGTAATTGTTTTGTATGGGTTTTTTTGTAATTGTTTTGTATGGATTTTTGTGTGTAATTGTTTTGTATGAGTTTTTTTGTTTTGATACATGGATGTCACATGACGCCTACATTGGAAACACAAAGCACAGACTGTGTACCTGATTATCTAGAGTTAATTGACATATTGGTGGTCACATACAGAGAATATCCTTTTTGCATCATAAATACTAGCTGTAAGCACTATGGCATTGCTAGTATGTTCCAATATCACTATGTCACTATGGTGTGTTGTATTTCATTGATTTTGTCAAACTGACAGATAAGGTATTTCCTACAACATAAAACTTATCATCAATTTTTCCGACTTGAATTTTCAGGGCTATGACATGGAAGATGCTATGATTCTCAACAAGTCGTCCTTTGAAAGGGGTTATGGTCACGGATCCATCATATCAACAGATGTATGTGTAGAATAATTATTTAGGATGAAGTAAAAAATAAAGTAAGATTTCTTCCAGGACATTATGGCCCATAGAGCCATAGCTCATCCAGGTTTCTGTAGCATGTGGCGGAACGGGTGATAATAATAACCCCCTGGACAGGCTGCTAGTCCGATGCAAGAATTTACTCTCAAGCTAGTGCTTGTACCCATTTGCACCTGGGTCGAGTGGGGAAAATGCGTGTTAGACGTCTTTCCCAGGGAACACAACATCATACCTAGCTTTGCTAGAATTCAAACTTAGGACCTCATGATCCTAAAAGTCCGGCAGTTCTCAGCACCCTCTCATGGCTCCTGGCACCACTGTGAAGAATGTCTCGTGGCACCACTATAAAGAATGTCTCATGTCACCACTATAAAGAATGTCTCATGTCACCACTATGAAGAATGTCTCATGTCATCACTATGAAGAATGTCTCATGTCACCACTATAAAGAATGTCTCATGTCACCACTATGAAGAATGTCTCATGTCATCACTATAAAGAATGTCTCATGGCACCACTATGAAGAATGTCTCATGGCACCACTATGAAGAATGTCTCATGTCACCACTATAAGAATGAATGTCTCATGTCACCACTATGAAGAATGTCTCATGGCATCACTATGAAGAATGTCTCATGTCATCACTATGAAGAATGTCTCATGGCACACTATCAAGAATGTCTCATGAAGAATGTCTCATGTCACTATCACTATGAAGAATGTCTCATGTCATCACTATAAAGAATGTCTCATGTCACCACTATAAAGAATGTCTCATGTCATCACTATCAAGAATGTCTCATGTCACCACTATGAAGAATGTCTCATGTCACCACTATGAAGAATGTCTCATGTGAAGAATGTCTCAAAAGATCAGCTACACCTAAATTTGTGGTATCTTTCAAAATACATTGTTTTTCATTTTACTGGTGTATTGAACGAATAAAGATTATCTTATGTATTCAACATTTATTTACAACTGCTGGATTGGTCAACCTGTCCAAAATGTTAGGCTTCTGTATCTATTTCTTTAATTGATTTTACAAATGAAGTGTGTTTTTATTTTATGATGGTGGGAAAAACATGTCATATACATGTATGTCATGTTTTAAAGTCATGAAATAACCATACATTATTGTATAACATTAATCCTCTTGTATGTCTGTCTTTATTGTATTTTCATTTCTGTCTTACACAGGTTGTGGATTTGACTAAAATAAGCTCCAGTGAAGGTCGGAATGCCTATGTTTTTGGTAAGCTGAGGAAAAAGACATGCAATGACTATATTACAGTAGAATATATATAAATGCTTTCTATTAATAGAAGTTAGCGAAAGACTATAGCAATTTGTAACAAATGACAATAAGTGACAACTCCAATAAAGACAGAACAAACATGTGACGTTTTGGGTATGACCCTTCGTCAGACAACAAACGAGAAATATCTAGGATCTAGATCTAGACCTAAACACTGCCTAAGGCATCACACAATGTGATGTCAGAAGAAAAACAGAGAGGAGGAAGAAAGAAAGAAAAAGACAGTGAGGATAAGAAGAATGAGTATAAGGGAAAGTGAAGAATATATAGGAGCTAAAATGGAAGGTTCAGATCAAGAATGAAATAAAAATATGAAAATAAGTAAATAATAAAAGGCGAGAAGGAGATAGAGAGAAGGAGAGAGAGAGAAAAAGAAGGAAAGAAAGAAAGAGAGAGAGGTGTGAGTATGGGAAACAAGAATGAGAGAAAACGATAAGACTAGATCTATATCTCACTGGGTCTAGAAAGAAGAAATGATAGAGAATGAATGAAAGGAAGTATCAATCAAGGCAAAAATTTACAATAAAGGTGTGAAATGAATTTACAAATGTATCGATACAATTAAAGGGATAGAGTAAACGACTTATCTGAAATGCCAGATAGCACTAGCAGATATGCTTTCGAAGCTTAAGGTCTCAAGAATTGGAAAGACTGCCTCCTTAGTGATGAAGCTGTGTATATTCCGTAATGGTATGCAGCCATGTGCAAAGTTGCTTCCAGTGGTGGTGAACATGGAGAAAGGTGCAAAATGCCCACCATAGATAAGCACACAGGGGATGAACCGCCAGAGGGACCCAATTTTTCCCAGGATGGGGGAAGGGGGGGGGGAATTTTCAAGGGTGGTGGTGGGGCGGATGGGGTAGGGTGGAAGATTGTGAAGGGTCAGAGATAGTGAGAGTGTGTGCCCGATTATGGGAGTCCCTCTAGAGAAAATTATACGAATTGGCGTAAAACGTTCATACCATCAGGGTTGATTGTGTCCAATCTTAGTGTAAGTTGGTTCTCTATTGACTTTCTAGACTCAGCACTGCCGGTGCAAGACCTGAGAATGCACACTTTCAGGTCATGTGTTCCTCGATGTCCTGGTCCATTAAAATTCAAAGGCACCGGCTTGCTTTTGCAGTTTTCAATATCTCTCCTGTGATGGCCAAATCTGTTGGAGAGTTGCAAGCCAGTTTCTCTGATGTAGGCCATTCCACAATGACTGCAACGAAAAGCATAAATGACATTGCGAGAGGCGCAGGAGAATTGCCCATTCACTGTCCAGGTCTGTCTAGGGAACTGAATGGTTGTGGAGCCGTCCACAAAGGGGCATGTCTTGCAGTTAGTGCGTCCACATCGGATGGTGCCCGACGGCGAGGAGTCAGTAGAGAGGCGACTGTGCACAAGGATATCCTGAAGGCTAGTGTGTCTCTTGAAGGCAATTAATGGAAAGGAAGGGAAAACACGTCTAGTCTCGTCACTAGCGTGTAGAATAGGCAGGTTCTTACAGACTATATGAATGACACGGTGTGTGTGCGGATGGTACAGGAGGATAAGTGGTATGCGTTAGGATTTTTTTTCTTCCTACGATGTTGAGGGCGTCTTTATGGGGTACAATTTTAGCTCTCTAAAAGGATTGACGCAGGATGGCCCTAGGGTAGCCTCTGGGTAGGAAGAAATCAAACATCTTAGGCGATTCCTCTGTGAATAGGTGCTCGGCAGAACAGATGCGTCTGAGGCGGAGGAATTGAGAGTATGGAATAGCATCTTTGCAGTGTGGTGGATGTGTAGTGGAGATAGATATGACTATCTGTATCTTTGTAAAATATGGTAGTTGTAAGCCCATGTTCGGAGAGAAACGGTGATGTCTAAGAAGTTAACAGTGGATGTAGACTGGGTAAAAGTGAACTTGATAGGTTTGCAAAAGTTGTTGGCAAAATCGAAGAAACGGTCTAAATCAGTCGCAGATATGGTTGTGATACCAAACCCATCATCAATATACCATTTACAGGTGTTGGGCAGAGGACCAGGGTACGCCTGGAATAATCTACGCTCAAGATAACCCATGAATAGGCAAGCGTGTGAAGGTCCCCATCTTTGTACTTATGGCAATTCCGCCGATTTGCTAAAAAACAAACTGGGCATTGAATTCAAAAGAATTAAGATTAAGTTCTGCCAAACGGAGAAGGGTGGTAGTGTTGATTGTCTGGTCAGATCACTGGTCGAGGCATTTTAAGGGCTTGAAAATGAGGTATGGATGTTATCCATGAGGAAGAGACGTCTTGGGGTTGTGTCTGTAAATGAAATACTAAAAAAGAAAATTTTGTGAGTATCCTTGATGAATGAAGGAAGAGCTTGGACAAGAGGCTGGAATTGAGTCCAAGAAGGCAGAGATGCGTTCAGTAGAGCAGGAGCAGGCTGATATAATGGGTCTATCAGGGATGTGAGCTTTGTGGATTTTAGGGAGGAGATAAAAGTACGGTTTACCGAGTAGGCTGTTGTTGAGGTGTAGAATTTTGCTTTATGTGGTAGAGCTTTGGAAGTAATTAGTTGGTTAATAGTAAGAGCTACTTTATCATTGTTAGCAAACGTGTTATCGGAGGGACGGGGGATGTAAAATTGTTGTTTGTGCTGGTGAGTTGACCTTCACTACAAGAAAAGGTTAACCTTTTATTTTGCCCTTTTCCCCACCTAGTCGCTCTAGTTCTTGATTTATTACTCTGTTGTTCTACCGGAACCATAGGGCTGTTTTTTTGTTTTTTGTTTTGTTTGTTATGTGGGCTTTAAAAAAAAAAATGATTTAGCATTCTTTGATTGATTTCTTTGAAACAGGATTGAAATAATTTACAAATGCCTGGTACTTAGGGGGAGTCCCATATCTGTGCGTAAGTCAACACATCACAGGATGGTTGCACATGTGTGCTTCTGTGAGAATGATATAATATACATGCCCAGAATGGTTGTGTAATATTTTTTTGTGTTTTTTCTTCATGTCTATAGCTTGTGTTCCCAGTGAGAAAACCGGCAGTTTGGACGTTGACGGACTCCCTGTCGTAGGAACAAGACTAAAGAATGGAGACCCATATTACAGGTTTCACATTTATGATTTACGTTCTCATTAACACAAGTTCTTAAGCATTTTCTTTTTGCTTAAATTGGCTGGCAGGTTCTGTTTCTTTCTGTCTTCCATCTTGATGTTTCCTCTCAGTTTACCCATAAGATCATCACATTTGATGGAATAGGTCAATTCGAATGGTTCAAGTAGTTAAGTTCACTAGAATCACCAATACAACTTTTAAAAGTATAATGTTGTCTTGTTGAAGCAAATGTGTGGCTGCATAGGAAAACCTGTCGGAAGTCGCATGGCAACTTTTTGAGCAATCGGGTGATAAAGTCAATTTAGTGGTATCTGCTCAATTTTGGGTTTTGGCAATTTTCTTTTAGTTCAATATCTTATCTTTCATGTCCTCAAGTATTATTGATGAACTCACTCTCTAAGGTAGTTTAATTTATGTTTTGTGTGAAGTACCTAGAGGTATTCAGTGGTTACAAATCGTTTTAACCTGGCCCTTCAGCATGAGAAAAAATGGCATGACAGACGCGCTTACAACCGCTTAAATCACCACCAATTACAACAGAAGGTGTACAATATGACACATGAAATTCTTTGTTAGAACCTGACGGATTTGATTATCACACGTGCGCATGAATTGAAACCACAAGGACTTAGTGAGCATCAAGAATAAACCGCTTCCACCATCCAACTGAATACAGAAAATATTCTGACGTGTTTTATTGATTTTCTGCAATAATCCACAGAAACATCCTTGTATATCTACCCAAGTGGTTAATAACACTGTTTACTCATGTAATCCAGCAGAAACATCGTTGTACATCTACCTAAGTGGTTAATAACACTGTTTACTCATGTAATCCAGCAGAAACATCGTTGTATATCTACCCAAGTGGTTAATAACACTGTTTACTCATGAAATCCAGCAGAATCTACAAGTGGTTAATAACACTGTTTACTCATGAAATTCAGAAACAGAAACATCGTTGTATATCTATCCATCGTATCTCTACCCAAGTGGTTAATAACAGTGGTTAATAACACTGTTTACTCATGTAATCTCTACCCAAGTGGTTAATAACACTGTTTACTCATGAAATCAGTCTTGAACAAAACATCATTGGCTTTAATAACACTGTTTACTCATGTAATCCAAAAACATCGACACAATAATTTCTTTGTTCTACCCAAGTGGTTAATAATCTTGAATTCAATAACACTTTCACTTTGGTTAATTCTTCCAAAAACATCGTTGTACATCTACCCAAGTGGTTAATAACACTGTTTACTCATGTAATCCAGCAGAAACATCGTTGATATCTACCCAAGTGGTTAATAACACTGTTTACTGAAATCCAGCAGAAACTCTTCTGAAATCCAAGTTTCTACCCAAGTGGTTAATAACACTGTGAATAAAAATGATTCTCGAGCATACTCTGATCTGAACACCTCATATTTTCACCTCATATTTTGGTGAAAGAACTGATGAAGACGATTCCTCACCTGATGAAGGTAGGTTGAATCTACTTGTCTTGTACTTTACTCTACTAGGTCTAGAATGTAGAAAGAATGTAGAAAGAATGTAGATAGAATGTAGATAGAATGTAGATAGAATGTAGATCTACTGTTGTGTTTTGTAGTACATGTAATTGTTATGATCTTACTACTTTGTCGTTGATTGTGAGTTACTTTTATTAGTGATACTCAAGTTACTGAAAGCTCATCTAGATCTAGTTCTAGACCTAAATTATAGATCTACTTTGCTGTTTATGTAAATTTATTAAAAATCATTATTAGGCTACTATTAGACTAGACTATCAATCTAATTTCTAAATATTCTTATCTAGATCGAGAGTGTTCTAATTTTGGTCATCAGTGGGATCTGTGATCCAATTCTAGAATCTCAAGTAGATCTAGTTCTAGCTACTCTCAACTAGATCACAATATAGATGTAGACATGATGATCGTGTAAGTTATTCTATAAGCTATACCTTAGCCATAGCTCAGGGTAATAATGGACAAAAGGCATGATGGACAGAGTAACTCACGCATAGATGCATAGTAATATTACTGATAAGTACAAGATTATGTTGCTATAGAGATCAAATGCAAATGCACAGTGACAGATGAAGGCATGACAGACCAATCAACAAACATACTCTGACACCAGGACACATTAATATTTCTTTTCCTTCTTCTCATACCAAACATGTTCTTTCTTTCTTTTTTTGCCAGATGATGAATTTACTGATGATGATGACAACTCTATTGATGATCATGTCAGTACTGACCTAGCGGAGAGAGTTGTTCCGTTGGAACTTGGGAATGCACCCTCATTATCATCTACGGACTCGTCTTTCCTCACTCCAGCCGTTTCAAATGGCCAGTCAACCACCCCCCCCCCATGTAAATGTGCCCTCAACAGCAGTAAGCCGTGTTATACCGTCTTTGATGAAAGTGAGATAGAAAACTTTCCATGGCAATACATAGGATTGACCCGTGAAGAGCTGGATATGGCAATTCTTGCCAAACTTGCCTGCCACATCCATTTAGACTCACTGACCAGGAGAACGAAACAGTCCCACCAGACCGAAAGAAAATCATCTCGGACAGACTATTTCCACCATGGATATAGAATATGCAGGGATTTTTTAAAGTTCATCCATGGCGTCGGACAAGACAAATTAAATGACCTCATTAAGCACTACAAGGCCAATGGGCTAGAAAGTCGAGTCCACAAGAATAGAAAGAAGCAACCTGCCAATGCTGTTACGTCATGAAGTCAGGATGGTGGTTGACTTTGTCATACATTTTCTGAGATTCATGCCATCGAATCACCAGGCCGGACACCAAAAAACTGGATACCTGACATAAAGTTGCTTCCGACCCACTTTACAAAGAAGCTTGTCTATGACGAATGTGTGAATGCAGCAGAAGAAAGCAGCATCCGTGTAGTTCAGCTCCGCACATTTAGGGATTTATGGCAGAAATTACTCCCATTCAACCGCACTATTCCTCCAGCTAGTGATTTGTGTTGGGTGTGTCAAGAGGGTGCAATGAGAGTAGCAAGATTTGTGTTGAGTGTGTCAAGAGGGTGCAATGAGAATAGCAAGATTTGTGTTGAGTGTGTCAAGAGGGTGCAATGAGAGTAGCAAGATTTGTGTTGAGTGTGTCAAAGGTGCAATGAGTAGCAAGATTTGTGTTGAGTGTGTCAAGAGGGTGCAATGAGAATAGCAAGATTTGTGTTGAGTGTGTCAAGAGGGTGCAATGAGAGTAGCAAGATTTGTGTTGAGTGTGTCAAGAGGGTGCAATGAGAGTAGCAAGATTTGTGTTGAGTGTGTCAAGAGGGTGCAATGAAAGTAGCAAGATTTGTGTTGAGTGTGTCAAGAGGGTGCAATGAGAGTAGCAAGATTTGTGTTGAGTGTGTCAAGAGGGTGCAATGAGAGTAGCAAGGTTTGTGTTGAGTGTGTCAAGAGGGTGCAATGAAAGTAGCAAGGTTTGTGTTGAGTGTGTCAAGAGGGTGCAATGAGAGTAGTAGCAAGGTTTGTGTTGAGTGTGTCAAGAGGGTGCAATGAAAGTAGCAAGGTTTGTGTTGAGTGTGTCAAGAGGGTGCAATGAAAGTAGCAAGGTTTGTGTTGAGTGTGTCAAGAGGGTGCAATGAAAGTAGCAAGGTTTGTGTTGAGTGTGTCAAGAGGTGCAATGAAAGTAGCAACATTTGTGTTGAGTGTGTCAAGAGGGTGCAATGAAAGTAGCAACATTTGTGTTGAGTGTGTCAAGAGGGTGCAATGAGAGTAGCAACATTTGTGTTGAGTGTGTCAAGAGGGTGCAATGAAAGTAGCAAGATTTGTGTTGAGTGTGTCAAGAGGGTGCAATGAGAAGTAGCAAGATTTGTGTTGAGTGTGTCAAGAGGGTGCAATGAAAGTAGCAACATTTGTGTTGGGTGTGTCAAATGCAATGAGAGTAGCAAGGTTTGTGTTGTGTGTCAGAGGAGCAATGCGTAGCAAGACATGTGTTGAGATGTCAAGGGGTGAAAATGAAAGTAGCAAGATTTGTGTTGAGTGTTCAAGAACAATGAGAGTAGCAAGGTTTGTGTTGAGTGTGTCATTTTGCTAGCAATAGAGTAGCAACATTTGTGTTGAGTTTCAATGGCAAAAATCATGTTTTTTGATTTTGTCAAGAGGGTGCAATTTTCCAGTAGCAATCCATTTGTGTTGACCCGTTTATTTTAAGAGGGTGCAATGAAAGTAGCAAGACTTTGTGTTGATTGTGTCAAGAGGGTGCAATGAAAGTAGCAAGATCCAATGTTGGGATTTACTACTAATACTAGGTGAAATGAATGTAGCAAGTTTGCCAATAAATCAGACGAAGAGAGGTAGTTGTCATAGAGGAGCTGCCGATCAAGAGATGTCAAGCTGTAAAGAGAATTTTACCAAAATGAAAAAGAAGTTAAAGAACAGATGCCAGAGATTTTGCTAGCATTAACTCAGGATCATTGCTCTTTCAATGGCAAAAATCATGTATCTTTTGATTTTGCACAGCAGGTTCACTTTTGTACAATCCATTACAACCAGGACCCGTTTATTTTAAAACTCCAGTAAATGACGGACTTTTGACCTTGAACTGTAGTCAAAGGGTTGAAGGATTGACATCCTATGCTCCAAAAACTCCAATTTACTACTAATACTATTGAAACAATGCACAGTTTAGAGATCAGATGAGCTCGTTTATCATATTGTTCTTCAAGTTCAATGGTTTTTTCTGTCATGTTTTATCACTGTCTGAAAATCAACTAGGGCAAAGCCATAATGAATGTTCTATGTCACATTTTTTAGAGCTACTCATGCTTCCTTTACAGATTACTCCATAATAGAATGATTTAGTACTTCTTTTTATGAGAATTGTCTACCTGTCCAGTAGATGACGTGTGTCATGAATGATCTAAGTCACATCTTTTGAAGGATACCTTTACAAGATCTCCATAATGAATGATCTAAGTTGCATTCTTTTTTTGAGAATTGTTTATCATCATGTTCTTCAAGTTCATGATTTTTCTTCTTTTTTAAGACTGTCTACCTTCACAAGATCTCCATAATGAATGATCTAAGACTCTTCTTTTCTCCATAATGAATGATTTAAGTCTTTCTTTTTGAGACTGTCTACCTTTACAAGATCTCCATAATGAATGATCTAAGTCTTCTTTTTTTTGAGACTGTCTACCTTCATAAGATGATCCATAATGAATGATCTAAGTCTTCTTTTTTTGAGACTGTCTACCTTCATAAGATGATCCATAATGAATGATCTAAGTCTTCTTTTTTGAGACTGTCTACCTTTACAAGATGATCCATAATGAAGTCTTCTTTTTTGATCTAAATGTCTTCTTTTTTTTTGAGACTGTCTACCTTCATAAGATGATCCATAGTGAATGATTTAAGTCTTCTTTTTTGAGACTGTCTACCTTCACAAGATGATCCATAATGAATGATTTAAGTCTCAGTGAGACCATCTACCTTCACAAGATGATCCATAATGAATGATGTAAGTCTCAGTGAGACCATCTACCTTCACAAGATGATCCATAATGAATGATTTAAGTCTCAGTGAGACCATCTACCTTCACAAGATGATCCATAATGAATGATTTAAGTCCATCTACCTTCACAAGATGATCCATAATGAAGGATGTAAGTCTCAGTGAGACCATCTACCTTCACAAGATGATCCATAATGAATGATTTAAGTCTCAGTGAGACCATCTACCTTCACAAGATGATCCATAATGAATGATTTAAGTCTCAGTGAGACTATCTTCCTTCACAAGGTGATCCATAATGAATGATTTAAGTCTCAGTGACACAAATTTTTGACTGAATCATACACACGAAGGACTAAGAAAAAATATGATTTTTAAAATATTGTTTCTTTTACCATATTACTCGATTTGAGGATCCCCTCCCCCCCTTTCCCCTTTAATTGACAGTCATACTCTGACTGAAACCAAGTCTTTTCGTATTCAGGGATTTAAAAATTTTTTTTCCCATGTCAGACATCATATTACTGTCTTGATTGGAAAAAGTTTTTCTTTGACTGTACTTTTTACAAAATTGAAGAAATTCGTTATGTTCCCTCATTTTGTTATTTTTTAATGTACAATTAAATGTTTCATACTTTATTCTATGTACTCAATGTAACAAAAACAAATTTCCCTTCATGGATAATAAAATGTATCCCATACATTGAGATTTTTTACCAATGAATTTCCAATGAGATGATATCCATATTTCATTAGTGAAATAAAGCCTTTTTACCAATGAATTTCCAATGAGATAATATCCATGTTTCATTAGTGGAATAAAGCCTTTTTACCAATGAACTTCCAATGAAATAATATCCATGTTTCATTAGTGGAATAAAGCCTTTTTACCAATGAACTTCAATGAAATAATATCCATGTTTCATTAGTGAAATAAAGCCTTTTTACCAATGAATTTCAAATGAGATAATATCCATGTTTCATTAGTGGAATAAAGCCTTTTTACCAATGAATTTCAAATGAGATAATATCCATGTTTCATTAGTGAAATAAAGCCTTTTTACCAATGAACTTCCAATGAGATAATATCCATATTTCATTAGTGAAATAAAGCCTTTTTACCAATAAACTTCCAATGAATAATATCCAATTTCATAAGTAAAATAAAGAGATAATATCCATATTTCATTAGTGAAATAAAGCCTTTTTACCAATAAACTTCCAATGAGATAATATCCATATTTCATTAGTGAAATAAAGCCTTTTTACCAATGAATTTCCAATGAGATAATATCCATATTTCATTAGTGAAATAAAGCCTTTTTACTAATGAATTTCCAATGAGATAATATCCATATTTCATTAGTGAAATAAAGCCTTTTTACTAATGAATTTCCAATGAAATAATATCCATGTTTCATTAGTGAAATAAAGCCTTTTTACCAATGAATTTCCAATGAAATAATATCCATATTTCATTAGTGAAGTAAAGCCTTTTACCAATGAATTTCCAATGAAATAATATCCATATTTCATTAGTGAAGTAAAGCCTCTTGAATGAATTTCCAATGAAATAATATCCATATTTCATTAGTGAAGTAAAGCCTCTTGAGCCTCGTTTGTGAGTTTTGCTTCAAAGGAAGCTTATAATGTTACTAGTATTTTGTGAACATTTCTATTGTTTTTATTGTTTTTGTCTGTTAAATCTTGTTAGCATGGGATAAACAATTTATACCACACCTTATCGTTCTCAATGAAGAATTTATTCCATTCAAGAAATAGAAATAGCCAAATTGTCTAATTGCTCTGTAAACCTCATGTAATAAATTCTTGATATCGAATGATAAGTTGTTGAATACATTTTTTGTGCTCAATTCAATTCAAATTCAATTTATTCTGATAAATTAAAACCATGGAACAAAATTCATAGAAGACATAAGAGAAAAAAATTATTTTCTCAAATGCATAGCAATGCAAAGGAATCTAAAATACAGAAACTTGTTACACCAGAGGCAAAGTGGCAGGCTCTCAACCAAAAGGTTGTGAATTCAAGCCCTGGCGCTGTAAAAGTTTTCTCTGGTCCAGGTAGGCGGATCGAACCTAGTTCCATCGGAGACGCGATGAAAAGGATGTCCTGTGTGTGCAAATCACAAAACTGTGCACATTGAAGATCCCTTGGCGATTTACAGGGCAGTCTGGGCAAACTTATAGCTCTGATCAAATCCTCTGAGATCACCTTAGTTGTGGATGTGGGTCAAATCAAATCAAATCAAATCAAATCAAATCAAATCAAATCAAATCAAAGCTAACCCTGATATTCTGATCATGTGTATATTTGGTGATTGTTTATCCTGTTTCGCTCTGGCATATGTTCTCTGAGGTAATGATTATCAACTGTTTCGTTTAAATCTTTCAGTTACAGAAATATCAACACGGGTGATTTTCATACACAGAAGTATAAGGGCCTGGAAGAGGCTCAAATTGTGCAAATTAAAATCCTTGGACATGAAACAAGAGAGGTTGAAATGAATCATGTCTGCTTTGTTTTGCGCATTCAGGTAACAAGACTTAACTTTTGCTTGTTAGTCTCATTCATTTGTGTGTTCACTCTATGTACATGTGTCATGTGATCTGTGACGGCAATGATGGAAATGGTGGTTTGAAGGCAAAGGGTTGGCATTAAAAGCTATAAGGTCGGATATTTTAAATCCTGAAGAGGACATATTTTCATTTTGATTTATTTGGATGTTTTTTTTTCCGTGACATCTTGTTATATTGTAGATTAAATTTTGTACCTGATCTGATCTGAAATAGACACAATTCAAGTTTATTCCTGATAAACCAGTTCAGTGTATTTGTGATTTATAGAGATATAAATATGCTCATATTATAACTGCTTAGATCCTTTGCTTTCAAGATTTTGCCATGGATTATTTTCTTTCTTTTCAGAGAAACCCAACGATAGGTGATAAATTCTCCAGTCGACACGGGCAAAGGGAATTTGCAGGTAAGTCAGTCAAATTGTTTTTGGATTGTTTTGCACACTGCAGTGCCTTTCTCTACATGTTATTATTTATTTTGATGTCCTTTTGTATTTAAATAGAAATCACTCTATACCATGTTTAGCATTTTGTTTTGAACAACATTCAAACATGTATATTTTGATTTTATAAGGAAAGGTTTTTTTATTCAATTAAATGTATCATGTTTTCATGAATACTTTCCTTTCCTTTAAAATGATTCATTAAAATTATTTGGAATGTTAGTTACAAAATGTTCTATTTTGTTTCATTTGACTTTCTGTCTCCCCAGTATGATGTGGCCTACAACAGACATGCCTTTCACCGAGAGCGGTTTGGTCCCAGACATACTTTTCAATCCTCATGGTTTTCCATCACGTATGACAATTGGTATGTTATATCAAAAAGGAGCGTATCGACGATGAAAGGGGCAAACCGTGCGTCCAATTTTGGATGTTTTGAGAAAATGATGCTGCGCCTTTTAATCTATTTTCAAAAACATACATAACATACACGGTTTGCAAGTATCAAAAACATACACGGTTTGCAAGTATCAAAAACATACACGGTTTGCAAGTATCAAAAACATACACGGTTTGCAAGTAAGTATCAAAAACATACGGTTTGCAAGTATCAAAAACATACATGGTTTGCAAGGTTTGGTTTTTCAAAAACATACACGGTTTGCAAGTGTCAAAAACATACATACATGGTTTGCAAGTATCAAAAACATACATGTTTGCAAGTATCAAAAACATACATGGTTTGCAAGTATCAAAAACATACACGGTTTGCAAGTATCAAAAACATACACGGTTTGCATACGAAGATCAAAAACATACACGGTTTTCTAAGGTTCTTGTGCCATCAAAAACGAGACCCAATAGGGATACACGGTTTGCAAGTATCAAAAACGAGACCCAATAGGTTTTCTATTGGTTCTTGTGCCACGGAATCTAACTATGGACGAAGCATAGGGGCTTGGCTTGCTAATGTTAAGAAAGGTGTTACTATTTTTAGACTTACACGGTTTGCGACTTTCAGCGTTGATACAAAAAAGCAAAAAAACAATATTTGACCCTTTTCTATTTAATCCATGTTTTAGACTTGCTTGGTACGTTATGGTTTTCATTATAAGTAAAAAGTAAATTTTCTCCCAAGGCCATTACGGCCCGTAGCGCCGTTTTTACAACGTTAAGCGGAAATGGTGATAATAATAACCTCAAGGACAGGATGCTAGTCTGATGCAGGTTTTACTCCCTGATAGTCTGATGCAGCTTTCAACTGATGCAGCTCCCTGGATAGTGATGCTGAGCTTCCCTGATGCAGGTTTTCACTCCCTGATAGTCTGATGCAGCTTTCACTCCCTGATAGTCTGATGCAGCTTTCACTCCCTGATAGTCTGATGCAGCTTTCACTCCCTGATAGTCTGATGCCCTCCCTGATAGTCTGATGCAGCTTTAACTCCCTCCCTGATAGTCTGATGCAGCTTTTACTCCCCTGATAGTCTGATGCAGCTTTTACTCCCCTGATAGTCTGATGCAGCTTTCACTCCCTGATAGTCTGATGCAGCTTTTACTCCCCTGATAGTCTGATGCAGCTTTAACTCCCCTGATAGTCCTGCAGCTTCCCCTAGTCTGAATTACCTGATTCATGCAGCTTTTACTCCCTGATTGTCTGATGCAGCTTTCACTCCCATGCTAGAGTTTAAGGAAAATACCTTTCTTCCAAATTACATTCAATGTTTTGTAGTTGTCATATAGTTGCCATGGTCATTTTGATGTCGTTCACTTTTATTATTGTTTTTATGTGTATTGTACCACCGCACTATCTATTTGTTCACCATTGCATCTTTATATATATTTCTCCTAAAATCTATACATTTAATGATTAACTTAAGTTAAATTAAAAAAAATTTTTTAAATGCATTGATGAATTTTCATTTTTCAAACGGAAATTGTGATAACACAACTATGATTTCCCTTTTAACACTTTTGTGACCACCGACGAGTATTCTCACATCACGATGCAACAACCTGGGACCACCGACGAGAATACTCGCATTTGGATATTCCCTAATAAAAGCCAGTTCACCTATTTATAAATCCTATCCATGTTTTTGGCTTCCGTTCTAAAGCTTTGTTTATTTGTCCTACTTTCACTTTCAACCGTCAATGTGCGACTCAGTGCTAGATTGACTTAAAAAATGCCTAAAAGACGAACTCTAACGCGAGATGAAGTACTCCATGAATTATTTATGAACTCAGACAGCGAGGACAGCGATGAGGAAGTGGGGGATAGTTATTCTGATCAAGATTCTGTTGATAATGATCCAGAATTCGTGGCTGAAAATGACCGTGACAGATAAAGTAGTGGTATGTTCCTGATGTCTGTGTGAAATTTCATGTATGTAGGTGTGCTAGAAGCAAGTCTATTTAGATTTTAAGAACACATGTACATTTTTCACCTAAAATGGGCGGTGGCCCCCGGTCCTGGGGTGATGCATGGCCCCTGGGGGCTTGGCCACGTAGGTGTTAAAGGGTTAATAAAGATGATTGAATTGAATTGTAACTCATGCTTTGAAAAGCTACATAATAGTATTAATAGGCTGTGATGGTGTCAAAATTAGTTGCTAGGCATCATTTTAATTTCCTGAATGTTAATTGATTTAAAATAAGCTTCTAAGGATTGATCTGGTATGAGAATTAAAAACTGGAAAGCATGCATGTTTGTTTTGTGTTGTTGTGATTTTTAAATTTATATTTGCTTTGTTTATTTCCTTTCTGTCCTTTCAGGTATGATGATTGAGAGCATGGCTGGAAAGGCTGGGGCCCTGCATGGCATGTACCTTGATGCCAGTCCCTTCACCTTCTCGGAAAACCAACCTGCTATTGACTACTTTGGCCAGATGCTTTCAGCAGGTGAAGTTTCAGCCTTGAGTTAATTGCCGTAACTTTGTGTTTGAGTCACACTCAGAATGTATTGCAATGAGCGCTGTCATTATGGACATTTTGTTGTGTTGTGAAAAGTTACTAGGTACGTCATTTCTTGTTGAATCCATCATGTGCTCTCAATTATATGAAATGGAATTTACAATAAAGATATTTACCCTGGTACAGCTATGACCAGTAATTGCCGGTTTGTTACAGCATTCCATTCAGCTATACGCCCGGGATTTACCGTTTGCCTGCTACAAACCTCTCAGCGCGATGCCCGGCTTTTTTGCGGGAAGGAAGGATAGGTCAAGAGAGGCCTAATATTCCTCCTTCTTGTTACCCTCTTACTGTCTTACGCTCATCCTCTTTTAATCATCTTTTAAAATGAATGCTTTCTGATTGGTTAACCATTTAGTAAACAGGAAAAAGGCCGTGTTCAGGCTCATAAGCTTACGTCCAAAAGGCCTTCGGTTGAGTCTATTTCTAAAGGGGTATGTTTATGATTGTCTTTGTCTTGGACAACTGGTAGTAACGATGCTAACACTAACAGCTGTACTATGCATGAAATAGGCTTGTTATACAACTTTCATTTAATGGTTACCCCTATTGTAAAATGGAATGATCCTACTAGGACAAGTCCATTGCTAGAGGGGTATAAATGTGAGCTGGTCTATTTTTGAGAGTGTGTGTGATTGAGCTGATAATAAGAATGTGTGTTTGCACAGATACATAATTGGTTTTGTTGTCTCCTACTAAATTGAAAAGAATGGAGTCATCCTAGGTTGGCTTGGCTTGGATGAGACCAGATGATTGCCATGCGACTGAATTCAATAGGCTGGTGATGGCCTGGTCAGGAGTCACACTTCCCCGTGAACTCGTAAAACTTCGTGGGCAGCCTTGTGCTGCGGCGATGACTGTCAGCGAGCCAACTAGCATGTGGCAGCCATTGCGCTGGCGGCATGAGCTGCTTTTCTAGTGTTAAAACCCTTTGAGCTGGCAAATCCCCGGAACTGAAAGTATAAGAAATACACACGGGATGAACTTGCAGCAACCTATGTGGGTGATATATAAAAAGCAGAAAAACGATTGAAGTACAAAAACTGTTTTAAAATATTGAAATGCTTAATTTAATGTAGTACGTTAACACAAATATGTTCAGCGTGATCATTTTTCTTAGTATTTTGAAACGTGTATTTAAGAAATGTGTACTTTATTTATTTAGAAACATTTATTCTTTTTTACTGTGTCATATAATTTCTACTCACTGAGTGTATTGTTCAAATCTTTTAAATTGGTACAAAGTGAGAAAGAAATCTGCTCTAACAACTCTGTATTACTAAAACTTTAGTAGATAAGATGAACCCTTCTCTGAGCCTTTCGGCATTTTGTGTGTGGTGTGTGTATGTGTATGTGTCAGGGGAGATGTGTGTATGTCATAGGATGTGTGTGTGTGTGTGTCAGGGGAGATGTGTGTATATCAGAGGACATGTGTGTGTATGTCAGGGGAGATGTGTGTGTGTGTGTGTGTGTCTGGGGATATGTGTGTGTCAGAGGACATGTGTGTGTGTGTGTGTGTCAGGGGAGATGTGTGTGTGTGTGTGTCTGGGGATATGTGTGTATGTCAGAGGACATGTGTGTGTGTGTCAGGGGAGATGTGTGTGTGTGTGTATGTCTGGGGATATGTGTGTGTTTCAATTTTGGGAATGGTCCATGTGCTTTTGACAAGGAAAAGAGTTGGAATATTAGATTTTTTTCTAATTTAATTCTACTTTTTAAATTTTATGTTTTGTTTTGTTTTTGTTATATTTTTATAAAGAATATAATTCTAGTGAATGTATTTCATTGCTTCTAAAACGATACTATTTTTATAATATATTCAGGAGGCTACAACTACTTTGGCACTGAACGCCTGTACAGTGGGATCACAGGTCAAGAAATGGAAGCAGACATTTACATTGGAGTCGTGTATTATCAACGCTTGAGGCATATGGTGCTTGATAAGTTTCAGGTATGAAATACTAGATATTCAGTATAGCGATGTATATAATTGAAATGCTAGGTATTCAATATAGCACGCTATATAATTGAACCATGAAAGATATCATCATTTAATTGAAAGATGCTGAATAAACTAATTGCTTTGATGTCTACTTCAGTATTAGTATTTTTCATCATCTGGGAAATCATATTTCAATTTGTTAATTTTTCCTCTTGCTCTCAATTCCTTAAGGAATCCAGTTTCCGTGATTTATTTTTGCGTTTCAATGTTGAGTTAGAAACACCGATGACCAAGTCACTCATATTTTGGTGGGGTTTGTTGTTTTTGTAGGTGAGAACAACAGGCCCAGTTGATGAGTTGACTCATCAGCCTGTGAAGGGCCGGAAACGAGCAGGTGGTGTCAGATTTGGAGAAATGGAAAGAGATGGACTTATTGCACATGGGACAAGTTTTCTACTACAAGACAGACTTCTCAATTGCTCTGATAAATCAAAGGTACGTAATGGATAATGTATTTCTTGTTTAAACCTTCTGAAAAGCTCTGTCTGAATATACGGTGACATATCTGAGAGAGACAACTCAGATGGTACGGCCACGTACGCCAGATGCCCCAAGATCGAGTACTCAAGAGAATCCTATTCCTCAAGCACCCGGTCCTTGCCCATCGAAAGACCCAAGCGTTGGATTGACAACGTAAAAGAGGACATCGCGTCGTCAGCTGCAGTCGGAGCGGCTGACCCATTGGACCGAAAGGCCTGGAGAGTAGCCATCAAATTTAGACAACCCGATCGAGGGAAACACACGTTGAAAGAAGAAGAAGATTGAAAGGCAATATTTAACAACCACAGAGGATCATCCTGGACTGCCCTGTAAACAGCCAAGGGAGATCTTCAACATGCACAGTGTTGTGATCTGCACACTGTCAATGGGAGTCAATCCACCTATCCGGACCAGTAAAAAGCAAAGTATTGAGAAAATTTTTCAACCTTTGGCGGGGCCTGAACCTGCATGTTTTTATATCAGTATTTAAACGTTGTAATTTTGTATTTAACGCTTTTGATAATTGTTGAATCTTGCTTTCCTTGTTAAGCTGTTTTTTATTCTAATTATTTGTTAAAGATTCCAAAGCCAGTGTTTAACAATAAATGACTATAGACTTTTTGGTATTGTTTGCTATGGGATTGATGATTTGTAGTAATTGCAATTAAGCCACGACTTAAATGTTAATTTATAAATCTTTTATTTCCTCTCCAGTCTTTCATCTGCACTGGCTGCAAAAATCTTCTTTCTCCGATATTTGTCACAAAAACAGACGACAGCGGCAAGCATATAAACGCCCAGTTCCGTCACCAAACAGTCTGTAGACACTGCCATAAAAGAGAGCAAATTGAGCAGATAAGAATTCCCTATGTTTTTACATATTTAGTGGCTGAATTAGCCAGTGTGGGCATTAAAGTCGAATTAGATGTCAAATCTCAAAGTGAAGTGCAACATAGCAAGTTCTGTCAAATAATTCTATTCTTGTTACATACCTTGAGACATGAAATGTGTGAGGAATTCAGTAGTCAAAACAAAGTTCAGTGCTGCAGTCAAGAATACCGCAGACTGTATGGAAATGCCCAAATTGTCCTCAGACTCTTCAAGGTCAAGTGCATCTTTTCACCTCTTTAAAATCAGAGATTCAAACAGCTGGTGCTCAATGTCCCAGTTTTTATTTTACTCCTTTAAGTGTGTATGTGTGTGTGCATGTGTGTGTATATGTGTATGTTGGAGTTAGAGTGTCTGTGTCTGCACATGCATTTAGATGCATACATATATTATTGTGTAAGAGATGATTTGGGGAGGGTGTATGCGATAGTAATCAGACATTTCATGAACACGTAGCTGGTCACATCCACCTTCATTTTAGTTTCTTTCTTGTCGTATCCACGGGAAACAATATTTCCAGTTACTTCTCCTGTATGTAGAAAGCATCCAAAAATGCTAGTAAATAGTCTTGTTTCATAGAAACGATTGTTGAGTGGAAATGGGGGGGGGGGCTGGGGGCTTTTTATGTGATGACAGTCCAGACTCATAGTTACATACTATGCTTTACCTGTTTTAGAACTCAAAGATACATGTAATTGGATATGTCTACAAATAGCCAGGATGAACTAAACTAGTAAACCATTGTTTATCCTTCAGTCGGGATGTGAAGGGTTGAAGGTCAGTTCAAAATTATTATTATGTCTTTGTGGGAAATTTCATTTATCTTCTTGAATGGACACATTTGGACAATGCAATTAGAATTAAAATCTGTACATCTAGATTTTATATTCTTAACAATTGCTTTTTGTTTTTGATGAATGTGACTTGTGTCAAAGACATAAATCTAAGAAATGTAAAAGTATATTAAATTGATAAAAAAATTAATTTAACAACATTTATTGTATCAAGATGCTTGTTGAAACATGTTGTTGATTGTTACTCTGTGACATCAGTTGAATATGTATGAAGATGGACATACTTTTGTCTCTGTTTGAATACTTCTTTCAATATGTTGCATCATGTTTAAGTCTAAAGATCTAAATAAAGATTATCCCTGTATGATGAAAAACAATATTAGACTGTCAGGATTTCATTTCAAAACCACAGACATATTTGATATCCCTGACTTGCCATATGATAAAGAATGCCTGTCTGTACCTATGTCTTTATCTGTTATTCATTTACAATTGTGACAGTCTGCAAAAACAAAGAACAAATCACCAACAAAACAAGAGGCTGAGAGTGAGAGAGATTACTGCATATGGTCTGTGCATCTGACTTTATTGCGGACCATTTTGTCTTTCCATTTCATAGATATTAAGAGTTAAAAGCAAACATGTTGGAGAAGAAGCAAATAACATTGCACATCGTATGATCACATGAGAAAAAAGAGAGAGAGAGAGAGAGAAAACACATTTTAAAATCACAGTAACAAAAGCATTGATAATAAAAAACACTGCATGGAGTGTTGGAAAAGGGGAGGAAAGATTAGGGTATAAAAAGTCAACTATCTCAGCGTTGCTAATTTTATACTTTGGTACAGTAAAGATTTTCATTATGGACAAATATATATTGATAAAAACTATACATATTGGCACGAAAATTGGACAAAAAATTAAAAGCTGTTAAAAAACCCATTTCTTTACATAATACTGTGTACTTTTGTGACTGAATCACAACAAAAAGCAGTGTTCTTTAAGGAAGCTTATGCCAACTTTACTTGATATAGATTTCTTTGTAGGCTACACGGTGGTGGGTGGGTGTGTGTGTGTGTGGGAGGGGGGGGATTTGTAAAAATCACTGTAATGTAGTTGATATTTTTTAAATTTTCACCAAAAGGTACTTTTTAATATGAATTCAAAGAATTGTCATGGGTTTCAGAATGATGAAATTTGTTTTTTTTTATGTATTGATCATCAAATTTCTTGTATCTTGCAATTTGGCAAATTTAGTTTGGTATGTGGGAGGTGAGAGCTTTGTACCCAAAAAAAAGCATATGTTTCCAGACAACTTTCAAGAAAGCCCCCCTCCCAAGTCGCAGTCAACGTCCCGGAGAACCTGCTTGTTGTTCAGGGAGGTCACTCTTGGAATGTCAAAAGGTGTTATTCTTTCGTGTGTTGATCTTAGACGGTCTCGCATGAATCTCTGCTTCGATTGCCTCGTGGTAGTAACCGTAGTACTGGCCTCTAGGAGCCCTGGCAGGGGCATCCAACTGTCTGCTTTGGGCCACCTGTTCAAAAAGATGTCCCATGGGGCATGCCAGCGATGTGCCGTGTGTAGCCATTGAGTTTCAGTCCAGGAACGCCAGATGGAACGGTACCAATAGAATTGCCGTAATAACCTGTTTTGAGTCATTTTGAAGATGGGAGAGGGAAAGAAAAGATAGAGAGAAATAATACATTCAAATATTTATGAAGAGATGTAAAAATAATCCATTAGTATAGAGATAGAGAACATCATTCTTTATCAACCATGAGCATGACAGCCTGGAGCTTATAAACTCTGAACAATGTCCTGCTTGCTGTCCCAGTTCTATTAAAGTTTTTGAAAATGTTTTGCTAGTTTCATTGAAATGTACCCCACAACCATATGCAGTGATCTCAGGGTGAATGAAGAGGGAACAGCAAGATGAAAGATAGGTAAAAGAGTGAAAGGAAAGAAGTAGGGCCTACCAGCAACAACCCGCAAACCTCTCTCGTTTTTTGAGAATGTACAGCTTTGACCATCAAATTTATACAGTCCAACTCCAACCCACATATATCGACATCTCGTACATTGACAATATTGACATCCTGCATATATCGACATCTCGTACATTGACAATATTGACATCCTGCATATATCGACATCTCGTACATTGACAATATTGACATCCTGCATATATCGACATCTCGTACATTGACAATATTGACATCCTGCATATATCGACGTCATATCAAAGTCCTGATTTTTTCCATATATATTATTAGTAAAAAAACCATAGATATTTCGATGTAAATTTGACTCAAACCCCTTATATTGACTTCCCGATTTTGTCGGTACAGGCAATAATCAGTCTACAGACAACATAAATGTCCGTTGACGGCGGTAAACGATTTGGCAAAGCCAAGAATTGGCAAATGAAAACACATGCCTGTGGACCAAGAAAATACTGTACCCTGGAGCCATCAAAGTCAATAAAATGTATGCTCTTCGACCAATAAAATCCCGCGCACTGGACCAATCAAAGCCAATGAACCTTCACCTGAGTCAGATGAAGATGAGCAGACTGCCCCACCAACTGAATTTGTTTCAAATAAGGAAGCAAAAGCAACCATTGAGACTGAAGCGCTTTGCTCAGCAGCACACCAAAGGTGACATACTGTTTAACCTGATTGCACAGGCAGAAGACAAGGTGTGCAAAATGATTCCCTACAACTAAAACAGACGATCATCAATGACATCTTCACGCCAGCAAAATAGAAGCAAGCAATGCTCTCAACCTCTTCAAAAATGGTCCTTTTAAGGGCTACATATCACCTTTGATTGACGTATTATGGCTTTTTTTGGTGGTGTCCTTTATTTTATTGGGTGCTCTGATACTTCGACAACTTCGTAATAGTCTTATATCGACAAAATTTGGCTGTCCCTGTGATGTCGATATAAGAGGGTTGGACTGTATTATATAAATGATTTCTCATACTCTGTTAATGTTAACATAATAGTAGTTAGGAACAACAGCAAACATACTAATCATAATTATACATGTATGTTTGTATATATAACAGTAAATATGAGCCCATACATTTGAGTAGAGGAACGTATTGGCAAGGAAACAAATTGTGGGTAGTAATTACTTAGTAATCATGATGAAATGTGTGAGGGGAAAACTGAAAGACACAATAATATTACCATTCTTTGACAAAGACCTAAAAATAGCCAACGCAGAGTTTTATAATATAAAAAAGTTAGCGTTGATGAGAATTTCTGTTCCTTACTTTAAGTGTACCAGTGGTCTTGCAATAGTTGTATTTGGTCTTAACTAAAAGCTATTGTACTAGTACTATTGGAATTGTCAATTTCCACCATTATTAATATTTAGTGTTTAGTCAATTTAAAATGTGTCACAAAAATAAAGATAGTCAAACTTTGAACATTTCAGTTACATTTTGACATAAGACCAGTAACGTACATCTTAAAAAATGTTTATGTTTAATGTAATCACAGCGATGTAAAAAAATACCCAGGAAATGGCTTGTGCGCTCAGAGACTCTCAATGCCAGTCATACCCTGGTGTTCCATAAATTGATCATTTGATCCACCTTTTAAGCAAGCAAGCAAACACGTAACTTGTTCCTACCGCTTGGCGTGTGTCGTTGACGATGGTATTCTGTCCAGTTCTCCTCAGCCTGAAACTCGCTGGTATTTCGCCGAGTCAGTCTAGGTTATAACGTACAGCTCTCAGTTCAGTCCATGTCGGATAGGTTGGAACGCTATGGACAGGGCTTGTCCATACTATAGATTTGTCACGACCGTTCAGAAAAGCATCTCTCTGGGATAAATTGAGTGGGCCCTCATACCTCGTTCCAAACTGTGATTGTGATGTCATTTCTTCTGAGGATAAATTTTATGATATTCATGGATAATATTCAAATTATGATCTTTATGTCAATCTTTAAAATGACTATCTGTTCTAGTTAAAGCAGTAGTCATCTCCAGAAAACATACCACAGTGAAACTTGCCTACAACGCGTCGAACACAATAGGATCTCGGCTACAAGGGGATTTTTCTTACAGATCTGTCAGTCCCGTTGTAACTGAGCCCCATTGTACTAAATTATGGTATGTATCTTGAAAATTTACTCTTTGTTGCTGAAATGGAATTTTTAGTATAACTGTTCTTAAAGGATTAAACTCTAGCACACCGCCCTTGAATCATCAAAACACATGTTCGATGTCCATGAAAGAGAGTCAATTTTTTCACGCAACCTTAAGTTAAACACTACAGCTAGGCGAATGAAGCAAACAGTATGGGATTCAAAGTAAATCACCTTCTTTATTCTTTGTTTCATATCTTTGGTACGTGTTCAAACACATTGAAGACTATGGTACTTAATTTTCAGTCATATAACTTACAATTTAAATTAAAATTTAAAATATACAAAGCTCAGAGCATGGGAAAAAGTACAAACCTGATTTACATGTGGTTTTAAATTCATAAATCAATCTTTTAGGTTTTGAAAAAATACAATGAAAAAATTTCAAATTGGTCTCAGACCATATTGATTACCCGATAATGCTTTTTCATCAGTAACTTGCGGTGAAAATCAAATGGATCTGAGTGGTACGGTAAATGCTGTTGAAGCTGATATTTACGGGACCTTAACTCAAAAATGCTGAAGGATCAATTAAAATTAAACTTAAACTGACATGCGATTTGTGTGAGTTCTCTCCTGTAAAATCACGCCCTGTAGTTGGGAGTTGATGTGAGTTTGACTTTGGACTCAAATCTGTGAAACTTGACTTCTTATTTCACACGAAGAACTTTCTCTCAGCTGTATGTATTGTCAGGGGAATCGGTGGTCCAGAGGCAAGGTGTCAGCCTCTCAACCCAAGGGTTGTGGTTTCAAGCCCTGGCGTTTGAAACATTTCTAAAGTTTTTTTTCAAGTAAAATCTACCCGTCTGGTCCAGGTAGGTGGATCGAAACCTAGTCCCATCAGAGATGGATGATAAAAAGGAGGTCCCATGTGCAGATCACAACACTGTGCATGTGAAAGATGCCTTGGCTGTTGACAGTGCAGTCCTGGCAAAATTAAGAATCTTAGCAAAACACATGAGATCACCTTATTTGTGGATGTGAGTAAAATCAAAGAAAAAATCAGCAGTATGTCAATTGTCAATATTGAATTAATATTTTTCGGTTAATTAAAATATGCGCGCTGACACTGACAGTAATACTCAAGATTTGAGTTGATCAGTTATTATGAAGAAGAAGAAGAAGAATGACACTCACACACTTGTGATTACATGAGGTAACCTTTAAAAAAATCAATAAACGGTTCTCATAGACATGACATGACTCACTGCTAAATGCCCTTGCCTGCAATGATCAGAATTTTGTGTATTTTGTAATATATGTACCCATACACTGGAAGGTAGAGTGGGAACTCAGAAAGAAAAGAAAGTGTAATATATGTAGGGCCTACCTGTATGTACTATTTATTATGTGTGTGTGTATGTGACTGAGAGAAAGAGAAAGAGAGAGAGAGACAGAGAGAGAGAAAGAGAGAGAGACAGAGAGAGAGAGAGAAAGAGAGAGAGAGAGGGGGAGAGAGAGAGAGAGAGCTACACTTTGGTCTTATCTATCATGTACTTCATTGGTAGAGCATGGAGCAGAACATAGTACCTGTATGTTTCTCTGTCTTGACAACGGATTGTCTCACGTATGTAGTGTTGTTCGTGAAGGACAGAATGACTACAAGTACAAGAAAAAGGGGATGATATTTATCTGTGTAGTGCGAAAGAAGATAAGGTTGGTAAAGAACCAAGGGAACTGAAAAAATAGAATGGTACAATTATTTTTGTTTGCTTGTCTTGCTTTTATTTCTTTTTAATTGGCAATGAGGTTGAGCGTGGAAGAACATAATTGACAATGAGGTTGAGTGTGAAAGAACATAATCGGCAATGAGGTTGAGTATAGAAGAACATAATAAGCAATGAGGTTGAGCGTGGAAGAACATAATTGGCAATGAGGTTGAGTGTGGGAAGAACATAATTGGCAATGAGGTTGAGTGTGGAAGAACATAATCGGCAATGAGGTTGAGTGTGGAAGAACATAATTGGCAATGAGGTTGAGTGTGGAAGAACATAATCGAATGAGGTTGAGAAGAACATAATCGGCAATGAGGTTGAGTGTGGAAGAACATAATTGGCGGGTTGATCAGATAATCGAATGAGTGTGGAAGAACATAATTGGCAATGAGGTTGAGTGTGGAAGAACATAATCGGCAATGAGCTGTGGAAGAACATAATCGGCAACGCTAAGAAGATACCTGATGATGATGCTGGGGTTGGGGGTGGCCAAGGCCAAGTCAACTTTAATCCTTCTTTTATAAAATCTGATGATGAATCATCTACCTATCAGTAAACATACTGATGATAATTCGACAACATACAGTAAACCTACAGTAAAGCGACATAAAATAATGTAGATCAAATTTGTACTTGTAAGCAAAATATCAGAATCAAATTACATTTCATACAGAAGTAAATGTGTAGATTTCTGAGTAGCATTTTTATCTACAAGAACTAATGGATGAGATCTATCACAATTCCTGAACTCTGAACCTCTCCCTGCCTCCATCTGCTCCACCACCCCGTGAACTCCACCACCCCGCGAACTCCACCACCCCCACTCAAACAGCACCCCTTTTCCCCCCCCATCAAACCCAAGGTTAGTGTTGATGACTGATGTTATTGTTATTGTTGTAGCTGTACAACATGCACAGTGTTACATAACTCTTGTGTGTTGTCGCAGTCAGAGTTAATGTCCTTGTTGATGTCGTTAGTCTCTCTCTCATTCCTCGCCATTGTTGGCACATGTAGATCTAGAAGACAAAATAAATGTTGTAACCTTTGTCTTTACTTCAAGTCATTCCTTGTTATTTAATATGTATGTACATGCCCTTTTGTTGTGTGGTCAGTGCTCATTAACAGTTAGGTCCCACCAAAATCTCATCCCATTGGCTGTATCAGGACTAAATATAAGTAGAGTGATATAAATTTTGCATTATTAATTACGAGTATTGTACTAGATCTAGACACTTTTACTACAAATTTGACTCACATTATTTTTTGTCGTCACTAACCTGTAGATTAAAATTCAAGATGGATATCCAACATCAGGATTGGAACCCCAAATCTCAGTCTTGCCAGACCAGCAGTGTACAGTACTGTACTCACTAGCGTTTTGAAGGATGGTCACCACTCCCCACTTCACACTCAAATATCTAATCAATAAGATTACCATTGTAAACATATTTATTGAAAAACTAAACCCACACCATGTTCATAAAGACGTAGATCTAGTAGTACTAACTAAGCATTATTTTTAGTATTATCATTATTGATAAATGAATAGGCCTACATGCTACTGTAATTCGTTTTTTATTGCAAACTTTCCTATTAAACCAACCTTGTCACTTGCAAACAAAAATGCAGCTGATGTTAAATGCCACGATATGTGTTTTAATTGCCAAACAAGCTTAGCACAGATGCCTTAAAGCAATCAAATCTCATGTATTTTCCTTTTTGTTGTCAGCTTACATCCTTCAGAATATGTTGCTAAGTAACATGATTTACACTTCCGGTAGCCACAGAAGTCTTCTGTCTGTGTGGTGAAATAAGTTCGACGGACGGAAACGGAGACAGAAAACAAATACACATGTGCCTGTATTAAAATTAAACTATTATTGCAAATGTATAATACATGTAGTATTATAAACTAAACTAAACAAAAATGACCATACCCTGTATAGCACTCAAAGCAACCACAGTGGAGTGAAGTCAAATGTGATCAACGACAATAAGTGACAACTTAACCGCATTAGTGTGTTTGTTGGAGATGTTACTCATTGTTGTTTATCACTTTAGACAATAATGTTGTTATTATAATGGCATAATATTAATACATCGTCACACGAGAGCATACATGGCGAAACATGACAATGAGTGACAACTCCACTTATAAAGACAGAACAAACATGTTCCGTGTATACCCTTCGTCAGACAACAAACGAGAAATATCTAGAATCTAGATCTAAGTTACCTCAGGCATCACACAATGTGATGTCAGAAGAAAAAAACTGAAAGGAGGAAGAAAGAAAGAAAAAAGTCAGTGATGATAAGACAAGTAGTAGAGGGGATGTGAAAATGAGCGAGAATAGAGGGTTCAGATCTAGAATGAAATTTAAAAAAATGAAAATAAGTAAGTAATAAAAGATGAGAAGGAGAGAAATATATATATATATATATATATATATATATATATATATATATATATATATATATATATATATATATATATATATATATATATATATATATATATATATATATAGAGAGAGAGAGAGAGAGAGAGAGAGAGAGAGAGAGAGAGAGAGAGAGAGAGAGAGAGAGAGAGAGAGAGAGAGAGAGAAGAGAGAGAAAGAGAGAGAGAGAAAGAGAAAGGAAGAAAAAAACAGGGAAGAAAGAAAGGGAGAGAGAGAGTGTGAATATGGGAAACAAGAACGAAAAAAGAGGATAACTATAAGAATAGATCTTTATCTCACTGGGTCTAGAAAGAATGAATGATAGAGAATGAATTATTACTATCCACTTTTCATAACCCAGCTTACAATTAATACTTACAAAAAATGAAATGTCCTCTGAGATGGTTTTTTTTTCAGATTTGCTATCTAATGCCGTTTTTATATACTGGTAATGTATGTGTATGTGTGTGTGTGTATATATGTGTGTGTGTGTGTGTGTGTGTGTGTGTGTGTGTGAGAGAGAGAGAGAGAGAGAGAGAGAGAGAGAGAGAGAGAGAGAGAGAGAGAGAGAGAGAGAGAGAGAGAGAGAGAGAGAGAGAGGGAGAGAGGGAGACAGACAGACAGACTGATATACGTATAAATAGACAGACAATCAGACAGATAGGATGGGAAGAAAGACTAAAGAGAAAATGTGTGTGTGTGGGGGGGGGGGGTAATTCTATGGGTTTAAGTTCCATGAGAACCTTTGAAAACAGTAATGTCGTGACTAATATCATTATTATTACCGGTGCATGTATTATAATTACCGGTAATACATGTACGGTAATGCTCTTTCATGCATAAGCTGGCTAGCGCCTCTAGCTTAGTATCCTTGCTCCCAAACAGTTACTCAGAGTGAAGAGGTTTAAATTGTCCCTGCTACATAGGTCAGAGATAAGGTTATTCAAATACATTCTTAAGTTCTCCTCATTATTGCGATGATCCTTATTTACCCACGTCCACGATGTACTCTTGAGAGTGACTAGGCTTACATTTTACATTTTACTTCTTACATTTTACATTTTACATTTTACATTTTACATTTTACATTTTATGGTGCTGTCCATACAGCTGTTGAACATCTGCAGCTGAAAAGGTCCTTCACTCAGATACTTTACCCAACAGTTAAAAAAAACATAACACATGCATCAACAACAAAAATTGTTGTTGTTGACAGCAATTTATTTTTCTGTTTTATTTCGTTTTGTTTTTGTTTTGTTTTGTTGGGGTCAACTGGTCCTCCAGGTCGGGGTTGGCGTAGGGCTAATAACACCACCTGTCAAACGAAATTTTGTTACAGAAACGTGATCTCAGATAACTAACAACAACAACACATTGGGAGAAAATAGAATTCCTGTTACAGGTGGTATGGCGTTCAGTGGCGAAAGTCGAAATCGAAAGGAAACTACTGGACCGAGGCCTCCATCTTCAATCAAGAATTCTCTCCAGACTGCGTCGGGGAATGTGCTACTGGGAATCTAATACTAATAATCTTACTGGATGCAATTTAGACAGCAACGCCTCCAAACAGAAGAACAAATTTTGTATTCTAGAAAAGACCAATGACCACACCGAAAATGAGTTGCTCTTATCCTAAGAAAACGCTTCGAGGATGGGATGCCCATGGCTCAATGATCATCATGGCGTTATTTTCATAAAGAAACAGGAGGTTGAACATCAACATAATGCAAATCTACGCACCAACAAAATAATTCAGGTGATGATGAGAAAGACGGTACCATTTTACGAGACACGAAAATCCATAAGGTCACATGGGTATCAGTATCAGTATCACCGGATGAAAAACACAGAGAATCAAATTGACCATTTCTGTATATCCCATTCCCATACATATAGGCGCTCATTTGAAAATGTTCAAGTTCTTAGAGGCGCAGATATAGGCTCAGACCGCCATCTACTTTTGGTAGTGTTGAAACTAAGGCTTAAAAAATACAACCAACAGATATGGTTGTAAATAAGCAAACGAAATTTCAAATCAGCCTGCTACAAAAAGACAAGAAAGAACGATTCTAGAACTTACCAAGAAGGATGCAGAAACCCATTGAAACCAAGTGAAGGAGGTTTTTTTATTATAGAGACGTGTGAATAGATTTTATAGGAAGAAAATATTAAAAACACAAAAAGGGGATTAGCAAAACATTGCTTGACAAAATAGCAGTCAGAGGGAAAAGAAAGAAGCATTGAACAGCGGCAGGACAAGGGTTGAAAAAGAAAAAAAGCTAGAAAGGAATAAAAATGCCGTGGCAGCCATCCAGGTAAAGAAAAGCTGGCACCAATTGTACCAGTGTTAAAACCAAATGGTAACGTAAGAATCTGTGTAGATCTCAAGAAATTGAACAAGGCTGTAAAACGTGAACGTTTGATTCTGCCAACTCTTGACGATATTATCCACGAGCTTCAGGATTCAACAATTTTTTCTAAACTTGACGCAGCCAGTGGATTTTGGCAAATCCCGCTTGATCCAAAATCAGCAAAATACACAGCGTTCATCACACCGTTTGGTAGGTGCTATTTACGCATCATCTATTTGGAATAACATCTGCGCCAGAAATATTTCAACATATTATGACGAAATTGTTGCAAGGAATAAAAGGCGTTATCTGTTACATGTGCACATGACACAGACCAAACCCGGAAAACCTACTAAACATCAAGGGTGCCGCAGATGAACACCCCAGAGATGAGCAGGCAGGCTTCCAGAAGAAAACAACACGCTCATAATATGTATATTGTACGGACCAGATTGCAACCTTAAGAATCATCATTGAATATTGTGTTGAATGGAATCATTATTGATTGTAAACTTCGTTGATTATGAAAAACATTTTACAGTATCGATAGAGTCATCTTATGGAAAACCACGAGGCTCTATGGTAATAACCCCAGAAAATCACGGGGCTCTATGGTAATAACCCCAGAAAATCACGGGGCTCTATGGTAATAACCCCAGAAAATCACCCCAGAAAATCACGGCTCTATGGTAATAACCCCAGAAAATCACGATGGTAATAACCCCAGAAAATCACGGGGCTCTATGGTAATAACCCCAGAAAATCACGGGGCTCTATGGTAATAACCCCAGAAAATCACGGGGCTCTATGGGAAAATCACGCTCTATGGTAATAACCCCAGAAAATCACGAGGCTCTATGGTAATAACCCCAGAAAATCACGAGGCTCTATGGTAATAACCCCAGAAAATCACGGGGCTCTATGGTAATAACCCCAGAAAATCACATGGTAATAACCCCAGAAAATCACGGGGCTCTATGGTAATAACCCCAGAAAATAGTTATCCGAGCAAGATGTACAATGGCACAAGTTGCAGGCGTGTACATGATGAGCAGCTCATAGACAGCTGTGAGATTAAATATGGAACCCCCCCCCCCCCCCCCCCAGAAGTTGCCTACTTTCCCCGTTCCTCTTTGTTTAGGCAATTGCCTGGCTAATGAAAGAATCAGCAGCAAAAGAAGAAAGGACATTCAGTGGACCATATGGACCCATCCAGGCGATCTTGATTTTGCAGATGACCTGGCACTGGCACTATTATCACACAACCACCAGCAGATTCAAAGTAAACGACAAGTCTTTCAGAATCATTAAAATTTACTGTCCTCAGAATACATCCATAGAAATCAAAGGTGCTAAAAGTAAAAACAACAAGCTTCGAAGTGAACCAATCACCGTGTCAGTAAACCCCTGGAAGTAGTGGACGACTTGACCCAAGGCCGCCTCTAATATATCAAGGTGGCCTTGCTTGACCTGTCTTGACGACGTGGTAGATGATGTAGGAGGAACAACAGATGATATCAAGGCACGAATAGGAAGCGAAGAACATGCATGAACTGGAGCCCACTGAGACCTGGAGCAGAAAACTTCAGATCTTTGTCAACACCTGCCTAAGGAAAATGCTACCGATAAAAGCGGTCAGATACAATTCAAAGTGGAACACTCTGGAAAAAAACCCAGCGTAATGGATAGGACACATCCTCAGCATATGATAAGGGGCAGGCTACGAGTAACCTGGAGAAGGCTAGTGGATGATGATTTGATGAGAGGGGATATTTTGTGGAAGGATTTAATAAGAAATTCCCAAGATAGCAACAAGCGGAAGTCTGTTGTTCGTGGCAAAAACACTGGTATAGGATGAACAGATGGTGATGGTGATGATGATGTATGAATGTGGAGAGGACTAGAGCTATGTATATCTTTGTTTTCTTTTCTTTTCAAATGCACTTTTATGAGAATAAAGAACCCTATTCCCTGTAAAATAGTAGTGTCAGAAGGAGGTGGGAGGGGGGTAATTATACAAGCCAGCTCATTGTCAATATTATCAATTTTGATAGTAACTCTATGTCTATGAATAACGAAAATGAATTGAAAAATGGCCAATTATTTATTCAATTGAAAGAGAGCTGATAGACTTATTTGAATACAAAAAACAAGTGAAGGAAAAAACCCACATCTCAACTGAGGCAAACCCGAGGGGGAAAAACAACAAAACAATAGAGAAGTAATGACTACGTTTCCAACAGCTCAACAATGACGAAAACTGGTCAACCAATGAGCTTAACATCACGCTCGCCTGACAAAAACCAACCAAACAACAACGAAACCAACAACAACAGCAGCAGCACCATCAATAAGGACACAAAAGCAACAGTAAAAACAAACCAGTATAAGTACAGCAACTAAACCACCACAAAACTGCAAATAGCGTAGCTGCCCCACATCAACGACAGCAACAACAACAACGACTGGAGACTGGAGAGTGAAATAAGAACAAGAGTAAAGATAAAACCCAAGAATAACAAAAGCCAACCAATAAACCACCCCCGCCCCCAAAAAAAAAAGCAACCCGAGCAAAAAACACACAAAGAAACGAACAAAACAAAAACCAAACAAACAAAACAAAAACAAACAACCCAAAACAAAACAAACAAACAAATCAACAAAAGCGATACAACGCAAAATCCCGCCACCCCCCACATCATAATGATAATAATAAAAGTAATAATGATTATTATAACAATAATAACAACAACAATAGTGATGAAGATGACAATGGTGATAATAATATATATAATAACAATAGGCTGATACTGATAATAACAATAAAAATAATAATAATAATAAAAATAATAATAATAATAACAATAATAATAATAATAATGATGATGATAATAATAATAATAATAATAATAATAATAATAATAATAATAATAATAATAATAATAATAATAATAATAATAATAATAATAATAATAATAATAATAATAATAATAATAATAATAATAACAACAATACGTGCAGAGGTTTACTGTAGTTACTATCAATATCAAGGGAAAACATTATGGACGCTATTAGATCGACAGCTGTTTTGAGGAGAAATGGTACAGCCTAAAGTTGAATAATAATGTAGAGCTAGATTTAGGTCTGCAACCTAGGCGGCTAGTATACAACCTTTGGTACAGCTGTGAGTTGTGTGGGCGAAGGTGCAAGGCTGCGATTAATATGTGCGTGAAAGAGGCAAAATTGATTTCTGGACCAAATGAAGGGAGTAATTTTATCGATACAAAATCTTCTCTAGTATCGGTCATCCTCACTCGCAGCAGATGTTGCTTTCCTATTCTTCTAGGAAATAAAATATCGATATCAACGTAGTCGTCAAATAATCAACGTCAAGCAAGAAACTAGAAAGCAAGCAAACCGAAACATCTTGATGGATGGATAACAGTACTAAAACAAAACAAGAGATCTTGAGAGATTCTTCTATATATAATTTCAATGTCTGTTTTAGGGTGATACCCTTTAAAAGCATTTTTAAAAAGTTAACAAATTAAGAGGGAACGTGAATCGTTATTTCAAAGGTAAAAAAATCTAGCTCTAGAATCTACTCTTGATCTAATCTAGAATCTAGATTATGATTTATTTATGAAGTAAGTGTAACTGATTAACTAGTTAGATCTAAAATTTAGACTCTCTGCCTCTGCCTCTGTCTCGATTGAATACATCAGCACCCACTGCTTGACTTGTGTAGGAATAAGAGATATCTAGCAAGCAAACCGTGTGCCCAACTATGGGAGTTGTCTCCTAGATTAGATTTTAGATATTAATATAGATTTAGGTCATCTAGATATCTAGATCTAGCTAGATCTAAATATTTGACTCGCCACTTTAGTGATTTTGATGAGATGATTGAATTGATGCTTGTACAAATAATGATACCAAACTTCTAATCAAGCCAGAAATGTTTAGCATCTTTATTTTTGAACTGATTTGACTTAGATTTAACTTTTCTGTAATGAAAAGGTGCTCTTCTTGACAGGACCATGTTAAATTGGAGTTAACCTGGAGCTAGTAACACTGAAGAATAGCGTCAAGAATTGATAGCTGGATCTCCAAACAGAATCAAAATTTAGAAGACTAGAGAATAGGCTAATTATGATAGACCAGGATGGATTTTTTCGCTTCAAAATACATTGGTATGTTTATGTTATGAACTTCAAAAGAAAGATGTCATTAAGTATATGCAAAAGAATAAGTTGGAACCAAATTTGTTCATGAATAAAAAAAGTTGCTGCTAAAAGGATTAACCCTGGTAATATGTAGTAAGGCTATGACCGGTAAATGCGGGTTTGTTACACTACAGCACTCCATTCAGCGATTCGCCAGGGATTTCCCGTTTGCCTGCTACAAATCTCTCAGCATGACGGCTAATGCCGGGAAGGAAGGATGGATCAAGAGAGACCTGAATATTACTCTTTCTAGTTACCCTGTTACTGTCTTACGGTCATCCTCTTTTAAAATAATGCTGTCTGATTGGTTAACCATTTAGTAAACTGGAAAAAGGATGCGTTCAGGCTCATAAAGCCTACATTCAAAAAGTAATTTGGTTGAGTCTATTTAAAAGGGGTGTGTCCATCATTTTCTTTGTCTTGGACAACTTGTAACGATGCTAACAGTTGTATTATGCATGAAGTAGGCTTGATTAAAATACAACTTTCATTTAATGACCATACCTGTTGTAAAATGGAATGATCCCACTAGGACAAGTCCATCGCTAGAGGGTGTAAATGTGAACAGGTCTGTTTCGAGTGTGTGATTGAGCTGATAATAAGAATGTGTGTTTGCCCAAATACGTAATGGTCTTGTTGTCTCCTACTAAATTGAAAAGAATGGAATCATCCTAGGTTGGCTTGGGTGAGACCAGATGATCACCATGCAACTGAATTCAATAAATTGGGGATGGCCTGGTCAGAAGTCACACTACCCCGTTACATTGCATCTTGTGTTTGTGACTGATAATAAGGCTATGACCGGTAAATGCTGGCTTGTTACACTACAGCACTCCATTCAGCGCTCCGCCAGGCATTTCCCGTTTGCCTGCTACAAATCTCTCAGTAGCCCGTGAACTCGTTAAACTTATTGGGCAGCCTTGGGCCTTGGTGATGACTGTCAGTGAGCCAACTAGCGTGGGGCAGCAATTGTGCTGGTTGAGCGAGCTGTTTGTCTAGTGTTAATATTTTGAAGAGGTATGTGTGGGTATGTATACAAATTGGAGGCAAACTTGATTCTTTAACATTTTTTTAGTATTTCAAACTCCTGTCGGGAATACAGTCTGATCGCTTCATTTTTTAATGGAACCCCCCCCCCCCCCCCCCCCCAATTATAATAATGCTAACTTTGTTTTCAGGTGTGAAGATGAACAGACTTGCATAAAGTCTGGTTGATGGTTGATGACAACCTTTCCATGCATTGATATCAAAATCTGCGTGTTGCGTTTGATATGAAGAAAGCCATGTTTCACAAATTGAGCAACTTCCTGCAGCATGCAGTGGAGACAGTCAGTGACCAGGTAGGAGTGCGAAAAGGATTGGCCGGTCAATTTGGAAGATTTAGTTTTGATGTCATTTATATATGATTTTTTAAGCCTACAGATTATTAGAGGGCTTGAAAAACATTGATTACTACAAATTTGAAGCTGGAAAAGTTGGAATAAAACAGTTTTCAATAACAAAACGAGATGAAAGACTTAACAAAAAGTGCCCATAGATGTATTTCTCTGAAGGTCATATAAATATAGGATGATTTAGTGCAATTGCTAATCTTTTTGTCATCTTTGTATCTCATTTCTCACTGATATATAAACTAGAATTGAATTTAACATAGCCTTGACTTAACTTTTGGGGAAAAGTACTTTTAAAACGAAAGGAAAATCTCTTATACATGCTAAGAAACATTTGGTCACAAATTGTTGTGTAATTACTTAATGTGTGTACTAGCTTCCTTGCAGTTTACAGCATATGTAATAAAAAAACTGATAGACAGAGAGTTTTGTTTTCCAAAATAAGTTTCTATCTTAAAGAAAACAAAAAAATTATTCCATTCTCACCCCCCCCCCCCCCCCCCCCAAAAAAAGAAAAAAAAGAAAAAAACCGTTAAAAAAAAAATCATGTGAAACGAAGAAGCCTGTGAAAAAATAAGAAAGAAAGCCGACATAAAAAAAGGGAAAGAAACTCGGAAAAGCCAAAGCGTCCTAAATGTTGTAACAAAACAACAAACTATGCTTGAAATTGGGTATTTTCTTTTGTCTTATATCATAACAATCAAGTTTTGGCATTCATTAGGCAGCTTCTTGTTTCCTAATGTCTTTGATTGAGTCTCCTGATGGTCACAGGAATGAAGCCACAGGTTTCCATAGTAGGCCTTCAGCTTTAAGACTTCTCTCAAAGGACCTATGCCAACTAAAAAGAAGAAGAAATGATGTGTATCTTACCCTGAAATTACTGGATGTGATAGCAAAGGGTGAACAAGTAATCAATCAACTCTCTTCCCATACTTCTTTTGCTTTTTTTATTTAGCACAACAAATGTTTCATGTTTTTTTCTCTGTCAAGTTTTCTTTTTTTTTTACTCCTTTATCTGTTACAGTTCACACCTAACATTCCCCATGGAGGAGTTTGTTTACCATTGGAAATCAGTGACAAGCTACTTTGTTGATAATAAAGGTAATATATTGATATTTATAATGAGAACATTGCTTTTGATGCTGGTAATAAAGGTAATATAGAAGCTTTGTATAGACTAAAATGGCAAACATTGGCAACATGCAGAGGGCACAACCATTTGAAACATTTATTCGAATGCATTATGAAGGAGACAGCACACCAGTCACAGTTCCAGACTAATTCAAACAAAAACCAAAGACAAAAGGCTATCATTGTGAAAAATACATACACATGTACAACCACAGACACAGTGTAACTCATACAAACACAGTGTCATCCCCAAAACTAGCACAGAGGGGAACAATCTTCCAGACACCACTATCAACTGCAGTACTCAAGAGACTTTCACTAAAGCTTTATAGTTTCTATGATTGTATGACTGTTCAATCTATTGTAATTTGAGAATTTGCAGAGATCGGCAAATTTTGCCTCTTACCACTTAATAATCTAGATCCAGAGGTCGAGCTCATTAAAAACCTTTTGTGAGGTGATTGAAAACATATTTCAGATTTTAAATCCACCTGATTCTAAAAATCGATAAAACATTAGTTGTTTTGTTTTACTTGAATCACTCATTATAACTCAAAATTGCGGCTAGCGACTTCCAATTGATTTTCCTTGGCCGCCACACATATATCAATGATAGTGACCTAAACCTCTCTTCCGATACATAATGAAGACTTTACTGATGGTAGTCTATTGTATAGGAAAAGAAATAATGCAGAGGACTGCAAAATCTCTGTCTTTTCCTAGTGAAAGTTTTATTTTGCTCTTCATAGATGGTAACGTGCGCATTGAGGAGACTGCTCTTCCTGAGCACCTCAGCTCTATGTTGCGAATAATTCAGGAGGAAGAGTCCAATCTGGGGATGCTGGGACCACGGGTGCTTGCCTTGAGTATCTTCTTCAACATCGACTGTTGGAGACACTTTACACTCTTGGACGAACTGATGTAAGTATTTCATAGATTCCCTCTCTATGTGAAATGAATAAATCTCTCATGCCTTTTACAGTTCTTATTGTTTTTGCATAAAATTTTGTTAACAAATAAGTTCTAGAGGTCTTTTAGAATGAAATATGGTAGAAGCTTAAGCAGAAGGAAATGATTTTTATATATGAGTTGAATATATTTTTAGCAGATCGTTTTTTAAACCAAAGAATTGACTTTGCCAAAGTAAGGATTGTGTTTGATTTTGGCAAGAGGAATTATGTAAATTATCTGTTTTTGGATTCGATTTTGGCAGGAAGGATATGTAAATTATCTGCTTTTGGATTCGATTTTGGTAGGAGGGAGTATGTAAATTGTCTGCTTTTGGGTTTAATTTTGGTACGAAGGAGTATGTACATTGTCTGCTTTTGGGTTTAATTTCGGTAGGAGGGAGTATGTAAATTGTCTGCTTTTGGATTTAAAAGTTTTTAATCTTTCTCACCAGTTTTTAAAAAGTTGTTGTTAAACTTGTATGTGTCAAAAAGAGTCTTCAATGTAGACAATTTTCCTCCATATTGATTGTTTGAGTATATTGACCACCTCATTTTCAGTTTCCAATACCATGTCTACCAATGTCAATTTGGTCTCTGTCCCTCATTTTTTGTACCATTGTCTGCAATTTTGATTTGTCTTATTTTCCTACAAGCCTAATTCTTAAAAAAAAATCAAATGTATAAAAAGGATGAAACTAAAAAGATTTAAAGAGATCGTATCATCTTCCATTGCTGTATCTTTTCAAACACCAGCATCCGCCAGGATGGAAGCAGATTGTGCTGAGTTTCTTCACCAAGCTCTTGTCTCGCTTGACGCATCCGTTGTTACCGCATATTAATGTACACAGAGCTGTGCAGGTAATTTAGTTGTGAAGTCTTCTTTGCCTTGTCAATGTAACAAATTTTAGTACAATTGTATCAACGTAAGAATGATGTTTAGAATATGAGACGTTTAATGAATATATGAGTATTTATATATAAATATGATGTAGGCTACTGATGTAATGATACGGTAAAAGTAATAAGTATTTCTTCCAAGGCTTTCAGGTCTATGCAGCAGGTGTTTATCCCAAATTTTTTATCATAAAATAAAACAGGTGATAGACGGTGATTGCCCTTCACGCATTAAAGATGAATGAAAGAGGTTTTGCCATTCTAGCAGGCAGTATAATTTGGTAATGATTAAACAACAAAAACTTTAGTTAACTGTGTTAGTAGGACATGTGTGTATTTCTGATATTGAGATGGTCGGTCTTTTGTACGTCAAAGGCTCTGTTGCCAACCAACTGAGAGTAAATGTATTTTGCATAGAGATTGTAATTGATCTTAAGGTCATTTTCATATGAATATTTTTTCTACCAGAAGTGATGTTTAGATCTAATTAATGAAAATTTCATTGTTTACCCGTCTGTAAGTAGAATGTGTATTTACGTAAACCCGCCATTTTGAACAAATCTTGTCATGAAAAAGTTGGAAAGGTATCGTTCACTCATCTGAATGGTATTGCTGTTGATGAGGAAAGACATCCAATTATGATATATTTATCGGGCACGCTTGTTTCAAGATCAAAAAGATTTGGACATTTCCTTTGACTTCCTGTTTTCCACTTCAGCGTTTAGTTTCAGCTTGTGGTGGACTTTTTGATTGATTTCCTGTTTTCCACTTCAGCGTTTAGTTTAAGCTGGTGGTGAATTCACTTTTTGATTGATTTCCTGTTTTTCATTTCAGCGTTTAGTCAAAGCATGTGGTGAAACCAAAGCGGCTCCCACTGAGAAAGAGGAGATTGAGTTCCTGTGTACAGTTTGTGCAAAGATAAAAACAGATCCATATCTTGTGAATTTCTTTATTGAGGTATATTTTTTACATTATGTAGTACGTTGGTTTACTTTATGTTCATGACCTTTAAGACAATTACAATTTAGCAAGGCGCCTAACAGGCTGTTGTACTGTATGCTCCCCAGGGAGTTGAGAAGGACTTTGAATGAAATAACCTGCTGGGGAATAAATGATGTGAAGTTTGCACTTATGCGGGGATATGGACTATAAATCCATCTATCATTTTTACTAAAATGTAGATATTTTAACAAGTTCTTTAACGACGTGAAAGCCATCTTCCAGAATTGAATCTTTCAACTTTCTGAAATAAACCTGTACAGAGATAATTCTATGTCTTAATAGATGTCATAAAATTTTCTCCTTAAAGATACCCAAAACAGTTCCTGAGAATGAATCAAGTAGACGTGTAAACGCTCGTCCCATTCAACCGTTCAATCTCGTTGATGCTCTTCTTGTCTTGTCCGAAAGTGAGGTGAGTGAATTACTCATGCTATGCTAACAAGTTTTGAAGTGAAGGAAATTGTTCTAATAATAGCAGCTTTCGTTTTTGTGTAATTATCTAATATCACCCCAAAACATGAGTTCTTAGATGATTAACAGTAGATATCATGATTTTTCAAATTTTCATGTATTTCTTTGACTTTCTTGTCCTTTATCATGGCCACTTCTTATGCAAAATATTTTTCTCATATCAAAATATCCTTATTTTTATATTTTCCATGATCAAGTCTTATACCAAACATAATAATGAAGGAACTGTTGGTTATATGCTGACAAACGTATTTTTGTCTCTTTGCTCCACACAGGATGCAAGGGTGTCAGTAAAAGCCTGTGAGGGCTTGATGCTGTGTGCTAGTTTGCCAGAGGCAAATGCTGCCGAAACCCTTAAAGGACAAACAAAGTTCTGTGAGTCAATCTCAGGAAGTTGTGTCGCCTGTATGGCAATTTACCGCAGCTGGTGTCGCCACAAGACCTGGATAAAGTAGAGGCTAAGTGGGGGTGTGTACTTTTGTTAGCATGGCTTGATGAATTCTGCTGTCCAAGGGAAGAGTGACGTATACGAGTGAGAACAGGGATATTCTTCTTTATAAACTCTATGGACTCTTCTCATACCTGTCTTTCCTGTCAAATGTCTTCTGCTATGGCAGAAATAAAAAAAACCAAAGCCTTGGCATGTCAATATGAATAACTGTTGTCCTCAAGTAGTAAAAAACAAAGTTATGATCTGTGTTTTCCCCGGCTTTCTATCAGTAATTGTGTAGATACAGCATTCTATCTTTGAACAGCAGAATTGTATATCATCATTTAATGCTCATTGATGCATGAACTTTCCTTGTTTTTCAAGGTGCCAGACAGAACCGGGTAGTCTAGAGGCAAGATGTTGGCCTCTCAATCAAGAGGTCGTGGGTTCAAGCTCCGCTGACGGTTGAACAATTTTCTCGAGTTTTTTTAATAGTAAAATCTATCCCTCTAGTCCATCAGAGATGGACAATAAAAAGGAGGTCCTGTGTGCAGATCACAACACTTTGTGCACATTAAAGATCCCTTGGCTGTTTACAGGGCAGTCTGGGCAAATTTATAAATCCTCTCAAAATCCCCGAGATAGCCGTAGTCATGGATGTGGGTAAATCAAATCAAATAAATAATCAATGTGTCAGTTATTAGACTATTACACAAAATTGAAAATAAAAGTAAGTCATTCTTTTACCAAACTGCTTTGGATGAAGATGATTTTCAAATAAATGGTCTGGACTTTTTTCAAGTGTTTATGCATTTTTAAAGAACTGATAAACAAATCAGCAACTTTTCAATTAAGTTGAATTAAAAGTGCAAAAATAAAGTAAGATACATGTTTTGCTATATAATATATGTAATTAGTTATAAAGTTAAATCTTTGATGAAATGTCGCTAAAATTTCATATGTCTCTTTTAGGTTTGATATTATTATTGAACGCAATGAGCAGCAAAGTTTTGATGGGAAAGGACATGTGATTGCTTTTCTTTCTTGGCTGGACTATTGCGACCAGCTCATTTCTGTGGCAAATCCTGAAGTTGGCTCTGCCCTGTCAATAAGTATTCATGAAGAATTACTAACCGGACAAATGTTGCCCCATATTTTACAGCTGTAAGTTTTATCTCAGTGTGTTTCACTTAAAGCACCATATGTGATTTGAAATAATCTTAGAGAAAACTCCAACGTCTTTTGAATTGTCTGGCTTATAATAATTAATGAAAATATCAAGAAAGAGTTAAAGGAATTCACTTTGAAAAGTCCCAGACACGTGTTCATGTAATGATGAAAGGAAATAAAGAGTTTTCTTTATACATCAGTGTTTAATGTTTACAAGATTTTCACAATTAATGCAAATAAATAATCAACAAATAGCTACTGTTGACAATTCTACGGATTATAAATAAAAATAAAAGCTTCATACCGTTAGTTTTTTTTTATAGTTTGCGTTTCATTAGTACAGATAAATTTGTGTGATTTTGTATATAAAGACATCTTGATAAGTGTTTCTAGGGCCTTTGTGGTTGCTGAGAAAGATTATTTTATTTGCTTTGCCCCTTGGAAATCAGATATTTCTCTGATTTTATCATATTTGTTAAATTTCTTTAGGATACTTTCTACATCTCTACTCATATTTTATTTTATCGTCTTTAAATTTATTATCTAGGTCTGAGTCGGGTGCTGTTGTTTCCACGTCTTATCTTACACGTTGTTTGCGTACAGTCTCATCACAAGCGTTACTACGAGGTGAGTGTGGGCGTCTGGCAGGTGCTGCCGGTAGGACTTGCTTTCATTTCACTTTTCCCCCTGTCTTTTATCTTACTTTTTTTCTCTTAATTCACCCTGAGATCACTACATATGGGCATGTATGGGGTATATTTCAATCAATCAAACAAGGCGAATTTATAAGCTTTCTACCTGTAGCTGTAGTTTATGTAAGAATCTATTTCAGGGTTTTCAAGCAATTTTTCTCTCCAGGTAATGTAAGCAACTATATATTTTCAGACATCTGAATATGAATTTGTTGGTTTCTTTGAAGTAACCCTGTCCACCGTGGTGGTGATCCCAGGATCTGAAAATTGAAACCATGATCCTTAAATGGTATTCTCAGACCTGCTGGTTATTCCGATTTAGTCAGAATCATCCCGATATTTTAGGGAAAATTTGGGAAATTCGATTTTCCGTTGGCCCGTCCCGTTTTTTTTTTTGTAATACAACTGCAGTCGTTGCCGGACGGCATTGTTCCGTATATTCAGCGTACAAATTTTGTTTTTAATCGGCCAATACCCAGATGTTGTGCCTATTCAGGATTCATATTAGTATGAGTAATGGTGTATCGATTCTTCGCTATTATATTGTTCTCTTTGTCCATTATTCAGTGTACTCGTGTTGTACTTGTTCGAGACTTTAAAAATTGTTGTATGATCACGTGTTATTGAGGCCTACCGTGATTACTAGAGCGTTGAATCTCAAACTGATCAAGCTGAAAGCTTTGCTGACATTCAATGACTTGTTAGATCTAGATCTAGACGTCCCTAGTATTAGGGACGTAGTAGATCTAGGTCTAGATGATCTGTATCTGTACTCTTAAGTAGATCTAATAGATCTAAATCAAGTTGAGATTAAAAACTTTGAAACATTATGATTCCCCCTGCAACAAAGTGCGATCATACGTGTGTCAGAGAGAGAGAGAAATGTCGTGCGTGTATGTGTGTAAAAAGAGAAATAGAGAGCATTTTCGTGTGTTTTGTGCGATACCGAATGTGTATGAGTTTGTGTGTTAGAGAAGGAATGAGCAATTAATTGAGTGAAAGGCAAATAAAAGGAAGAATAGAGGTTGAATGATAATTGACAGGTATGTTATGCACGTATGTCTGACAGGATAGCAGAAGGGGCGGGGTGGGCATGTATATGTGAAGAAAGTGAATACGTGAAGAAAATACGATAGTAAGACAAGAGACCACTGATGAGAAAGAGAGGAAAAGTGAGTGTGATTTCCACTTCCAGTATGTAAACAATGAGTGGGAAGGAGGCAACTGTAATGCTGATTTAGTACTAGAATTCAGGTGTTATTGGCACTTGGTGGGGGGGGGTGGTGCTATTATAATGGAAATTTTTACTTGGGAAAAGACGTACCAGCGTCAACAATGTCCTTATTATTATTAAGTTTGAGATTAGGGGGACTGGCTGACTCTATACCTGAAATCGCTCATCTATCCTGATTTTTTTCCCCCAGGATCCTGATTTTTTTTTTTACATCAATGTCCTGATTTTTTAAAATTTAGAGTGGCAGGTCTGGTATTCTTAGTGAGAGGCAATTTGTCAACTATATATTTTTGTATTTTGCTTATACTACTGACAACTTAAATTTGTGTATTCCCGGTAAAAGATTTTTTCTTCTTCAGATTCTGGCAATATTTTAAAATGATTTATATTATTTGTATTTCAATCTTTCCAGAATTTTGTTTTTTCCTCTTGGGCAAGGAAAGATCTGTTGAGGTACCAAGTGAATCAGGCCATGCTTTGAGTAAACGCCTGATGGAAAGATGCAACCATCTCTCAGAGGAGGTAAAGATTTGTGGTGGCAGTAATGCGTCGTATGAATTTGTTTTAAAGGAAGCATAATTGATCTAGCTCATCTGAACAAAAGGCGCCAGTGTTTGTCAATCATTTTTGCTTAACGGAAGAAAAGACTTTTGTTAGTTTTATCCATTTTCAAAACTTTCTTTCTTTCTCTATCAGTTCCCATTCTACTTTTTCGGTGTATGGGTTTCAGTCTTTCGTTTTCAAATCATTTATAAGAATAAGATTTCACATGTTCAGTGTGTTTTTTTGTGCTTAACTTACTCCATACGATGTAAAAAACAACAAAAAAGAACTGGTTGCACTTTGACATTTTTCTTGACTAGAATCTGATTTAGGTTTTAATTATTGCCACACTGAAATCTGTTTAAAAAGATAATTAAATACAACATTGACCATAGATAGTGACAACTAAATTGGAATTATTTTTAGTCCTTTCCTTTTTTTTATTATGTATTGTTTAATTTTTAAAATATGTTCTGTGTCTATCTAACACGTATTCAGGTATAATACAGGTCGTACAAGTTGCTTCACAATAAAAACTGTCCTTTGTTAAACTGATGTAGAAATGAATTTGTTTTTCAAATTTCAAAAGTTTAATCTTTTAAATTGCGAGTGTGAAATGTATGAATTTCAGCTCCTTTCTCACATTTTCCATCTTCATTGACCCAACAGGTTTGCGTTCCACCCTGAAGTTGTTTGACACTTTACTTCACAAGGAGGATGAGCACATTTATCATTGCCTCTTGTTACGAAACCTTCTTGGACGTTCTTACGTGAGTGAGGGGGGAAAATCCGCCTTTGTCCCCGGCTGTAGATGCTCCATCAAATAGTTCTCCTTCTGTCATAGAGAGCAAGGATTCCGAGATCTCAGGAGACACGCAGCACAACCCCAGAGTGAGGCGGCATCCGGAGTAGAGGCGGAGAAATGTGAAGTGGAGGAAGAAATTGGGGTTGATCACGCTGAAAACCCTGGCCAGACAGATTCAAAGTCTGGAGATCACTCAGAACCAGAGGAAAAGCAGACGCATGAACAAATTCAAGCTGAAGATAAAGCTTTGAGCCTTCCATCAGATGAGTCTTCTAAACCAGCTACGATCACCGAGGCCACAAAAAATCTTTCGCCTTTTAGTGCGATACCTTCAAGTCCAACATCAAGTCACGTTTGACATTTCAATTTGATTTTGTTTGTTGTAAAACAAAAAGTAGTCATAAAAAAATAGAAAAATTTTCGTAGAAATGAAATGTTTTCCTGCTAATTTTTCAAAGAAAAAAATGTTCATTTGTTTTGCTATCTTAGTCAATAACCCTCTTTCAGGACAATCTCAAGATATGAATGGGAAAAAAAAATGTGGCAATTATGAAAATCTAGAGAACTTGCTCCTAAATCTTTGAAAATCTAGAAAGGCGCCTATAATCTCTTAAAATTTGTGATTGCAGAGTGCATTCCTTTTGATTGCATTGATTAAAAATGGGCCTTTATGATTTTATGGTTGTGCGTTCCTCAGACCTGTTTGGGCGGACAGAGATCCATAAAGTGGTGAACTGCTTCCTGAGTTTGCTACCTGAAGAAGCCAAGTCTTCCTACCAAACAGCTGACAGTGGCTACGACATGTACCTGAGGGATGCTCACAGACAGGTAGCCTCTTTCTATAGATTCTGTTCCACTCTTCTCATAAAGTCTGTTCCACTCTTTTCATAAAATCTGTTCCACTCTTCTCATAAAGTCTGTTCCACTCTTTTCATAAAGTCTGTTCCACTCTTCTCATAAGTCTGTTCCACTCTTCTCATAAAGTCTGTTCCACTTTTCATAAAGTATGTTCCTCTTTTCATAAAGTCTGTTCCCTCTTTTCATAAAGTCTGTTCCCACTCTTCTCATAAAGTTTTCCCTCTTTTTCATAAAGTCTGTTCCACTCTTTTCATAAAGTCTGTTCCACTCTTTTCATAAAGTCTGTTCCACTCTTTTCATAAAGTCTGTTCCACTCTTTCATAAAGTCTGTTCCACTCTTTTCATAAAGTCTGTTCCACTCTTTTCATAAGTCTGTTCCACTCTTCTCATAAAGTTTGTTCCACTCTTCTCATAAAGTCTGTTCCACTCTTCTCATAAAGTCTGTTCCACTCTTTTCATAAAGTCTGTTCCACTCTTTTCTCATATCTCTGTCAATCAATCATTTTAATTTCTACACCTATTACCTGGTGATTGTCACCGTATTTATTCATTTCTGTATGTTTCCTCTTTCTCACTTTTTAATTTCATTCTATTTATAAAGAGGTTTATGTCCTACCTCGCCCAGGACATTTGCCTGTCTGGACATTTGCCTGTCTGGACGTTTACCTGTCTGAACATTTACCTGTCTACATTCTTGCAATATGTCTCTCTCATTCGGGTTGATGTGCCCAGGTACAAACGTTTCACATAATAACAACAGCCTACTGACTTTTTCCAACTTGATATTCACAGTCAAGAATCGTTAGATCAGGTTTACATTTTCTTTTGTGGAGGGACGTTGGTTTTAAATTTCTTCCTTCATTTTGTTGATTACAATTACATGCAGAAAACTTGTTCTCTGAAGGGGTTATTATTATTCTCTCTCTCTCTCTCTCTCTGTGGTGAGTTGTGCGGACAATTTGTGAGGGTGGTAGAAATGTAAACGTGGTTAAATGTAGAATGCAGTGGCAAGAACAATGCATTGACGTTGAGTTGAGTCTACATGTAAAACTGATGTGAAAATTGATGTACAAAGTTAGTGAGTTTGATCAGTTGATGGGTATTGGATTATTAGTAACCCAAGCTCTTTTCCAAGATTTCTAGGTTTCAGATCTAGATCTAAAAATTAAAACAGAACCGCTGTAATAGAAAACTATATTTGATGCCAGCAATTGGCTAGAATCTCGATTTGAACTGGCAAACATTTCAATAGAGGTAGAGATCCAGATTTGTGTAGGCTAGGGAGATACCACAGCTCTTAGATCATGCCTAGCCAGTGGATATGGAGGAACAATGTATAAATCGGCCACTGTGTGACTGAAGGATGATTGAAATGTTTTTTTCGATAAAAACCGTAAAGTATATCATTTTTCTTGAAAAGTTTCTATTTTAGCGAAACAATGATTTTCCCATGCAAAGTTGTAGGATTATTTACATGTATATGCCAAGTTCCTCTTTTCTAGGTGGTATAGTTTCTATGTATAACATGTTGGCATTTTCAATGAAGCTGACGTAATACAATTTTACACACCTTCTATTTGTTGAAATATAGGACACTTGAAACAATTTTTTTGTTATTCCTCATCCATTGTGTCTTTCAGATGTGTTCATTTTATGCTCAATTTTATTTTCAAATTGTGTTTTTCTATGTAGTCTCTCTGTTGCAACTGTTTCTTACTCAGTGTGAAACGTAACCTCCTACTTTTCAGTTTGCCATTCAGGAAACCGTGTGTAAAGATTGGGGCTGGCCCAGGAGATCTATGAGTGTGGGGGAGGTTGGTGATGACCCATTTTTTGAAGGCTCTTTCATTCATATGCTGCTGGGGAAATTACTCCATCTTTTGGACCAGGTAACCTTTAAGCAACATGTCCCATTGTGTTTGAAATGACAGTGGTTTTTTGGGGTGGTTAAATATTGTTTTGGTGTCATTTGAAAATTGTGCCTTGTTGAACATGAGGTCCTTTAAGTTTGAATCCAAACCATGTTTCACCAAAGCATTGCATTCAATTATCTATGTTTAGATTTTGTTATTTTTAATGAAAAGTTATTGTAAATAAAGCTTTGTTTGACCTCATTTGATTTGCTGCAATATTTCCAAAAAAAATTCACAGCGAATTAATGGGGAAAAATTTTCAACCAGCTGAGACAGGAACGGAATAGTTTTTCAAAAATTCAGATGGGTTCTTTACAAATGTTCTCCTTCTCAGAGCTACTCAGTGAATCTTCTCCTGACGGCTATCATTGCCAAGGTATCCTGATTCCCCACCCAAATCTCCATGAATTTTTACTGGACCCTTTCCTGCCTGTGGCTGATGGAACCAAAACCCTGTTCTCTGTCTTGACCAAAGTATGTATTGAGACAACGTATATGTATGTATTGAGGCAATGTATGTATTGAGACAATGTAAGTATTAAGACAACCTATGTGCATGTGTTGAGATGACGTATGTGTATGTATTGAGACAACGTATGTGTGCGTTTTGATACAACGTATGTATTGAGACAATATATGTATTCAATCAATGTATTAGGTAAATGTACGTATTAAGACACTATTTGTGTATATATTGAGTCAATGTATGTATTGAGTCAACATATGTGTATGTATTGAGACAATGTATGTGTATGTATTGAGACAACGTATGTGTGTGTATTGAGTCAATGTATTGAGACAAATGTATGTGTATGTATTGAGACAAACATATGTGTATGTATTGAGTCAACGTATGTGTATGTATCGAGATAACGTATGTGTATGTATTGGGACAACATATGTGTATGTATTGAGACAACATATGTGTATGTATTGAGACAACATATGTGTATGTATTAGGACAACATATGTGTATGTATTGAGACAATGTATGTGTATGTATTGAGACAACATATGTGTGTGTATTGGGACAACATATGTGTATGTATTGAGACAACATATGTGTATGTATTGAGACAACATATGTGTATGTATTGGGACAACATATGTGTATATATTGAGACAATGTATGTGTATGTATTGAGACAACATATGTGTATGTATTGAGTCAAACGTATGTGTGTGTATTGAGACAACGTATGTGTATGTATTGAGACAAACGTATTTATATGTATTGAGGCAGAATTTCTGTATGTATTGAGACGATGTATGTGTATGTAATGAGACAACGTTTGTGTATATATTGAGACAAAACACATGTTAATATATTGAGATAACGTATGTGTATGTATTGAGACAATGTATGTGTATGTATTGACACCAATGTATGTGTATATATTGAGACAACGTATGTGTATGTATTGAGTCAAACGTATGTGTATGTATTGAGACAACATATGCGTATGTATTGAGACAAACATATGTGTATGTATTGAGGCAACGGATGTGTATGTATTGAGACAAACGTATGTGTATGCATTGAGACACACATATGTGTATGTATTGAGACAACGTATGTGTATGTATTGAGACAAAGGTATGTGTATGTATTGAGACAAAGGTATGTGTATGCATTGAGACACACATATGTGTATGTATTGGGTCAATGTATATGTATTGACAATGTATGTGTACGTATTGACACAATGCATATGTAGAGACAATGTATGTATTGAGGCAATGCATATATGCAGACAATGTTTTTATTGAGACAATGTATATATATGTATTGACAACGTACATGTATGTATTGAGCCAACATATTTGTATGTTGTGAGACAGTGTATGAGTATGTATTGAGACAATGCATATGTAGAGACAATGTATGTATTGAGACAATGCATATATTCAGACAATGTGTGTATTGCGACAATGCATATATAGAGACAATGTATGTGTTGAGACAATAGAAGTTCTGTATACAAGCCATGAAATAGATTAAGACTATTTGTATTGTATTGTATTGTATTGTATTGTATTGTATTGTATTGTATTGTATTACCAGTATTAGGTGGATGCTCCAATACACGGCTTGGTGTAAATGCCTGATATCTTTCTTCCTTTCCTCAGGTTTCCAATGAGATTAAACAACACCAAAGTCAGACCCGACTTTCTGCCAGAAGCTTTTGATGGCTAGAAAAGAAACTGTTGGGCTTGGTGCCAACCATTCACAAGTGAGTGTGGCATCACAGCTTCATGATATAGAGTTAAAAACTGATTTCATGTAACTAGTAGCAACAACAGTTCTTGATTTCTATAGTTATTTTTAATTCTATCTTTAATGAGAGTGAGTGGAGGTACAGGCGAATTGACTTTGAATGTAAGAATGATACAAGGTTATTTCATTTATAAATAGATGTAAAAGAAAGCATGCCGTTACTTTTTATGTATGTTTTATTTGATGTATGATGGACTTATGCATGTATATGTATATCAGTTTAAGGATCAGTTTGTCAACTCCTGAGTGTGCCGTAGTAAGTTATCATACTCACCCCTCCCTCCCCTCCCCCGTCTTTTGATTTTTCTTTGCTTTTATACCATTTGTTTTTATCGTTTTCAGTTATCTTTTTATTAAACTTAATTAGAGTTGTTGTTGGGTTTTTTTTGGTACGGGTAATGTTAGTGTCTATGTTGGGAGGTGGTGGTGGGGGAGAGATACGTAACATATTTAAAAAGACAAAAGTAAACAAGGTTCCTCTGGAAAAAAAAAGACTTGATGCAAAGAAAATATTCATTCTTCTGTAAGCTGAAGACAATGTAACAATGCCAATATTCTAATTTTTTCAGCAATATGAAGGAAAACAAAATATCGCTCTCACCTAGAATATTACATAGAAGAGAAGAAGAAAAAACCATACGGGAAAGAACAACAGCGCACATTGCTTATCTGTTAACTGTTTTGCACTTTAATTTAGGTAACGGCTTCAAGCAATTTTATTTGAGCTTGAACAAACACTCTGTAAAAACATACGTTCTGAAAATTTGTGATCAAGCCTTGTTTGATTTTTCTTCTGTTGAAATATCTATCCAAAGAGATTTTTCACCCTCTGAAAATATTAAGCAAGAGGCAGTTGAATAGAATACAAAAGTTTTGAGAATTTGACTTTAAAAGTTTGGAAACAGGTTTTTGTTTCTTTCTGTGTAAATGCTTAGGATGAACTGATCCCTGGGAGCGGAAAATCATTTTGATAATTGTGTGATTTGACAAAACCCGTCAAAAGGTGAAAGGGGTTTGATCCAGTGAAAGAGGGGAAATGTGAGATGAGGTCAATTTTTATGAAAATTGAGTTCTTTTGCATTTTCCGTTAAAATATTCTATTATGAACACTCTAATGAAATATTTTATCGTAGCAGTACCTGAAATTGGTTTTGAAATATAATTTTGGGCGCAGAGATGGAAAACTTTATGAAAGAAAAGATAAACTTTCTCAAAAAGATGTTTCTTGCATTTTTGAAATTCTTCTTACAAAAAATAATTAAAACTTTGTCAAAATGAGACCAATTTTCACCAAATCATGTTTAAAAGGCTGTAAACACATTGGGTTATCAGTTTATGTGTAAAAATGCATTTTGGAAATTATCACCTGGCCACGGCTTTTGTCAGATCCACACACAATTAGTCAAAGATGATTATTTTTCTTGAGTCGGCTGATTTCTTTGTTGTTATTGTTTTGTTTTGTTTGGTTTTATTTTATTTCATTCCCATTTTTAGCTTTTTACTAGCTGATTCAAAATCCATGATTTTTTCTTAGCCTGAACACATTTATTTTATCTGATTTTTATTTTCAGCTTAGGGTGCTTGGTGTTGTTGTGAGATTATTTTGTACAATTCCTACATCGTGACATAAAATATGTTAAAAGCTATACAGCTGATGATAAACATGTAAACCTGTTTCATGTTTCTAAGGTATGAATGGTGACTGAGAACTAATTTGATAAACCTGTTTCATTTTGGTAAGGTATGAATGGTGACTAGAACTAATTTGATAAACCTGTTTCATTTTTTGTAAGGTATAAATGGTGACTAGAACTAATTTGATAAACCTGTTTCATTTTGTAAGGTATGAAGGGTGACTAGAACTAATTTGATTAACCTGTTTCCTTTTTGTAAGGTATGAATGGTGACTAGAACTAATTTGATTCAGAGAAAATGGGGTGTAAAGGAAATGGTGCCATGAAGTTTTGAAACTTTCAACTTACCTCAACATCATGGACTCTATAAATCATCACGACAACGGAAAAGTAGCATTCATGTACACAACCCAGAAAAGAATATACACTTTTATAGAAACATGTTATTTACATATGTGGGGCGTCTCTGAAATTTAAGGCGGAATATGACAATAAGTGACAACTCCATTAATAAAGACAGAACAAACGCGTGACGTTTCGGGTATAACCTCGTCAGACAATAAATGAGAAATATCTAGAATCTAGATCTAAGTAATACCTCCGGCATCACACAATTTGATGTGAAATCGCTCTGAAATTTAGGTTTTTTCACATAAATTACATGTAAATTAATATATAAAAAATAGAATGAACACAACAACAAAAACACTACAGAGAAAGTTTTGAAAATGTTCATACTATTCATTGAAGTGTAGATCTAGATCTAAAGCTTGAAATTTTTGTCTGTATGTTATTGTAAGAAATATCCTTGGGATGCAGATGTGGTTAAGTTGAACATCTTGAACTGAAAAATGTCTTCCTATATGTCTCTGTTCACAACTTCATCTGACTGACTTAGACTCAGATCCTGAAAATGATGGTACATCAGTGTAAAAGTCGTCTTCATTTAAATAAAAGTCTGGCTGTATGCGATACAACACCTTGAGATTGTTTACTTTGCTATGCAACGTATGTTGTAACAATAAACTTTCGAGTTGCAAGGATTTACGACAGATTTCCCCTCTGAATTGACAACTGACACTTACACTGTTTACATTTTTGTTACGTTCCTTCCATTGTAACAAAACGTAGAAATAGCATTAAATCTTTGAGATTCGTTTTGGATTGTGCAAAGCCTCTGGCATCGGTCGAATGGCAAATTCAGAAAGTCGATGAGCCGCCAGTAGCGTTTGAATGGCAAATTGAGAAAGTGGAGCCCGATAGTAGCGGCAAATTGAGAAAGTCGATAGTAGCGGAGTTGCAAGTAGCGGTCGAATGCAAATTGAGAAAGTCGATGAGCCGCTAGTAGCGGTCGAATGGCAAATTGAGAAAGTCGATGAGTTGCGGTCGAATGGCAAATTGAGAAAGTAGAGTTGCTAAGCGAATGGCAAATTGAGAAAGTCGATGAGTTGCTAGTAGCGGTCGAATGGCAAATTGAGAAAGTCGATGAGCCGCTAGTAGCGGTCGAATGGTAAATTGAGAAAGATCGATGAGCCGCTAGTAGCGGTCGAATGGTAAATTGAGAAAGTCGATGAGCCGTTAGTAGCGTCGAATGGTAAATTGAGAAAGTCGATGAGCCGAGTAGCGCTAAATTGAGAAAGTCGAAGGAGCCGCTAGTAGCGGTCTAATGAATGGAATCAGTTAATTGATATTGTTGTTGTTTATGTTTGTGCTTGGTGCAGGCTGATCTTTCCTGTCCTGAAAAGTTGTTGTAGAAACCGTTTACCTACAAGCAAAAGGTTAAATGTCATTATATTATGTGAAATTAGTCTAAAAGGTGTGACTTGAAAACAGAATTTTGAGAAAAGGCAATTTCTTGGTTGAATTTAGTAATGCTTAAACTCAATAAGTTCAGTTCGTTTGACAGTCAATCTTATAGTTTTCACACCTAATGCAAGAACGTTTCATTATTTTACACCACTTCCATAAGGATAACCTCCCTTCCTGTCACTTTCTTACCTTGCTGTTTGTCTAAGTAAATGGACAAGGGTTTTAAAAATTTCTTAGTTGCTGTCTTTCGCGCTTCAAAACCAAAGTATAAAATCACATGTGAGACAACCCTTTTGAAGAGCTAAAATATTACTGTAACTCATTTTTTCCCTTCTGTACCGAAAAGTGACGACTCTGGGTAAGTGTGATGCTGTCTGCAGTACTAGAGAGCATGCGAACTGAAATAGTCGTGTTTGCCTTTGTCTTCTCTGGTCCTAGTCCCCTCTCACAATCAGCCTAATCTGATATTGTTTAGCATGAGCAGAAAGGGCAGAGCATTAAAACTTTGCTTCATGAATTACAAACCTATGCAGAATGAATTGAATTGCTCTTGTGTTTTTTTCAACCCTAAAATTTTTAAAATAGGCGTCTTGATAATGACAATAATAATAATAATAATAATAATAATAATAATAATAATAATAATAATAATAATAATAAATAATCATAATAATAATCATAATAATCATAATAATAAAATAATAATAATAATAATAATAATAATAATCATAATAATAATAATAACCATAATAATAATAATAATAATAATAATAATAATAATAATAATAATAATAATAATAATAATAATAATAATAATAATAATAATAATAACGGTGAACACTTTTTGTGCGCAACATATCCCACCACGGAACGGAGGCTCTGGGGGCATCACAATAAATTGGACAATGAAAAACAAAAAAGAAAGAGAAAAAACCCCAGCAATACAGCTGCAGCAGTTTTATAATATAAAGCATGTTTGAATTTGAATGGTGTTATTCTTTCTTGTAAGATTTCCTCTTTGCTTAGCATGTTTAGTGTGGTGGTTTGCCAAAGCAGTCCTGTAAACTTAAAAACCACTATTTTACTGTTTTCAATTGTAATGAAAATATCCAAATGTTGTACTTGTGCGCATCTGTTTCCGTGGACCCATTCTTTTCTTAATTGCAAGTCAGTGTTAAAATCAAGGTAGCTGTTAAAAACAAAGTATCTTAATGTAATCATCACCTAATATGTATGTTAAGCTCAATTAAACAATGCAAACTTATTAAAGAAAGGAAACAACTTTTCTACTGCCAGAAAATACTTACATAAAAAATAAAGATTTTTATTTGATGTCAAATAAGTCCTCATCTGTATTTGAATGATTTTCACATTTGTCAAATTCTACTTGCAAATCCCACTCCCCTTTGTAATAATGTTTTGTGTTTTACTGCTTGCTTGGCATTGCATTTCACAGCAAACACTTCCCTTTTCACATGTCATAGTTATTGAAATGAGCGAGTCGTATTTTTCATGCACTAAATGGTAACTTATTGATTGGTTTGATATGTTATTAAGTATGTTGTACAACTAAGAAAAATATCAAATCTTTTTCCTGTTACATGTATATAAATCAAAGAAAATAATTTTGAAAACAGAGATCTTAGTACAACATTTAGCCTTATCTAGCAAATTCTTGATTTGTTATAAACTTATTATGTTAGCAACTATGAATTAGTACTTTTCAACCTTTTTACTTTGTGTAAAGATTCATGGTAAATTATTTTGGTTCAGCTTTATTTTGGTTGAAATGTAGTCTAATCTGATGTGTTAACGACTGCCACTTATTTACAATTAGAGTGTAGAAAAACTAAGAGGTCAAAGTGAACGGTTGTGACGGGATGATTATCAAGACAACTTTAAACAAACGCAGGATGAACGCAGAAGCTGTGAAGGCCATTAAAGAGAGGATGTATTATTTGTATGATAGAATGGGACCTAAAGTTACTGTGCAATATAGAAAATGTACCTTTTATAGAATAGTCGAATTTCCTTCTTAGGATACCTGCATGGATTCACTGAGTTTAAAAACCTCTACGTTGCTTTTGACCACACAGTTGTGCAGATTGCTTGATGAATGGAGTATCAATGGAGAAAACACAAAACAAGGAAGCATGCTAGGGCATGAAGACACTGTAAAATGATTTGTTGACTGTGTAGCATTTTGAAACTTTGTTTGTGTCAGGGTTATATATCTGAGTAGCGTTTTGAAACTTTGTTTGTGTCAGGGATATATCTGAGTAGCGTTTTGAAACTTTGTTTGTGTCAGGATATATCTGAGTAGCGTTTTGAAACTTTGTTTGTGTCAGGGATATATCTGAGTAGCGTTTTGAAACTTGTTTGTGTCAGGGATATATCTGAGTAGCGTTTTGAAACTTTGTTTGTGTCAGGGATATATCTGAGTAGCGTTTTGAAACTTAGTTTGTGTCAGGGATATATCTGAGTAGCATTTTGAAACTTTGTTTGTGTCAGGGATATATCTGAGTAGCGTTCAGCATTTGAATGAGATCTCTAAAATTTATACTGCATTATTTCTTTCCATCTCAGCCTTTGAATGAGATCTCTAAAATTCTATACTGCATTATTTCTTTCCATCTCAGCCTTTGAATGCGATCTCTAAAATTCTAAACTGCATTATTTCTTTCCATCTCAGCATTTGAATGAGATCTCTAAAATTCTGTACTGCATTATTTCTTTCCATCTCAGCATTTGAATGAGATCTCTAAAATTCTATACTGCATTATTTCTTTTCCATCTCAGCATTTGAATGAGATCTCTAAAATTCTATACTGCATTATTTCTTTCCATCTTAGTATTTGAATGAGATCTCTAAAATTCTATACTGCATTATTTCTTTCCATCTCAGCATTTGAATGAGATCTCTAAAATTCTATACTGCATTATTTCTTTCCATCTCAGATTTTGAGATTAAAAATTCTATGAGAAAATTTCTTTCCATGACTTGAATGAGATTGTGTACCATTTTTCTTTCCATCTCACTTTGAATGAAGTGTATAAACAATTTCTTTCCAAAAATGAGATCAAAAATGTTTCTTTCCATCTCAGCATTTGAATGAGATCTCTAAAATTCTATAGGAGTTTTACTTCTCACTTCCATTTGAATTTCAATCTAATGCATTGTTTTGTTACATTTATTTCTCATTTTCCTGCATTATTTCTTTCTCTTAGTATTTGAATGAGATTTAAAATTCACATTTATTTCTTTCCATCTCAGCATTCTAATGTGTGTTTTTGTCACATTTATCTTCCCTTTCTTTTGTTCTAAAATCTATAGAAAATCTCATGAAAATTCTTACCACATTCATTTCTTTCCATCTCAGCATTTGAATGTCTCTAAAATTCTGCTGCATTGTTCTTTCCGCATTTGCATGAATCTCTCTAAAATTCTGTGCATTATTTCTTTCCAAACAATTCTAAAAAACATTAAAATGTTTTAAATCGTCAATTTCCGACTTTTTGTAGAGTTTAAATCTTTCCTTCCTATTTCAATCTAATGTGTGTTTTGTTACATTTATTTCCCATTTCGTTCTAATGTGTGTTTTGTCACATTTATTTCCCCTTTTTGTTCTAATGTATGTTTTGTCACATTTATTTCAATTTCACTATTTCATTTCTAAATGTGTGTTTTGTCAGTTTATTTCTCATTTCCCATTTCATTCTAATGTGTGTTTTGTCACATTTATTTCTCATTTCCCATTTCGTTCTAATGTGTGTTTTGTCACATTTATTTCTCATTTCCCAATTTCGTTCTAATGTTTCTAATATGTGTTTTGTCACATTTAGGTTTGAAGACCAAAGTCGTATGGAAGCCATCATTGTGTTGGAGGAGTTTTGCAAAGAGCTTTCGGCAATCACATTCGTCATATCACACTGCTGTCACAAAACTCTGATTGTCCTCAGCGTTACACTTGTCACTCTGACTGACCTCTGTGATTTGTGCTATTTAAGTCAGTTTCGTCCTAGTCATTTTTATGGAGCTTTTTTTGTTTACATTTTTATTCCACCCACTAATCTCACGTCTTCCTGAAATGTTTTGATTTTGTGCCTGGTTTTCACATGATTTTTTCTTTTTAATGAAGCAAAACATAAACTCAAAAACATGCTTCAACTATCTCAACTTTATACGGAAGTTACAGTGAGGTAAAGAATCTGTGTATGTGGGACCTAATAATATGAGATGCTTGGATAAGAGAAGGAAGAGAGATCTACCTTATGGCGAGATGATTAAAGAAACACACACATACAGAAAGACTTCCTCCTTTCTGGGAAACAAAATGAAAATGTGAAAATGATTAAACAAACGAGGTACAAACTCAGATGCCAAAGCAAAAAGTTTTTTTATCTTTGTTGTTGTTGTTTCCCTTCTCAAATATCATTGATGAAAAACATTTTTCCCTTGTTTGGTGTTAGATACTAGAAAGGCGTAAAATAATGCCTTTGTAATGATATTTTGATATAAATCAGGATTCAGGATGAATATAATTTCAGGACATAAATATTATGGTCAAAAAGCCCATTATACCAAAAGCATTTAAGAAGCCCATTATACTAACAGCATTTGTGTTCATCACCTAATTTTTTGCTTCAAAATTTGTCATTAATTCTTAATCAAACTCTTGACTTTCCTCATTGGGTTTAAAAGAATTGTTTTAGTCCTAAGATTATGGGTGCCTGAGATGTCTCATGGTACGCACAAAGAAACGTGTCTAAAATACGCAATCTTATTTGAATCTATTATTATCTAGTCCTTAAGTATTGAGAAAGCTATCACTGATAATGATACTGTGATTATGTATAATAAACTTATTCCTTGAGATGATGTACGAAATGTAATGTGTGCGCATGGTGACTGAATTAATGATCACGATGACGAGGGAAGACTGCATTATGAGATGGCGTGATAAACAAAGCCAGTGTTGCTTTGGTTGTACTAGATTCCCGAACAATCATCTGACAATGGTAAACGACAGCAATTTATTTCATGCTATAGCTATGTAGTATATTTACAAGATTTTATTTCATAAAGGTGTGCTATATTTCATTTAACTTGGGTACAATAATCCAAAGAATTCATTGCATAACATCTCTATGAACTAGATGATTACAGTACATAGACATCGTGTGTGTCGTATTTTGTTCTGTGATTAACCTCCTGTTATATACATATATACACAATTTGAGAATTATCTGTCTCAGGCCTTCAAAAGATATGTGCCATCTGTTTCAAGTTTCCCCCTTTTCCTTCAGTCTTCCATCTCTGCAAGAAATGCTCTATGTTTATTTATATTTTCATTTGCTCTTTCTATGAGAAATTTGATCCATTGCCTTATTTTCAGAATGATTGAAAATATTTGAAAAACCAGAATGGAATTTTAGGCATTCTCATTTTCTACACATGATGTTATCCATGTTTGGTTGATACCGGGTAACTCTGGGTTTTTTTTGTTGTTGTAATGGCCTGGTTATCTGTTTGCCTGCAATTTTTCTATTCTTTTTTTTCCCTTTTTCTGCAATGACTGAAAACTAATTTAAAGGAATAAAATTGAAATTTAATTATTATGAATAAGAAATGAGAATGTATGCAATTGTTTATACATGCTCAGTTTTTTTGGTCATTGTGTAATTGTGTATTTTTTTGGTGGGTTGACCAGCTCTAAACTACGTGTATTAAAGGATGACCTGTTTTGTTGTTTTAATTTTGTATTTCCCTCTATAGCTCTACCACTTGCTACCACTTGGTGTTTTATGTCAGTCACTGTCAGTACCCATGTCCATGTATTGACATCTACTGACATGTCCATGTATTGACATCTACTGACATGTCCATGTATTGACATCTACTGACATGTCCATGTATTGACATCTACTGACATGTCCATGTATTGACATCTACTGACATGTCCATGTATTGACATCTACTGACATGTCCATGTATTGACATCCACTGACATGTCCATGTATTGACATCTACTGACATGTCCATGTATTGACATCTACTGACATGTCCATGTATTGACATCTACTGACATGTCCATGTCCATGTATTGACATCTACTGACATGTCCACATGTCCATGTATTGACATCTACTGACATGTCCATGTATTGACATCTACTGACAAACTGCATGCTGCCAGACCCATCACCCATGTATTGCCTTTCTCTGTGTGTTTTTTCCACTATTCACTGATACTTGTCACAACTTGTAGTTGAATCATTTGTAAACAAACAGTTCAAAGAATTATTTTGTTTATTGTTTAGTACTAGCAGATTTTTAACCAAAAAAACCGGAAGTAGACTGTGTGTAAAACTGCTAGTCAAATGTTTTGTTGTTTTTTGACTAACAACTAAAATCTCACAATTGAAAATAATGAACTGTGTGTGGGACTTAAGGGTCAGATAATAACAAAAAAAACATTAACTTTCTAACTAAGTGTTTGCAGTTTTCATGGCAATTGTTAAAATTCGTGCCAGAACTTTACACCTCGGAAAATCAATGGTGAAAGTGGAAAAGTTTGAGAATTTTAAAAATATTATTTAACTCATTTTTTCAAAATTACCACGAATTTGTTTTTGGACATTAGGGATATTTTGCCTGAAATATCTCACATTTGTTAAGAGAATTTGTTTTTCTAAAAAATCAATCTATCTCCTGTGTTTAAAAAGATTTTTTTTATCTATCTCTGGTTTACAAAAACCCCAGCCAGTTAATTTAAAAGACGTTAAAAGTACTCATTATTTCTCAATTGTCGACATTCAAAATCCATGGCAGTGTGTAAGTATGGTATGTGTCCTTTTTGAGTTCATTGAGTCGTGGTTTTGACATAACTGATGTATCAAAGTCACAGATTTATTTATGTTATTTAATCACTAGGTTAGCAATATTGCCTTTAGGAAATGCTGTTACCCGTAATCGAATTCGCCTTAGTTATACAAGTAAACATTGGAATTACTGAATGTAATTTTTGTGCCAAATTTTTCAGTGCAATACTATATTCAGTATTTTAAAACTTCACATTTATTTATCATCATTATCAAGAGTAATGGTTTGTTCCTTTTCTTTTTCATGAAGTAAATTTTTTTTTCTTCTTAAAAAAATCTTGTTTTTATTTCATGATCTAAACATGAAGTATTTATTCACTGTTTTGTATTTTATTCTCTATAGATCTCATACTAATTAATTATCCATTAAGAGATCTTGCTCTATTTTTCATAAAAAAGAAAAGAACCCCCCCCCCCCCCCCCCCCCCTCTTCATCCAAAAAAAACCCCAAACAAAAACAAACAAACAAAAAAACAACAGCCCCACAACCCAACAAAAATACACAAAAAATCACCAAAGACAACCTACGCTCTAAAACATCAAAACAAAACAGAACATACCTCTTAAAGCAAACAAACATCCCCTTAAAAAAAAAAAGAAGTTAAAACAAGCATCAACCAAACCAAAACACAAACAAAATCAAACGCCTCCCCAACAAACAAGCAAAAAGGCCAGTAATACATTTTATTTATGTGTTTTAAATACCTGTTGTTGAATTTTCAATAAGATACCAATATTTCCCTGTGAGTAAAGTTCAAAGCTACTTGACTTATTTGCCCGTTGGACACGTCTTAGGCCAGTCTGTAGCATGATAAGTTTGTAGTCACAAGGACGCTGGTTCCAAGTATTTCTTCACAATGGTTGTCACCATAAATTACTTCCCCGTAACTTCACTTTCTTCACTTAGATAAGTACCTTGCTGGCTGATGGATGGTCATCAGATATTATTATTACTGTGGCCTCTCAATAGGAATGGGCTTACTTCTCATAAAAAGACAGAAAGAGAGAGGGGCGGGGTGGGGCAGATAAAAAATGTCCAGTGGGAGAAAGTGTACTTTGTTTTTCATGTGTGATCCTGATGGTCCCTGGAGGTCCCTGATGGTCATGGTCCCTGGATGGTCCCTGACAGTTCCTGATCCTGAGGTTCTGATGGTGGGTCCCTGATGGTCCCTGATGGTCCCTGATGGTCCCTGAAAAATGGTCCCTGACAATGGTCCCTGGAAAGTCCCTGTTGTTTTTCATGTGTGATCCCTGATGGTCCCTGAGGTCCCTGATGGTCCCTGATGGTCCCTGACGGTCCCTGATGGTCCCTGATGGTCCCTGATGGTCCCTGACGGTCCCTGATGGTCCCTGATGGTTTGATTTTATTCCTGATTAAGTATTTTTTTTAAACTTTATGGGTTTCATTTTCTGACCCATGGTTTTAAAGAATGCTACTCAACATCTTTAGAATCGAGTACATCAGTGATAATATGTGCATTCTTTTAGACAATGTTTTTAAAGATTCAAGTATTTGACAATGTGGTACATGATAGTATTTATCATTACTCACTGAAAGGACTATCAGTGTCCTCTTCAAAAAAAAAATGGTACAACATATGTTCAAATGTCTTTCTTTTATTATGTTTTTCTATTACATTATTTTTTGGTCTACACTTGCACATTAATTTGTTTGATTTTATTCGTGGCCGTTACAAAACAATACGTTTAATTAAGTATTTACATAAACTTAGATGCAAGCAACACATTGGGTTTGCATTTCTGCTTTTTAAATAAGACTTTTTTTGGGGGGTGGCATGTCAGCCCATTTAAGGAAGAAGGGATTGGGTCCAGTTCCTAGTGCTGACAATGAACCTGAGTTTCAATATTCTCTCTACTTTAACTAGACTTTATTGACAACAAGTCTAGTATTGTACTACAACAACATAAGGTTTTTCTCAAACCCAAGCAGGGGATACAATAACACCATCTTGTCTCTGAGGGGAAAATATTTTTAATGTCCCCTGTTTAGAAGCAACGCCTATTGATCTTTTCCGATTGAAATCTTGTCTGTGGATTTATTTGGGTAGTCCTTTCTCATTCTCACTCAAAGAAACTGTGGGTAATCATTTACTTTTTCTTTGTTCAGGCTCTATACAGTTAAAGTCATTTGAGGTAGAAAGCATTATCTGCACTCTTCATAATTACATAGCTGCCAACCAGAAGTAAAAACATATTTAGTTCATTAGTTTCTTTGAGTCACCTTGAAAAGTTTATATACGAGGTTAAGTGTATTTTTAAAAGAAATCCCAAGTTTTGAAGACAGAGACTGGATAGATGGGGGGTTGTCGCAGTTTGCCAGAAAAGCCAGCGATTGGCAGTTTTTGTTATTTAACCTTAAATTCAAGTTAAATCATCAATTTTTTTTCTGACATTTTACTGTACATCATGCGAGGTAGATTGTTGACATGTTAAGAGTCAATTTATCTATTTGAAAAGGTTGGCGGCTATGTAATTATGTGTACTTACTCACTCATTGTGAAATAGTTGCCTAGTAGGCAGAAAATAAGCCGAAAATTCAATGAAACCCTCTTCTTTCTACTATTTCTAGTGACGTTTTCCCCTGAGATTTTCTCAATGGCTTGCACAGCAAACTGACCTGAAAGTTTTCTCGTTGATTGCTTTGGTTTTTCTGTTCATTACAAGTCAACAGGCTTTCCTCTTTAGTTTGATTGCGTAGGCTATTACAATTCCACATACTTTCCTCTTTAGTTTGATTACATAGGCTATTACAATTCTACATACTTTCCTCTTTAGTTTGATTACATAGGCTATCTTATTCACTACTGTGTTATTGCCTTCCTGCACATTACATTAGCTCTCCTGTTCACTTCAAATGCCTTCCTGTACATTAGTTGACTTATTTTTCTATTGTACTGGTTTCACCAATGCTCAGTTGACTATAGTAAGAATAATGTCTCTAGTAATATTTGTTTGTAGTCTATAGTAAGAATGCTGTCTCTAGTAGTATTTGTTTGTAGTCTATAGTAAGTATGATGTCTCTAGTAGTATTTGTTTGTAGTCTATAGTAAGAATGTCTCTAGTAGTATTTGTTTGTTTGTAAGTATGTCCATAGTAAGTATGATGTCTCTAGTAGTATTTGTTTGTAGTCCATAGTAAGTATGATGTCTCTAGTAGTATGTGTTTTGTATTCTATAGTAAGTATGATGTCTCTAGTAGTATTTGTTTGTAGTCTATAGTAAGAATGATGTCTCTCTAGTAGTATGTGTTTGTAGTCTATAGTAAGAATGATGTCTCTAGTAGTATTTGTTTGTAGTCCATAGTAAGTATGATGTCTCTAGTAGTATTTGTTTGTAGTCCATAGTAAGAATGATGCCTCTAGTAGTATTTGTTTGTAGTCCATAGTAAGAATGATGTCTCTAGTAGTATTTGTTTGTAGTCTATAGTGAGTATGATGTCTCTAGTAGTATTTGTTTGTAGTCTATGAAGTATGATGTCTCTAGTAGTATTTGTTTGTAGTCTATAGTAAGAATGATGTCTCTAGTAGTATTTGTTTGTAGTATATAGTAAGAATGATGTCTCTAGTAGTATTCTACACATTGGACTTTGAATATGCTGAAAATGATATTATAATACATTGTTGTCTATAATGTCCTGTGTAATGCAGTGCTGTGAACTGTGAGTCATCAGTGATATTATGATAAAGATATCTTAATTGAAACACCCCACACTTGTACTGAAATCAAATAAAATTTTAAGTGAAACTCCAGCCTGTGATGAGTTTTATCGTTTTCTTATTGCATTGCTGGTTGAGACGAGAATGCTAATGATGTGCTGTGAGATATAATCTATGTAATAAGTTGATAGATTTATAATCTAAGTGTAGATTACAAATTAACCGTTGCTATGGTACTGACAGGACTAATAGGCATTGGTTTTATTAGTTTTATCTTTCTTGCTTTGTGCAACGTTGTAACATTTTCCTTTGTCACAATCTTCCTTTGTCTACGTTGTAATCATTTTGTTTTGTGCTACATTGTAACATCTTTGCTTTGTCACAACATTTTCCTGTCACGTTTATCTTCTTGCTTTGTGCTACATTGTAACATTTTTCCTGTCACGTTTATCTTCTTGCTTGTGCTACATTGTAACATTTTCTTTGTCACGTTTATCTTCTGCTTTAGCAGACAGTAAGATTGTCACGGTTTATCTTCTTGCTTTGTGCTACTTTGCAATATTTTTCCTGTCACGCTTATCTTCTTGCTTTGTGCTACATTGCATTTTCCGTCACGTTTATCTTCTTGTTTTGTGCTAGCATTGTAACATTTTCTTGTCACGCTTTATCTTCTGTCTTGTGCTACATTGTGTAACATTTTCGTCACGTTTATCTTCTTGCTTTGTGCTACGTTGTAACATTTTCCTGTCACGTTTATCTTCTTGCTTTGTGCTACGTTGTAACATTTTCCTGTCACGTTTATCTTCTTGCTTTGTGCTACGTTGTAACATCTTCCTGTCACGTTTATCTTCTTGCTTTGTGCTACGTTGTAACATTTTCCTGTCACGTTTATCTTTTTGCTTTGTGCTACGTTGTAACATTTTCCTGTCATATTTATCTTCTTGCTTTGTGCTACATTGTAACATTTTCCTGTCACGTTTATCTTCTTGCTTTGTGCTACGTTGTAACATTTTCTTGTCATGTACTCTTTCCTAGCGATGACCGGGTGTGGTGGTCTTGTGGTGCTTACCCTTGAAAGTGGGGCATCACAATGACATGATCGCTTTGAAACGAACCACCCTTTCTCACTGTCTTTCTGTTTGTTTCTGCTTTTCTCCATGCTAGTCAGTGTGCATGTCTGCGTATCTGCCTCTTCCGCTGATTGTCTCCCTGCCTTCATCGCTTCTCTTTGTTTCTAATTCTGTCTGTCTGTATGTCTGTCTGTTTGTGTCTGCCTAATCTTCCGCCTCCTCGGCCCCTCTCTCTCTCTCTCTCTCTCTCTCTCTCTCTCTCTCTCTCTCTCTCTCTCTCTCTCTCTCTTGTCCTCGTTCCCTCTCCCGCCTAATAAAGTTTGAAATACTTTTATAATCTCCGTTCTGTATTTACAATATATACAATATATAGAATGTATACACTATATACACTATATACAATATATAGAATGTATACACTATATACAATATATAGAATGTATACACTATATACAATATATAGAATGTATACAATATATAGAATGTATACACTATATACAATATATAGAATATACAATATATAGAATGTATACACTATATACAATGAATATACACTATATACTATATATATATAGAATATACACTATATACAATGTATACAATATATAGAATGTATACACTATATAAATATATAGAATGTATACAATATATAGAATGTATACACTACATACACTATATACAATGTATACAATATATACAATATAGAATGTATACACTATATACAATATATATATAGAATGTATACACTATATACAATATATAGAATGTATATACACTATATACAATGTATACAATATATAGAATGTATACACTATATACAATATATAGAATGTATACACTATATACAATATATAGAATGTATACACTATATACAATATATATAATGTATACATATACAATATATAGAATGTATACACTATATACAATAAATATAATGTATACAATATATAGAATGTATACACAATATATAGAATGT
>JAXRKP010000188.1:310000-315000 GCA_037039925.1 Doris montereyensis
CTTTAGGTATGACATGTATGATGACTTTAGATATGACATGTATGATGACTTTAGGTGTGACATGTGTGATGACTTTAGGTATGACATGTATGATGACTTTAGATATGACATGTGTGATGACTTTAGGTATGACATGTATGATGACTTTATATATGACATGTATGATGACTTTAGATATGACATGTATGATGACTTTAGATATGACATGTATGATGACTTTAGATATGACATGTGTGATGACTTAAGGTATGACATGTATGATGACTTAAGGTATGCCATGTATGATGACTTTAGATATGACATGTATGATGACTTTAGATATGACATGTGTGATGACTTTAGGTATGACATGTGTGATGACTTTAGGTGTGACATGTATGATGACTTTATGTATGACATGTATGATGACTTTATGTATGACATGTGTGATAACTTTAGGTGTGACATGTATGATGACTTTAGATATGACATGTATGATGACTTTAGATATGACATGTATGATGACTTTAGGTGTGACATGTATGATGACTTTATTTGTGACATGTATAATGACTTTAGGTGTGACATGTGTGATGACTTTAGGTATGACATGTATGATGACTTTAGGTGTGACATGTATGATGACTTTATGTATGACATGTGTGATGACTTTAAGTGTGACATGTATGATGACTTTAGGTGTGACATGTATGATGACTTTAGGTGTGACATGTGTGATAACTTTAGGTGTGACATGTATGATGACTTTAGGTGTGACATGTGTGATCACTTTAGGTGTGACATGTATGGTGACTTTAGATATGACATGTATGATGACTTAAGGTGTGACATGTGTGATGACTTTAGATATGACATGTATAATGACTTTAGGTGTGACATGTGTGATGACTTTAGATATGACATGTATGATGACTTTATATATGACATGTGTGATGACTTTAAGTGTAACATGTATGATGACTTTAGATATGACATGTATGATGACTTTATGTATGACATGTATGATGACTTTAGGTTTGACATGTATGATGACTTTAGATATGACATGTATGATGACTTAAGGTGTGACATGTATGATGACTTTAGTTATGACATGTATGATGACTTTAGGTATGACATGTATGATGACTTTAGGTGTGACATGTGTGATGACTTTAGGTGTGACATGTATGATGACTTTAGGTGTGACATGTATGATGACTTTATGTATGAGATGTGTGATGACTTTAGGTATGACATGTATGATGACTTTAGGTATGACATGTGATGACTTTAGGTGTGACATGTATGATGACTTTAGATGTGACATGTATGATGACTTTAGGTATGACATGTATGATGACTTTAGGTGTGACATGTATGATGACTTTAGGTGTGACATGTATGATGACTTTATTTGTGACATGTATGATGACTTTATGTATGACATGTGTGATGTCTGTAGGTATGACATGTGTGATGACTTTAGGTGGGACATGTATGGTGACTTTAGGTGTGACATGATGACTGATGACTGTAGATATGACATGTATGATGACTTTGTGACATGTATGTGGGACATGTATGATGACTTTAGGTATGACATGTATGATGACTTTAGATGATATGTGTGATGACTTTAGGTGTGACATGATGACTTTAGGTATGACATGTATGATGACTTTAGATGTGACATGTGTGATGACTTTAGATGTGACATGTATGATGACTTTACATGTATGATGACATGTATGATGACTTTTAGGTATGACATGTATGATGACTTAAGATATGACATGTGTGATGACTTTAGGTATGACATGTATGATGACTTTAGATATGACATGTGTGATGACTTAAGGTATGCCTTGTATGATGACTTTAGATATGACATGTCTGATGACGTTAGATATGACATGTGTGATGACTTTAGGTATGACATGTGTGATGACTTTAGGTGTGACATGTATGATGACATTAGGTGTGACATGTGTGATGACTTTAGGTATGACATGTGTGATAACTTTAGGTATGACATGTATGATGACTTTAGGTATGACATGTGTGATGACTTTAGATATGACATGTATAGTGACTTTAGATATGACATGTATGATGACTTTAGGTATGACATGTGTGATCACTTTAGGTGTGACATGTATGATGACATTAGGTATGACATCATGATGACCAACGGGAACACACACGTAATTCTAATGTGCTGACATTTATAGTGGACGGTTGGTGGTGATGTTGTTAGGTACTACTTCTTTCCTTTCCTTATTTTTTCAGTTATCTTTCATATTGCTGTTTTCTCTTAATTCACCATGTGATCACCGCAATAGTGGATGGGGTTAATTTCAAAGAAACAAACAAATTTACAGTAGCGAGGACGTTTGTGCCTTTTTTGATAATGAGCTAGAACGTGACATCTTCATATGCCATCTTCATTTGACATCTTCATGTGACATCTTCATGTGACCTCATCATGTCACATCTTTTTATGATATCTTCATATGACATCTTCGTATCACATGTTCATGTGACATCTTCATATGACATCTTCATGTGACATCTTCATATGACATCTTCATGTGACATCTTCATATGACATCTTCATGTGACATGTTTGTATGACATCTTCATGTGACATCTTCATATGACATCTTCATGTGGCATCTTCATATGACATCTTCATGTGACATCTTCGTATGATATCTTTATGTGGCATTTTTATATTACATCTTCATGTGACATCTTCATATGTTATCTTCATGTGACATCTTCGTATGACATCTTCATGTGACATCTTCATATGACATCTTCATGTGACATCTTCATATGACATCTTCATATGACATCTTAGTATGACATCTTCATGTGACATCTTCATGCATGACATCTTCATATGACATCTTCATGTGACATCTTCATATGACATCTTCATGTGACAACTTCGTATGGCATCTTCATATGACATCTTCATGTGACATCTTCATATGACATCTTTATGTGACATCTTCATATGACATCTTTAGTGACATATTCTTCATGATTTATTTAGTTAGATATATTCATTTAGTTCGATATATAATGTTGATATATAATGGGATTATATTTCTTTAGATCGATATATAATGGGATTATGCACTTGATTTATTTAGTTAGATATATAATGGGATTATGTACTTGATTTATTTAGTTCGATATAATTAAATGGGATTATTTACTTGATTTATTTAGTTCGATATATATAATGGGATTATTTACTTGATTTATTTAGTTCGATATAATTACAATGGGATTATTTACTTGATTTATCTAGTTCGATATAATTACAATGGGATTATTTACTTGATTTATTTAGTTCGATATAATTACAATGGGATTGTTTACTTGATTTATTTAGTTCGATATAATTACAGGGGATTGTTTACTGGATTTATTTAGTTCGATATAATTACAATGGGATTGTTTACTTGATTTATTTAGCTCGATATAATTATATAATGGGATTGTTTACTTGATTTATTTAGTTCGATATATAATGGGATCGTTTACTCGATTTATTTAGTTCGATATACAATGGGATTGTTTACTTGATTTGTTTAGTTCGATGTATAATGGGATTGTTTACTTGATTTATTTAGTTCGATATACAATGGGATTGTTTACTTGATTTGTTTAGTTCGATATACATGTAATTACAAATGGGATTATTTATTTGTTTTATTTAGTTCGATATAATTACAATGGGATTGTTTACTTGATTTATTTAGTTCGATATAATTACAATGGGATTGTGTACTGGATTTATTTAGTTCGATATAATTATAAGGAGATTGTTTACTTGATTTATTTAGTTCGATATATAATGGGATTGTTTACTTGATTTATTTAGTTCGATATAATTGGGATTGTTTACTTGATTTATTTATTTCGATATAATTACAATGGGATTGTGTATGGATTTATTTAGTTCGATATAATTACAAGGAGATTGTTTATTTGATTTATTTAGTTCGATATATAATGGGATTGTTTACTTGATTTATTTAGTTCGATATATAATGGATTGTTTACTTGATTTGTTAGTTGCAGGGTGTATAATGAGGTTGTTTACTTGATTCATTTAGTTCGTTATCAACGTTTTCTTGAAGAAATTTTAGATTGAGTTTATATCACACTGCACCTGAATAATGAGGAGGCTTTTGGCACGTAATCTGAAACCCCATGCCAACCTGGCAACTACGGAATTCATAGCTCAATTGGATTACAAGTACATTGGGGAGTGCAGGGAGGGAGGAATATGTGGCCCCCACCTCTGCAGCCAATTCGATCCCATGATTGAAATGCTGTATAAACTATAGGTTTTGGACTTGGGGTAGCGTACCGGTTGAACCCCCCCCCACCCCTTTCTTTCGATGTGTCTGGATTACAATTTATCATCGTGCTTGCTATCCATTTCAGTGGATTCAATTCCCTGTGACTAAGCGTTAAAAATGATGCTTTCAAACAGTCTAGTTAGATTATAAATAATTTCTTTTGAAATGGCTACAGAAGAGAGGGGGAAAAAACCCATTACAAGGTGAAAGTAGAGACTATGTGATATCGTGGACTTGTTCACTTCTCACGTCCTCAGATCTAATAGAAGGATAGATTATGTCAAACTATTAATAAGATTCATTGATTCATTGACGTCATCTGTCGAGACTCCGCCCAAATCCTTCCCTCGCTTCATGGAGTAGATAATCTAGCAACTTAAAGAAACAGAAAGAGAAAAACAAAGTTAATGCAAGAAAAACTAAACAATGTGAACGGCTGATTATATGAAACAAAAATGTGTCTGTATGGTTTTTTTGGGATATCTCTTTTCTATGACTCTTTGAAGTGTGCAGACGAGGTCTTGCGATTCAGTCTGGTGGCTACGCCAAGGGCAGACTACTGTAGCCTAAATTCAGTCTTCTTTGTCAGGTCATAACCTTTTTGAAAAAATGCTTTGGCCTGAATTGATATCCATC
>JAXRKP010000188.1:320000-322311 GCA_037039925.1 Doris montereyensis
AACCACATCAAACCACATCAAACCACATCAAACCATCAAACCACATCAAACCACATCAAACCACATCAAACCTCATCAAATCCCATCAAACCACATCAAACCCTATCAAACCACATCAAACCACATCAAACCACATCAAACCACATCAAACCACATCAAATCCCATCAAACCACATCAAACCACATCAAACCACATCAAAACCACATCAAACCACATCAAACCCCCATCAAACCCCTATCAAACCACATCCAAACCACATCAAACCCCATCAAACCACATCAAACCACATCAAACCACATCAAACCACATCAAACCACATCAAACCCCCATCAAACCACATCAAACCCCATCGAACCCCAACCGACACATCAAACCTATCAAACCCCAACCGAACACAAACAAGTGGAGTCCAGTGCCTTCAGGCCCTTGCGGCCCATACAGTCGGAGTTTATCCCGGTTTCTATAGCGTGAAGCAGAACAGGTGATAACAATCTCCTCATGAGACGGACGCTAGTTTGTCGCAGATTTTTACTCCCAAGCTGGTGTTGGTACCCATTTGCACCTGTCATGTTCGCTCTAAGTTTATTGTGTGTAGTCTGTGTGCTAACATTTTAGGTGTTGTGCAAAGTTTGACGAAAACATCCTCATTGTGTGCAAATAAATAGATTTTCAGAAAAGTTGTGTGTGTTGTTGTTTTCATTGGTGTGCGCAGATATTTTAAAAAAACTCTGCGCACCCTTTCTCCCAATGTGCGCGCGCATATGTGCTCAGCTTAGACTTAGAGGGGATATCCCAGTCATGACGTACGCGTTCATAAACTGCCTTGCTAAAAGGTTGCAAGGCCGATCTCTTTTTGTTGTGTTTCTGATTTTGTCTCTTTTAGTTTTCCCTAATACTTTTCTTAGATATACCATTTCAGCTGCCTGTTCTACTGTATTCCCTACTGTCTAAGGTCAAGGTCTCACTGGCATGGAGGAAAGTATGAGAATAAACTGTGTTGTATACTGCCGTTTTGGTTTTTGTTGACAATGCTGATATGATCTTTTATATCCTGGACTGGTACAGCTGTTTTACTATTGGGTTATTTAGATTCTTCTATTTTGAGTTTAGTAGCTTTCTTCATCTTTCACTTTTCTTGTTTGTGTCCTGCAGTTGATAATCTCATTTTGGCTATCACTAGGTGATGATCGCTAAATATTTCAGCTATTCTGCTTACTGTAGCATCCATTGTACTGTAAAAAGGGAGCTGCTAACTATTATGTAGCCTATCATTGACTTTTTCACATCTGTCTTCATTTACTCTTGTAAATTTGTGGATATCTTTATGAGGAAAAATGTTAGCTATTTTCATGTTATTCTCTTTAGGCAAAATCTATTGGTCTCTCGCCATTTGGAGAAGTTAGTTGTCTCTCCTTCTTTACCTACCTAATACTGCCTGATGTTTCTAAGCATCGTTGCCTACTCTAGCATTTAAATCTTCTAAAACCGTTATTTCCTGTTTGGGTTTGAGATTCCCTGTTTGGGTTTGAGATTCTCTGCAGCTATTTGTAAATCATTTTCGAAGATATGTTTTTCTTCTGGTGGCACCTTCATTTGGTCCATAAGCTATTAATACTTAATTTCTCTTTTGGTTTAATATTTATCTCTCATTAGCCGTGTTTACATATTTCCAACTTTCTAGTAGCATTTCTTGCCTTTTATGCATTAGAGGTCTACTTCTGCTCTAGGTCTATCTTTGACATCTACTCCTGAGAAGATTAAAGTATGATTTGGTCCTACATTTTCTATTCCTTGTCCTTTTTCATTTGTTTCTGTAAAATAGCCAAAAATGCCTACTTTGAATTTTTCCATTTCTTCAGCTACTTCTTACTCCATTTCCATTAACTGCCCTTACATTCCTTGTTCCAAAAATCACAGTCCGTGTCCTTTTCCAGAGTCGTCTTCGATAAGTTCAAGCCGGGCATAATCATGTGTATCTATTACATTTGAATCAGGTTGTTTTGGATACAGCAGGGGACTAGGCCCACTGTACCCTAGGTAGATGGCGGGGCTGCCACCTTGAGGCACCCCTACCGGGCCTTGTTATTTTCTGTCAGGGTTAACTCCCTTAGCCTTAAGTCATTCAAGACCAGCCTGCAAGACAGTAGGTTGTTATTTTCTGTCAGGGATAACTCCCTTAGTCCTTGGCCAGTCAAGACCAGCCTGCAAGGCAGCAGGTTGTTTTCTGTCAGGGTTCACTCCCTATAGCCTTCGGTCTGCCAAGACCGGCCTGCAAGGCAGCAGGAGGACTCGTGGAGGGCGGGGTCATCT
>JAXRKP010000188.1:338115-418115 GCA_037039925.1 Doris montereyensis
GTTGTACATCTGTCTTCCAGCTTGTTGCTTCTTCTCATTTCAACCTGGAGATCATCACATATGGTGAACGAGATCCTGGTAAACCCTACTGTTCCTTCATTGCACTCTTTCTCAATGTCATGTCTTTCTTCTTGCATATTCCTCGATATTCACCCTGAGATTACTGCCTTTGGTGGACAGGATGAATTCCAATGTACGTAACTTTTTTTTTTTAAATGTTTTTTTGCATTTATGTTGTTTGTCTGTTTCTTTCTTTTACCAATTATGTGATCTATATCGTCCCCTACAGCCCTTCTTATTTAAATCATAGTTTGTCTATTTTATTTATATACAATTGCATCATGCTCATGAACATTATATCCCAACTTATATTTTGCTCTTGACTAGGTCATGAAGCTAGACGGACCTAACCATTACAGGAAAGTGTTGCTAAGCAACAATGGGCGAAGAAGAGACGTGGCCAACCCCCTGTCAATCATAGTTGACCCGGCTAGAGGGTGAGTTGTTTTATTTGCTTATAAATTGCGCTGTTACGGTTGCCTCTTTGCTTCTCTCCCCTGTCAATCGTCGTTGACCCGGCTAGAGGGTGAGTTGTTTTATTTGCTTATAAATTGCGCTGTTACGGTTGCTTCTTTGCTTCTCTGAGGTTGTTATGATTAGAAGAGTTTTATGAGAGAGGTGGGGGGGGGGGGGGGGGAAGAGCTAAATGTTAGTATAATATGTTTTTGTTTTAAGCTTTTTTATAAGATGCGGATATAATGAATTTTACTCTTGATATGGTAAATTATTTCTCCTCTTCATTTTCTGACATGTGCAGGAGACGATATTATGTCTAGACGATTGCTACAATGTATTTTTTTCTATTCCTAGTGCCATTTTCAATGGTTTCTCTGGTCTTTCAAATGCATCTATCCCTCATGTGATTGGTATTGCCAACATAGACAGCGACATTTATATAGATATATTCCTATATTCCAAAGACATTTATAACAGAAAGCGAAGACACGCTCAAAATTTGATCTGAAATAGATTCATACATCAGAATCTCAGCTTCCATGAGGCGAAAGATCACATAAAAGCAACTGCCACCTCGTATCAAGGAAACGGTGCAATTCACCAGCCTGGTCCCTTCCACAAACATAGATAGTCACCTACTCTCATTTTGGGAACTCAGAAGTCCAGAGGTAAGGTGTGGGCCTCTCAACTGAAAGATAGTGGGTTCCAGCCCCGCCAAAGGTTGAAAACGTTTCTCAAGTTTTTCAAGTAAAAACTTCCCCTGTGTTCCAGGTAGGTGATTCGACACCTAGGCTCATCGGAGGTAGACGATAAAAAGGAGGTCCTGTGTGCAGATCACAACACTGTGCACGTTAAAGATCCCTTGGCTCTTTACAGGGCAGTCTAGGCAAAATTTAAAAACCTACCAAAAACCCTGAGATCACCTTAGTTGTGGATGTGGGTACAATCAAATTTAAAAAAAATTAAATCTCATTTTATCCTAGTATAGTAACACTGTAGAATGAACTGCAAACAGAAATTAAACTTAATAGTGGCACTGCAGTCTTTGAAAATGGAATTTAACACATTATTTTACAAACCAAATTAGATTAACAGTTTTTTTATGTGTGTCCTGACAGTCATATTCTAGATTTGAGTTTGTCAGATTTATTACAAAAAGAAGAGGGAGAAGGAGAAGAAGGAGAAGAAGAAGAAGAAGAAGAAGAGAAAAAGATGACTGCCCACAAAAGCGGTTAGTTCTCATCAACTTTTCCTCTTCCTTTCATAGAATTCTCTACTGGGGTGATGGTGGAGTTCCCGGGGTGCCTGCTAAAATTGCCAGGGTGGAGATGGATGGTTCGAATCCTAGAGTCTTATTATCAGTGGGCATTCGGACGCCTGCCTACATGACGTTGGACGCACAGTCACAGATTCTTTACTTCACCGACACATTCCATCGTAAGGTAAGGCATTCAATCTTCTGCTCAGCCGCAGTATTGCATTTTAGGGCTTTGTGTTTTTGGTTTCATGATCAGATAGTCGACGTTTGCTGCCCGGGGGCGGGGGGGGCTGGTAAATTCTACTGCTCTTTCCTTTCACTCTTTAACATGTCTTTTTTTTTCTCATTTTCCTCAATATCTACCCTGAGATTAATGTCTTTGGTGGACAGGGTATATTCCAATGAAACAAACAAATCATCAAGAGAAGGGGGAATTCAGTAATCCAGAGGCAAGGTGTCGGCCTCTCAACCCAAAGGTCATGGGTTCAACCCCCACCATTTTCTCGAGTTTTTTTTATAGTAATAGTAATATTAGTCCCATTGAAGACGGACGATAAAAAGGAAGTCCTGTGTGCAGATGACAACACTCTGTGCACATTAAAGATCCCTTGGCTGTTTACAAGGCAGCGGGAAGTGATTTAAGAAAATTTCAGTCAGGGTTTTTTATTTTAGCTTATGAGTAACTGTCAAAATATAGTCATCTTTTGTCATTGAAAAGTTTGTAGTGTCCTTAGTTGACAAGGAAACGGTCGGCATTTTAGATTTTGATTTTAAAATAGCATATAGAGCTATATGCAAAAATGGCATTATTATTACCACACAAAAAAATTCTTCAAGAGTTCACAAGATATAACAAAAAAGTCAAAGTCATTCTATTAACATTGACGAGAGGAACTTCTTTCATTCTTTCTTTATCAGTTCCCATTCTACCTTTCGGTGTATGGGTTCAGATGCCCGAGATGATCTTTCTCCAGGATGCCCTGTCCTGGTATTTTCTGTTTCCTTCCAAAAATGTTAAATTTCTATTCTTCAATGCCTCTTTTATATCTTATTCCCACTTTCTCCAAGGTCTGCCTTTTGTTTTTTACCTTGGGCTTTAGCACTGTATACTGATTTAGCTATTCTATTGTCTTTCATTCTGTTTACATGCCCAAACCATCTCAATTGATTTATTTCTATCTTAGTTTTTATGCCATCTGCTTTGGTTTGATCTCTTATTGTTGTGTTTCTGATTTTGTCTCTTTTAGTTTTCCCAACTACTCTTTTTAGATATTTCATTTCAGCTGCCTGTACTCTACTGTATTCTCTACTGTCTAAGGTCCAGGTTTCACTGCCATAGAGGAGAGTAGGACAATAAACTGTGTTGTATACTGCCATTTTGGTTTTTGTTGACAATTCTTGTTTACCTACAAATGCCTTTCCTAGATGGTTATATATTGCACTTGCTTTTTGATTCTCTGGCTGATTTCTTCTCTTAGTTTTCCCTCGGAGTTAATCATTGCTCCTAGGTAATTGAAGCTGCGAACTTGTTCTAAATTCTTCCTGCCCAATTTAAGATTTTGTGTTTTAGCTTTCCTAGTTACTAGCATTGTTTTGGTTTTCTTTGCATTTACTTTCATTCCTCTTTTATTTAGTTTTGCGACTGAATCCACAAATGTGATAAACAAAAGAGAAACAACCTGTCTTACCCCTATATCTACATCAAATTCTGCAGATATGTTTCCAGCTACTCTCACTGCACATGTTGGTTTATTGTAAAACTTTTTAATGGCTTCTATTAAATTTTGCTCTACATTGTGTTCTTTTAAGGAATGTCATAGTTCGTCCCTCCTCACAGTGTCAAATGCCTTTTCTAAGTCAATAAAACACAGGTGCAGGTCAATGTTTCTCTCAAGGAATTTTTCTATTATTTGTCTAATTGTAAATATGTGGTGTTGCACACTTCTTCCTGGTCTAAATCCACTCTGATGCTCTTCAATCTGATCCTCTACTTTTTCCTTAGTCTCATTTCCTGTATTCTGGCATATAGTTTTCCTGGAACACTAAGTAGTGATATTCCTCTATAGTTTGAGCATTCCATAGTTGATCCTTTCTTATGTATTGGTACTACCGTTCCCTTTTTCCAGTTGTCTGGCACCTGTTTGGACTTCCATGCTTGTTGGCATATTGCATGTAGCCTTGGTTTTTGATCATTTCTGGATAAACTTGATCTACTCCTGGGGCTTTTCCTAATTTCACTTTTCTTATAGCTGTTTGGATTTCTATCATTGATATATCTACATCTTCAGCTGTCTCCTCTGAATTACTTGTTACTCTTACTAATTGATCTTTACTCCTTGTTTCATATGTTCTGGAGGGATTATGTAATTGTTGAAAATACTTTCTCCATGCTTCCATGGTTTGGCTGTCTTCTTTCATTATTTCTCCTTTGGTATTCTTAATTTCTCCCCAGGACAGCTTTTGATTTTGCTTGATAGTTTTCTTGAAGTCTTTGTCCAAACTCTTCCCATTGTTCCTGTTTTGCTTTCCTCACTTCCTCTTTGGCGATAGTTCTTTTATTCACGTAATCTATCCTATCCTCTGGTCTCTTTTGTTTGCAAGTATTTCTTCCAGGCATCCTTCTTTCTTTGATCTTAGTTTTGACATTCTCATTCCACCATGCTGTTCTTTTCCCCGTCTCCTTTAATTTGTTTCCTACCACAGACCTCAGTACAGTGTTTATTTATACAATTGCCAATTTTTTTCTATTGAGCTTTCCTTCAGATCCATCTGCCTTTCACTGATAAATCTTTTTATCCTTGTTTGGTATATCTCTTTACTATTGGTTTATTTAATTCCTCTATTTTGAGTTCAGTAGCTTTTCTTCTCTTTCCTTTTCTGTTTGTTTTCTTCAGTCAGTAATCTCATTTTGGCAATCACTAAGTGATGATCACTAAATATTTCTGCTCCTCTATTTACTCTTGCATCCGATGTACTGTAAAAAAAGGAGCTGCTAACTATTATATAGTCTACCATTGACTTTTCACACCTGTCTTCATTTACTCTTGTATATTTGTGGATATCTTTATGAGGAAAAAAGGTGTTGGCTATTTTCATGTTATTCTTCAGGCAAAAATCTATTAGTCTCTCTCCATTTGGAGATGTTGTTGTCTCTCCTTCTTTTACCTATTACTCCTCCTGATGTTTTTATATTGTTGCCTACTCTAGCGTTTAAATCTCCAAAAACCATTAATTCCTGTTTGTAAAAAACTTTCGAAGGTATCTTTTTCTTCTTTAGTGGCATCTTCGTTTGGTCCATAAGCTATTAATAATTTAATTTCTTCCTTTTGGTTTAATATTTACTTCTAATAGCCGTGGGCTTATAAATTTCCTGCTTTCTAGTGGCTTTTCGTGCCTTTTATGCACTAGGAGACCTACTCCTGCTCTAGATCTATCTTTGACATCTACTCCTGAGAAGATTAAAATATGTTTTGGTACTACATTTTCTATTCCTTGTCCTTTTTTCTTTGTTTCTGTAATAGCCAAAATGTCTACTTTGAAATTTTCCATTTCTTCAACTAATTTTAACTCTTTTTCCATTTATTGCCCTCACATTCCATGTTCCAAAAATCACAGTCCGTGTTCGTTTCCATTTTTGTCGTTGAGCCGGTTATATTATATTTATTTCTCTGCATCAGCTAGGTTTCGGATAAGCAGGGGATAAGCCCACTGTACCCTAGGTAGATGGTGGGGCTGCCACCTGAGGCCCCCTACCAGGCCTTACTTATTTCTGTCAGGGTGAACTCCCTGAGCCTTTGGTCACCCAAGACAGACCTGCAAGGCAGCAGGAGACTTGTGAGGGCAAGATCATCTACCCCCGTACAGGTGCTTACCTGTCCACTGCCCGGACGAAAGGAACTTGTGTGGGAAATATTATACAAATCGGTCGGTAAATGACGGAGGAGAAAGAATTTTAATGTGAAAAACTACATTTCGAGAAAAAAGCAAGTAAAGAAATTAAAAGAAAATAACAGAAAGCAAAAAACTCTTCAGACAGATTGCCCTTCTTGTAGCAGCCCCCTTACTCTTTTGACAGTCTCTGGCATTATTACTAATGTAAAGAGGGTTGTAAATCTAGGTTTAGATGTGCATTGCTGTGAAAACAGCCAAAAATGACCGTTTTTTGTTTTATCCCTCTATTCCTATACTTGTGCGCGTGGTTACATACACGCAATGTTGGCTTCCACCTCTTATGTCACAAAGCGCTGAGCCAAATCAGCGCGCAGTGTTCCCGAAAGCCAAGCAAAAGAACTGGTGTTGCCATATTGGCGATTAGCCAACACTAGAGGAGTTTTCAATACAAATCTTGTCTGTCAGTGTTAGGGTAATTTACGTCAATACCTTGACTGTTTTTACCTACCCTTGCCTACAAAATATTTTGGAAAAAAATTAAGATACGTCATATGGACATTTTTCTGCCACATACTTGTAGATAAATGATCGTTCTACCCGAATATGCAAAAAACAGAAAGTCAACATTTTGGTCCCAAACTCCACTATTTTTGTGCCAGAGCTCAAACTCGATTGTCCAATTCTTGTGTGTAAACGTTGCTTTAATGTATAATTTGATTGCCGTTAATTCATTTTCAGCTCAGCAGGTACTTCATCAAGGCTGGAAGTTTGTCCCAAATTGTCTCTTCTGGATCCCCTCAAGGAGTCGTTTTCCATGGCAATCGTCTTTACTATTTTGACGCAATTTATGAAACCATCAACCGTGCCCCTTACCCATCCATCCGTAATGCCGCTGTCCTTCGTAGTAACATCAAAGGTGTCGGTGCCCTCCGAGTGTTCTATGACAGACATGACTGTGAGTTATAACGTGTGCCTTTGTAGTTTTGGTATGGTGTCATTGATAAAAAAAAACATTTGGAAAATTACACACCGACTACATTCAGGTTATTCGCCTATCTAGGTGTCTGTTAGTCTATCTTTTCATCTGGACAGCTAGATCAGACTGTCAAACGTAATATCTTCATCCATCTCCAAATATAGATTGTTACTTGCATTAATTTTACCCTAGTACGGTAAGACCGTGGAGCAAAGTGCCAACAGGAAATAACACTAAGCAGTAGTAGCACTGACGATTTCAAAAATAATATTAAATCCATCACTTTAAGATCAAAGTTAATTAGACTGTTGTCAAATTCAAAATCATGAGCACTGAGAGTAACTGTGTTAAAGCAAAAGGCTAGATCTAGTATCTTTGGTTATATTCAGTTCTTGTGTAGAGGAAGAAGAAGAAGACTCATTACTTTCCCAATTTCATAATGATCCAATCAAAGGCATGAATTCTCTATTTACTCGAAATTAATTCATTAGCATAATATAACCCTAATATACAATTAGGACAAAAGTGAGATTGACAAAATCATCGACTCAGATTTATAAAAATCGCATAAACCCTGTTTTGGAAAAAATGGTTCTTAAGTTCTCAGATAGAAAGAGGATCTAGAATTAGGACAAAAGGCAAGTGAAATTTGAGACAATTGTAAACCAAATTTGGTAACAATTGTTTGTGAGACGGGATAATCAAGAAATGTGAATCTGATTATGGTTACAACTCCAAAATCATCAACTATGTAGTAAGAAAAACATAATTTTGAACTGATAAAAGTTAAGAAATAAGAATGACTTACTTGATAAGCTATGATATTCTTACATTATAGTGATCATCCGATACTTCTAAAAGCAATGTGAAAATAAATACTTATAGCAGTCTTGTACGCTTTATTTCCTGTCTTGATATTGGCGCAAAGTCGTTCCTGAAGCTTTCAAATTAATTATATTCTGTAAAATCTTCTCATCCAATCTGAGTATTTTTTTGTAACTGATTAACTCAATTGTTGTTGTGTTTTTTTATACATTTCATAACTTTTCAGCTGGTGAGAAAATAGCTGCTCTGACAACAACGGCGGTTGTGAACATCTGTGTCTTCCCAAAACATCAGGATTCACATGTGCCTGTAGTATTGGCTTTGAGCAGGCTGGAGATGGCACATGCTCGGGTAGGTTGACGTCTCTATAGACGTAATTTCTCAATGAAAATTTGAATATGTTATTATGTCAGAATTAAAATCATTCCTCATCTTCCAAACTATTTTAGGTTTATCACAATTAATTTGATAATGTTCCCATTTTCATGTATATTTTCACAGCGGAGAGTTCTTTTGTTATTGTGTCGCTCTTCAACGTCATTCGAGGATTTGGTATGAGTCGCGTTGATGTTGACGAAGCCATGGTGCCTATTGCAGGCTCAGGTAAGAAACTTTACGACTGTCACAACTAGCTATGTGAGCTACTGTCACAAACGCAAAGGGCATGTTGAAAGTGATGAACAATTACATAAAATAATATTAAAGCCGCATAAGAACACAAAACAATAGACAGAAACAAACCTTTAGGCATTAATAATAGAATCTAAGCTGCGACTTCCGTGTCGGCACTATCGCCTGGCCATGAAAACAGTACCCACTACCAAGTATAATTAGCTCTCTCTCTCTGTGTCTGTCTGTCTTTCTGCCTCTCGATCTGTCTGTCTGTCTCTCTGCCTCTCTGTCTGTCTGTGTCTGTTTTTCCCTCTCTCCCTCCTTCCTTTAATCCCTCTCTCTCTGTTCTTATGTCTTCCTTTATTCTATTTTCTCATCCAAAAAAGCTTTTAAACATTAAAAGTTTGAATCTTTGTAGGTCTATGTTATTAGTACACCATTTTTTTTTTATATAAAGCTGTCTGTCTGTATCATATGTCTTCTGTCTGTTACTTCTTTTATTATTCTGTCTGTAAAGTTTTGTTTTAAAGATTCCCTTGTAGGTTCTTAATCTACCCATCCAAAACAGTGTGACTGTAAAAACCAGTAATGGCTGGACAGTCTGTCTATTATCAATGTTGAATTTTGTAACGCATAATGTCTACATTTATTTTCTGCCATCCAAAAGTTTTACTGGGTCCAAAACATTATTAAAGTTTGAATCTTTGTAGGTCTATGCTAAAATAGTGTTTACTGTTACATTCTTTTATTATTACTACATATTTTCAATATTCCCCATGTGCCTGCCTACCCAAGGTCGAGCTACTGTGGCCGTTGCTGTCTATATGGCTGCTAACTACATCTACTGTGGACGCAAGACAGGGCACGCCTGGGTCCAAATATGACGCATTCACAGAATCAAACCAGATGGCACTGGCCTTGAAGACGTTCTGGTGTCTGGTATTGGCTCTCACAGTATTCAAGGTCTAGCCGTTGACTGGATAGCAGGTGAGTCCTATCATCACATTTCAAACAGTTATTGTTATTACTAGATGAGAAACCCGGATAAGCTCAGGCTGTATGGACTATGATAAACTTTAAAGAACTTAAGTTACTATTAGCTTAAAGGAGACATTAATCTTGTACATTATTAAAGTGCTTAGATTCCTCACAGTACAAATTTTCTTCAGGTAACATCTACTTTACCAACGCGTTTGACGTGGAGGTGTTCATTGAGGTAATGAGGCTGGATGGGAAATATCGAAAGGTCATTCTCCGAGAATCTCAAGGTCAACCACGGTCCATTGCTGTCAACCCGATCAAAAGGTATAACAGTTGTTCTGGACTTGATTTATTTTGATACTACACTAATTGATGAGAACTAAACCGTTAGTTATTATACCAAACAAGTTTAATTTCTTTTCAATCTTTGTTGTATTAGGTTCCACAAATTACAACCATTTGCTCTTGTGCTAAACCTTTGCTCTTGTGCTCAAATTTTGCTCTTGTTCTCTGTCTTTGCTCTTGTGTTCAATCTTTGCTCTTGTGTTCAATCTTTGCTCTGGTGCTCAATCTTTGCTCTAATCTTGCGTTCAATCTTTGCTCTAGCGTTCAATCTTTGCTCTTGTGTTCAATCTTTGATCTTGTGTTCAATCTTTGCTCTTGTACTCTAGCTGTGCTCTTGTGTTCAATCTTTGCTTTTGCAATCTTGCAATCTTTGCTCTTGTGCTCCATCTTTGCTCTTGTGCTCAACCTTTGCTCTTGTGTTCAATCTTTGCTCTTGTGTTCAATCCTTGCTCTTGTGTTCAATCTCTGCTCTTGTGTTCAATCTTTGCTCTATGTTCAAGCTTTGCTCTTGTGCTCAATCTTTGCTCTTATGTTCAATCTTTGCTCTTGTGCTCAGTCTTTGCTCTTGTGTTCAATTCTTGCTCTTGTGCTCAATCTTTGCTCTTGTGTTCCATCTTTGCTCTTGTGTTCAATCTTTGCTCTTGTGTTCAATCTTTGCTCTTGTGTTCAATCTTTGCTCTTGTGTTCCATCTTTGCTCTTGTGTTCAATCTTCTTGCTCTTGTGTTCAATCTTTGCTCTTGTGATCAATTGTTGCTCTTGTGCTTAATCTTTGCTCTGATGTAGTTCACTGTTCCTTTTCCTCTTTGTATCATCGTCATGCTTTGCTGCTTTTGTTTCATTGTTCAATCACTATGTACTTATAGTGTCAACTTTCACTTATAGTTTAATTCATATCATCCTTGTGGTGAGGCTGTCAGACTTAGAATCATGAGGTCCTGGGTTTGAATCTTGGCATTTTCGACATTGTCTTCCTTAGAAAAGACACTTAACATGAATACTGAACCCAGCTACAAGTGGGTAGTGCTATCAGCTTTGGGATGGGGGGGGGGGTATTGGTTAGGGCTTAAACCTGCGACAGACTAGTTTCCTGTTCAGCGGGTGATGTGTTATCACCTGTTTCGATTCATGTTTTTATTTTGCTTGAACTGATATCTGGGAAAATTATGTTGTTGAAGGCATTAATTGCATTCTGAAAACTGTATACTTCTATAAGATTTCTATAGTTTAAATTTTGAACCACAGATATTTGTATTGGGCGGACATGGGTCAGAGTGCCAAGATCGAAAGGTCACTGTTGGACGGATCAGAGCGAAAGGCCATCGTTAAGACTGGCATCAGTCTGCCTAGAGCAGTAACCATTGACTGTGTTACTCATGACGTTTACTGGGTTGACGCTATTGTGGATGCTATTCAGGTAACACTATCACATTATAGCTATTGTTTTATTTTAAGGAGTTAGTTTGGGGTTGGTTTTTTCTCTCCCTTCACGACGTATCAATAAAAAAAAAAACATTTTTAATTCAATAAATTGCTAATAGGTCCTTGGTTTATAGTGCATTTGGCGTTTAATAAGTAGCACATGAATTTTTTTTAATGAATGTTAGTCTCAAACGTTTTCTTACCTCGTCGCCATAACCCCCAAGCAAGCCTGATTGCAGTGATACAGAGTTAAAGCCAATGTAGCTGAACCCATTTGTTTTGCTTCTTAAGTAAATTTATACTATATCTTCAAAATGATGTGATAAACACATAAAATATCTTGAACAAGCTCTAGATATATCAACAATATCTTTCTATCGCTCACTAACGGTCTCTAGGAATTATGTAATTGCTTTTTATCAATCCATAGAGTGTGTCTTTCAGTGGAGGTAACAGGCAATATATCCAAACCAACACACCAAATCCTTACGGCCTGGCTGTGTTCAAATCCTACTTGTACTGGGTGGACAGAAATCTCCAAAAGGTCAGTCCCTGGCAACCAGTGTGTAGGAAGAGTCTGTACAATGTGTTTACAGCTATGTTGTTAAGACATAATTTGTTGGGCGGTTGCTTGTCAAATGCATTGATTCCCTTCCAAACAGTCCAATAGTAATGATGACTACAGGCGTAACTCCATTAAATAAGCAATCATTGATTTTTCAGACTGTCCAATTTATGTTAAATTTCAAGCTTGCTGGTGAACATGCTTGACTCACAGGCTCATTTAACATGGGGAAGGGGGTGTATTTTTAGGCTGCTCACTTTCACCCATGCCTTTGTCATTTATGAGTATGACTTCCTGTTGAAAAGATGCTTTAATATTCATTTATACTGAATATCACTGTATATTGTATGATTCCATGTAGAGTGGTCATGGTCAGTCATACATTTATGTTCAAATGACAAAACAATGAGATTGAACTAATGAATCTCTCCTGAACAACTGTTTCAGCCTCAAAGACGGCAACACACTTTGCCTTATATCTCCGTCTCCTCACGAAGAGATATTATTTCCTGATGGACAAATGTTGAGATATGATTTGCTACTTCTCATTTTTATTTCTCATTGTATGTATTGACTTAACAAGAGATCTCCACGTTCAATTATTTAACCAACCTAATATGATGTCCAATGCTTACATTTTTCCCCCCTTACAACAATATACATATATATGAGATCTCTGTTTTCATTGTTTTTCCTGTAGATTTTCCGTGCCTTGAAAGCCTCCCAAGGAACAGCACCACAAGTATTAAAAAGCAACTTAGCAATGTTGAGTGATATAACTATATTTGACAGCACTGTTCAACCTCAAGGTAGGTGTGTTGAGTGATATAACCATATTTGATAATGTTTATACATTAAGATTGTGTTGGATTGAACACAGAATATTTTCGCAAAGTAGTAGGTCTCAGCTTTTGCTTTAAAATCTATTTCACCAATGAAAAATGGAGTTGTTAACATACTTCAAAGATTGCATAGTCCAACTCATACCAATGCTTGGGGAGTAATAGTTTGTCAATAGCTGTCTGTGGCGGAAATAGAATTGAGCTCTGTTGAAAAATTCGTTAGAGGAATGGACTAAGTAATTTTGTCTCTAGACAGAAATAGTAAAACTGTTAAAAGTTAAGTAATTGATTAATGTTATTGTTTCAGTCGGTTTCGAGTTTTGTTTATCAGAGAATAAGAACAAGCGTTAACAAACAGGCTTAATCCGTGATCAATCATCATTTATCTTTTTATCTTATTTAATGCATATTGTCTTTCCTCCCCAACTTTACAGATGAAAGCAATCCATGCTCTAACAACAATGGGGGATGTCAACAACTGTGCTTTGCCATGCCAAACCAGACTGACCCATCGTGTGGTTGCTCTACTGGAACTTTGGCTGAAGATCAGAAGTCTTGCCAGGGTAATGAATGCAAACATTTCAAATTAATTTTTTTAATTTTCTTCTTTTTTTCTTTTCTTCTTCTTCTTCTTCTTCTTCTTCTTCTTCTTCTTCTTCTTCTTCTTCTTCTTCTTCTTCTTCTTCTTCTTCTTCTTCTTCTTCTTCTTCTTCTTCTTCTTCTTCTTCTTCTTCTTCTTCTTCTTCTTCTTCTTCTTCTTCTTCTTCTTCTTCTTCTTCTTCTTTCTTCTTCTTCTTCTTCTTCTTCTTCTTTTTTCTTCTTCTTCTTATAAACCTTCAGTATTAGCTTGCTTTTTGTCATGTAAGTATTCAATAAACCTTCAGTCAATTAGTCAAATGTCATATATTTTTAAACATAGTCAATCAAAATTAATTTTGAAAGGATGTTTTTAGTCATCAGTGCAAATGTCGACTTTGATATCTGCACATGCTTTAAGTCATAAAATAAACTACATGTATGTTCAAATGAATGATCCATGTAGATATTGCTGTGTAATCAAGCCACTAAATGTTACCCATGTTGTTGAGATATTGCTCCACATTAACTAGTTCACTAAAAAAATGAATTATAGAATTTATGACTAGATTTGTTACTGAAATGTATTTTCTTCATCTTGTTTTGATATTTTGTTAAAATGGTTTGCATGTCATAGAAGTGATCAGCAATCATATTTTAGAATTTATGACTAGATTTGCTACTGAAATGTATTTTCTTCATCTTGTTTTGATAATTTGTTAAAATGGTTTGCATGTCATAGAAGTGATCAGCAATCATATTTTAGAATTTATGACTAGATTTGCTACTGAAATGTATTTTCTTCATCTTGTTTTGATAATTTGTTAAAATGGTTTGCATGTCATAGAAGTGATCAGAAATCATATTTGTTTCTTCATCTCACTTGCTCTCTTTGACATGGCACAGCACCATCATCCTTCCTGCTGTTTGCGGCAGAGACGGAAATTCAAAGCTTGTCGTTGGATCCACATTCTACCTCCAATCCGATTCCCACTATTGTTGACTTGCAGGTAGCTTTTACAATACAAAATAGATCATTTGGAAATGAATATGATATGCTAATAGTCAGAAATTTATGGTTAAAATACCAAAACTGAATCAAAACAAAGGGTTTAAGTTTTGGTAACATAATGAAAAAAAGAAATTGAATTAGAAGGCTTAATATTTCCTGTCAGCATGATTTTTTCAAGCTCTTGAAAGAAAGTGTAACATTTTTTAGTGGATGTGCTGCTCTCCTTGGCACATTTGTTGTAATGCGGTGAAAATTTGAATCTAGGCCTTGGAGACGAGCCCAGGCCTACACTACATTTGTGCAATGATTGACTAGAATAAGAGAATCATGCAGTAGCATGCCTTGATAATCACACACAGATCATGTGTTATCCTGTATGACCAACTCCCTGATCTTACCAGCTCACTCTTACCTTTCTTTTATCACTAACAGTAATGCCACCCTCTTGCATTGTTTCGCACCTGGCACTATTTATATAGAAAATGTGATACACAGATACAGTAGATGTAGTGCGTAATTTAGCTCTGAATTGTTTACTTGTTGTATAACGTTGAAGCATCCATCAAGATGGGGAAATGCAACTGTAGACGAGAAAGCAGGGATGCAATTTTGCAATGGATCGAAATAGAAAGACACTTAGATTGACATTCCACGAAATGAGGAAGAGTTGTCAGCCCAGATTACAGTCCCAGCTTAGAGACTGCAAGACAAACTCTGGAGTAGCTTAACAGAAACATTAGTAGGCCTTGCTTTCTATTAGCATAGACACTAGAAATCTCAAGAATTTTTTATTCATGTTATCGCGGATATTATGTTCATCTGATAGTTGGCAAATCTGATATCACTATACAAGTTCTTGAACATACACTACCATTTAATCGTTGAATAATGATTCTAAGAAGTACAATTTCTTCAAGGCTGTTTAGGCCTATAGAGCCAAATTCTATCGCGGTTTCTATGGCATGAGTCAGAACAGATGACAGTACATGGTCCTTGGAATAAGACTTTAGCCTCTCCAAGATTTTACTCATCAGCTAATGCTGGTATCCAGTTGCATTTGGCTCAAGTATGAAAATATGTGTTGAATGGGTTTTCACCTCAAAAAGAACACAAATGGCTCACCTGAATTTGAACGCAGGATCTCATGATCCTACGCGGACAACCTTACCATGAGGCTATCAGCATCATAAATGATAATGAGTTAGAGGGGGAAAACATCAAAATAACACTGGTGTCCATTTACAGAAAATAAAAAAGAATGAAAGACTTGTTATGTGAGAAGTTGGGTTTTTATTTTGTCTGTTTGTTTCGTTCCCATTTCATTTCATAGCTGCCCATCAATCAATGCATATAAAACGTATTTAGTGTGTTTGTTAGTGTGTGTGTGGGGGGGGGGGGGGGACTTTGAGTCTGTAAGTCTGTATTTATCATGAAAAGTACGTATCCAGGGGTTCATTGTATTTTGTTTTTAAAGAAATCCTAAATGAACGGCTGAGACCGTGAGAGAATGGTCTGAAAGTTCAGGACGTTATTCTGAGTTTACAAGACGGCCATCGCACTTCACCAGAAAGACCTGTGGGATAGGCGAACTTGTTATTTGAAGTGAAGGGGGTTGAACTATAATCAATGCTTTCTAGCATATTACATGCCATCGTACAAGTTAGAATTAGTTTGCGCGGTCAGAGTTTGTTTTTAGCTTTGAAAAGGTTGGCACTTTTAACACTTGTTTCTTTGTTGTGCTTTTTGTACTTTTGATCATTTATTGTCATCAAATCTGTGGCAACTGTCAGGGAGCGGTGGCCTTGGACTATGATGCCCACGACAACTACATCTACTTCAGTCAAGTCAACTCCAAGAAGATCAGCCGCGTCAAAAAAGGCTCCACCACTGTGGAGGATCTGATGGCCCCTAGCATGAACTCGAGTAAGTCTGAAGATATCACGATGTTGTGGTAGAATGTAGGTGAAGTATTGAATGTTTTAAGCAATTGGATGCACAAAGTCATCTACTAGTTGGTGTGGTGTGGTGTGGTGAGAGGGATGTTGTAAAGACAAAAGATGAGGCAAGAAGCTATGTTGAAATGTCTTGTCGGTGGGGATGTTGTTGTTGTTACTGATCCAGCAGTGCTCGTACAATTTGTCCTTCGGCCTAATGCTATGTAATGGTATTTGCAGGTGTTTTCCATCTGTTGTAGAGTTCCATAAATAGTGTTCCAAGTATCAGGTTTCTCGGGAAGTAGCTTGTCGCGTAGGTCTTTCAACTTGTGGCATTCAAATAGGTGATGGGTCAGTTTCATGAGGGTGGTCACAAAAAGGTCACACTGGGGCATGTTCAGGATTTATACTGTATAAATGCATGTTTAGCTGTATGTGGTGTGTTCGGAGCCTGAAGATGGTGACTTGGTCTTTTCGTTTAAGTTGGTTGATGTTGTCATTTGTTTGTGGGGCGGCCATATGTCGGTATAAATCTCTTCCAGTCTTTCCCAAAGCCCATCTGTTCACTCAGTCCTCTTTGCTGTTAACTTTGATGATTTGTTTTGCGGTCTGCATTGTAGTTTTTGTGTTTGGTTGTTCTTGTCTAGATCCCCTTTTGGCAAAAGCGTCTGCTTTGTCATTTCCTGGTGTGTTTACGTGTCCAGAGATCTACTGCATTACTAGCTTGATGCCATAGGTTTTAATTAGTTGGCCAGCTTCTAATCGTGTTTGTCTGAGATCAGTCTGAGATGGCTGTTGTTGAGAGCTTGTAGGACAGACATTGCATCTGTAAGAATGACGATATCAGATATTTTAGCTGGGAATGTATTATAAACAGTGTTGAGGTGGTATAGTACTGTTTCTATGGCTGTTTCCTCTGCTTCAAAATTGGTACATTTTTCTCCGCAAGCCCCAGAGAATTCATCAGAGGTGCCATCTGGGTATTGGATGTGGATACCATACCCTGCATTTGATGTTGCTCTGAGAGCTGATTCATCTGTGTATACATGGATCCAGGTGTCAGGGTAGTCATCAGTGGTTTTTTGTGATGACATCATCAGGGTTAGCGGATCTGATTTCTTTCTTTGATTGTCAATCAGCTCCATCTTGATTTAAAGCTCTTTGAATACCATATTTGGTGGATCTCTTCACCTGTGATGTTTCTTTTTTCTTTGTTCCAGGAGATGGTGTCTTTCTTTTTAGCTCCATAGCATGATGTAGTGGTGATTTCTGCTTTATTCTACATTTTGGTTGCCAGTTATCGACAATTTTTCTGTTTGGATGGGTGGAACTCATCCTTTTGCTTCTTTCATATACCTCTAATACTGTGCATGTCAAGAGGTTCCACATTGGTATGTATTTCACACGCAACTGTGGGGGTTGATCTCATGCCTCCACTAATAAAGCGTAGAGCATTGTTTTGGACCCTGTCCACTGTCATCAGGTTGGATTTGCTGCATGAGCTTAGGATAGAGCTGCTATACTCAAGGGATGGGCGAATATATCCCAAGTACAGGTTTCTAAGGGTCTGTTTTATCTGATCCCCATCAAGTGCTTGCTAACTTCTTTAAAAGATTGAGTTTTTCTTACACCCTTAGCATATGGGCTTTTTCATGGTTAGCTGATGGTCTAGCTGTACACCAAGATATATTGGGTTGCTCTCTTTCTCAAACTGTTCACCATTGCTGATTAGTTTTAGGTTGAGTTTGGCAATCTTGTGGCTCTTTGTGAATATGGTGTAAACTGTTTTAGATGTATTGATTTTAATCTTCCATTTCTGGCAATACTTATCAAATCTCTTCAGGTTCTAATTCATTTTCCGAGCTTCTATTTTGGTCTTCTGCTTGTTTCCCACATTGCCAAGTCATCTATGTATAGGGCTGTTTCAGACTTGAGCACATCTGAAAGGCTATTGATGTAAACAAGACACAAGGTGCAGTTAATGATGAACCCTGTGGTAAGCCTTCTTCAAGAACATCATTGGACAAAATTGCGTTGTTCATTTTCGTTTGTATCGTTCGGTCTGTCAGAAACCGCTTAATCCATTGGTAGAGCTTCCCATGGATTCCCAGTTCCATCATTTTGATGAAGAAACCCTTTCTCCACACACGATCATATGCTTGTTGTAGATCAACAAATACAGCTATCATGTTGCTCTTCTCTTGGAAGCCGTCATGGATGCACTGAGTTAGTTTGAACAGCTGGTCTTCTGTGCAGCTGTTTGCTCTAAATCCAGCTTGTTTTGAACTGATGCTGTTAGTGGTTTCAATGTACCAATAGAGGTGGTGGTTTATCATTCTTTCAGCCAGTTTTCCAATACATGATGTTAGGGATATTGGTCTATAGCTCTTGGGTTCATTAGCTGGTTTGTTCTTCTTGAGGATTGGAGTTAAATGGGCGTTCCTCGAGACTTCAGATATTTCATTTCTTTGCCATGTCATGTTGATCAGTTTTAACAATATTTGTTTTCCTTTATGGCTTAGTTTGCATATCATCTCATTATGTACTTTATCTGGTCCTGGAGATTTACTAGGTTTCAGCTTCTTCAGGGCATGGTTAAATTCCATGCGATTGAAGTCTTCCTCAAATATTGGCATGCTGACAGTTGGAGCTCTTGTCGGTGGGGACACTTTCTATTGTTACTTATTCCTTGAGTTACTGTCATTCTTATAAAAAATACATGTGTATTCTTAGTAATGTAGAGTAATGTACAAAGTGTTTTTTTTATTATGAATCGATAATAAATTGATATTAATTCCAAACCACTTAACGCAGAAACTTTTTTTTTGTGTGGTAAAGATGAGAAATTGATTAAAGTTTTATGTGGCACGCTTGTTTAGTGTGTACACCAACTGAGTGTTTAAATATGATGAATTTGGTGCTATTCACTTTGATGTACAATTTTGCGATAAGTGTCTTCAATTTTTTATTGACATTACAATGACGTTGAGTACAATAAGCAACAATGTCTTGAATGGTAGTTACCACTCTATTCAAATTGTCATTCAAACTTCCATGTGAGAACCATCATTCTCGATCGGCGTCAACAGCCTTCACTTCATGTTTTGTTCTTCCCCTTGCCAACATTCCATTCATGCTTCCTGTGGTGACTAAGTTTCTGTACCAGCCACAAATGGTGGCTACGCTCAGAGACTTCGTTTTCTGTTTATTTTATTTGTTTTACCAAATTCTGTTCTGTATTTCCCCCTGACAATCGTCGGTGATTTGTGTTCATGTAACTACAACACTATCTTTGATTTATCAAAGTTATCTGCCATGCTTGTTTTGGACAATATGCATTCATTAGCAATCACGCACCTTCAATTTACCCACTTTCAATAATTTCCTCATAATCAAATCACCAAAAATGTGTGCGCACTTGAAAATGATGTTGCACAAAACGTACGTAATTTGTGTGCATTGTGCAAACAACCAGTAGTTTTCTGCATGAAGTAGTGTTCGAGTTATTTCAATTTCTTATCGGTTCATAATAAAAAAGACACCTATACATTATTAACTCGATACAATAATGGTACAAATGTACTTGATATGACCCTTACCCTTTACAGTGGTGTCTGAGTTGACTCCGCAGTTAAGGCACAGGAGAGCTTTGATTAAAAAGACGAATAATAATCCACTATGATCTCTGGTCATGTTTGTATTATCTATTTAGATATGAAGTATTTTAATAAATTGTATGGATAAACATTTGCTAAAAAAATCTTCTTCCTTTTTTACATCTTTAAAAATTGTAAAACTCAAAATGTAAAAAAAATTTAAATCAAACGGGATTTTTCCCCCACTTCTTCAGCCCCCCGGATATATTCATGATGTCACATCTGTCGAGGGCATCGCTTTTGACTGGGTGGGCAAAAAGCTGTACTGGGCTGACCTCTTCAGGAATAGAATTTACAGCATCAACGTTAACTTGACCAACAAGGTGGTCATTGCCATGGTGCAGAGTCCCCCGTGCCCTTGCCATCGATCCTTGTAAAGGGTAAGTCAAAGTGTAGAGACTTCGTTATGGTCCATAAAGCCTTGAGCATATCCTGGTTTCTATATGGAACATGAAACATGTGATAATGTTATCTTGCATTGTACTGTCTCGTCTCGTTTTGTCTCACCTTCTTATATAATCTTATCATAACTCATTAAGTATTATCGATGCGACAAGTATGTTGTGAATTCCATTAAGTGCCCCCCCCCTCTCTCTCTGTCTCTCTCTCTCTCTCTCTCTCTCTCTCTCTCTCTCTCTCTCTCTCTCTCTCTCTGTCTCTGTCTGTCTCTCTCTCTCTCTCTCTCTCTCTCTCTCTCTCTCTCTCTCTCTCTCTCTCTCTCTCTCTCTCTCTCTCTATCTATCTATCTATCTATCTCTCTATCTCTCTCCCTCTCCCTCTGCATCTCCCTCTCCCCCTCCCTCTCTCCCCCTCCTTCCTCCCTCTCTCTCTCTCTCTCTCTCTCTCTCTCTCTCTCTCTCTCTCTCTCTCTCTCTCTCTCTCTCTCTCTCTCTCTCTCTCTCTCTCTCTCTCTCTCTCTCTCTCTCTCTCTCTCTCTCTCTCTCTCTCTCTCTCTCTCTCTCTCTCTCTCTCTCTACTTCTTTCTCTTCACTTATTCACATGTCTCTCTCATCTTTTTAATCTTCTTATTCACCCTGAGATCACTATATAATGGATGGGCTAAATATCAATGAAGCAAACAAAACCTCATTTTTTCTTCTCCTCACCAGCTACATCTACTGGTCGGATTGGGGACGTACACCGAAGATAGAGAGAGCCACCATGGCTGGCAACCAGAGGCAGGCTATCATCGCCACAGACCTGGGTTGGCCCAACGGCCTCACCATTGATTTTGAGGAAGAGAAGATATACTGGGCTGATGCACAGAAGTAAGTTGGGTTATGTTTGTGCTTTAAATATAATAAGATCAAAGACGATTTATATTTGTATGTGTTTATTTAATGCGTATGCACAGCTTTGTAGCAATAATATATGCCACTATAATAGGCATTCTTATCTCATTAATACACACACTTACCCATGCTGAGCTTTATTCCCCTGTCTTGATGCATTCTTCTCTTTCTTCACTGGGTGCTGCTGGTAGGTCCTACTTCATTCTTATTACTCTTTGACTTATTTTTTATCTTGCTGTTTCCTTTTAATTCACCCTGAGATCACCACAATGGTGGACTGCGTAAAGTTCAATTAAACTTTCTTCACTCCTTACCTTCCTTGTGTTCTGTCTGTCTGTCTATTTGTCTGTCGGACAGTCTGTCTGTCTTGTCGGTCTGCTTATATGTCTGTCTGTATTTCTTGCTGTCTGTCTGTTTGTCTGTCTGTGTTCTTTTGTTTCTAACGTCTATGACTGATTTTGATTATTTTTTCTCAATTATAAAGAGACCGTATTGAACGCGCCAACTTGGATGGTAACTACAGGGAGGTCATCGTGGAGACCACTGTCCACCCGTTCTCTCTGACAGTTTTTGGTTTCTACATCTACTGGTCTGACTGGACTCTAAGGGGGATCTACCGCTGAGAAGCACACAGGTGCCAACATGAATATGCTTGTCCAAGGCCTGTCCACCAGACCCATGGGAATCGCCGTTTACTCCAAGGACAGACAGATCTGTATGTGCCACTATAGAATGGTAGTAATAGCAGTAGTAGTGGTGGTGATGGTGGTGGTAGGAGTAGGAGTAGTAGGAGAATGCACCCACAGTCACTAAAAAGGCTTGCCTTATACTGTGTATTCTGATAAAGGTTGGTCCTAAAGAATTCTTTAGGACCATCGAATAGAGTATTGTGTAAATGTTGTTTTTTTTTAAATTGCGATTTTTAAAAGAGATACTGACAGACAGTAAGTGAGGGAGGGAGAGAGGGGTAGAGAGAAAGAGTGAGGGAGGACAAAGGAAGGGGGAGAGAGTGAAAGGAGGGAGGAAGAAAAAGAGAGATGGCTTAATTTTTTTCCATGAGGTTTTGTCCAGTTCTTGTCTTTTTATATATATATAAATGAATTTCTTGTTTTTCACTGTTAATTTATCAATTTTGCTATGCATGCAATATTTTAATTGTAAAACGAGTATCAAATTGGTGAAGAGAACACAGATTGAGTTACAAAATATGAGATATTTTTGATTTTGCCTTTAGTTTTAAAGGATATTACAATGCTGAAGTAAATAATAAAATAAGAGGATTTCAAACATCGTGTATACGCACAAGCACTATATGTTATAAAACAAATGTATAATATTTAGAATTCTGAGGAGCAAAGTTTGTTAAAGTTTCAATATGTTGGAATGTAATTCTCCTTGATGATAAGCATTATACAGTAAGTAAGATTCCTTCAAGGCTGTTATGGCCCATATCGCCGGGACCATATCCCGGTTTATATAGCGTAAAGCAGAACAGATGGTAGTAATCATGCTGAGATCACCGCATATGGTGGACAGGTTACATTTCAATGACTGACTGACTTTAATATTGCCTTAGCATGCTACTGGTGTGGTGATAATATATACTCAGTTCAAAAATGTATCTGTGCTGTCTTGTCTTGTTTCTCCTAGTAGTCTTAAGCCTGTCATTTCCATTTCCATGATAGGTACGCTCTTCGTCATGCATTGTTGATCAACTGCAGTGGAATTCTTTATTATCTACAGATAATAATAATAATAATAATATTTTGTCAATGGTTCTCTCCCACCCAGGCAAAAACAATCCCTGCTCTGCCTTCAACGGAGGCTGCAGCCATTCCTGTCACCCAGGGCCTGACAGCACCGTAGAATGCACGTGTGATGAAGGGGTGGGCTTGGAAATCGGCAATGATGGGAAAGTAAGTCATGTCACTTTAAGATAAGATAAGGTAACATAAGATATAACTTTATTTTCCAAAATGTGGCACATTGTTGGACAATAATATTGTATGTGATCAATCCATTTGTTTCAAAGCCCTTGCGGTCCATAGCCAGAGACAAAATAAGCTGTCCCAATTTCTATAACAACAAAACAAGAATTAGTATTTTTTTGCTTTTGAGTTTAGGTTTTTGCTTTTAGTATGTACATGAGTAACTATCAAAATACAGTCATCCTATATCATTGAAACATTTGTAGCGTCCTTGGATGCCATAGAAACGGCCGCCATCTTGGATTTTGACTCAATTTTGAAAATCCATCTCCTCCCTTAGTTATGAATAAAATCATTCAAAACCTATGCAGATCGTCTTTTCCATTCGATATCTAAATAGTGACATCGGGTTTTTTTTTATTTTGATATGTTTTTTTTAATGAATTTTTGAAAATACTATATATCGTATGTTTTATTACAAAAATAATAATTTCTTAAAAATGTTTACATTTTTTTTAAACGACGTCATTCTATTAACATTGACAAGAGGAACCTGTGTGCCAAATATAATACAAATCGTTTGGTAAATGGTGGGGGAGATAGAATTTTAGTGTGGAAAAACTACATTTCGAGAAAAATGCAAGTAAAAAAATCAAAAGAAAATAACACAAAACAAACGCTTCAGACAGGTTTCCCTTGTTGTTCTTTTCAACAGTCTCTGGCATTGTTACTTATGTAAATAGGATTATAAATCTAGGTTTAGATGTGCACTGTTGTGAAAACATGTCGAAATGACCAGTTTTTTGTTTTTCCTCTATATCCTATGCTTGTGCGCATGTTTACATACACACTGACGCACAACGCCTTGCATATATCACACAGCGATGGGCCGATGCGTAGATTGGTGACGGAGAAACGAGGTCAAAGTCGGTGTTGCCACATTTGGCAATTAACCGCCAATATACGGTTTTTTACTGTCATTTTCTCAGTCAGTGTTAGGGTAATTTACATCCAAATTTTGATTGTTTTTACCTACCCTCGCCTACAAATTATTTTGTAAAAAAAATGTATACGTCATATGGACATTTTTCTGCCATGAACTTGTAGATAAATGATCGTTCTACCCAATTATGCACAGAACAGAAAATCATCAACCTTTTGGTCCAAAACTCGCCAGTCCGGGTCCCCCTCCCCCTCTTAAAGCCCCATATGAACAAAGACAAAACAGATATAGAGGAGGAAACTGAAAACAAATCTTGAGCATCAATACAACCGAATCCTGCGACCTCTACGTCGGTCATCATCGCCTTTGATAAGTAATCAGCTTGGTCGGAAGTGCACTTTCTTTTCATGGCAAGGCAAATGACGCCAACACAGAGATCGCAGCTTCAATTCTACGGACGCTAAAGATTTTAACTTCTGCCTCTTTTCTCTGTTGTCGTCTTGTGTTTGTTCCTACGGGGCTTTATTATGATTTCACGTTTGTTGTTTATCGCTTTCAACATACGCCTTACTTCAGTGTTGGTCATTACATCACGATGTCCAAGTTTCTATAGCAGGAAGCATAACAAGTGATTAGTACTTGTACATTGTTGCCTGGAAAGAACACTGGTCTGTCACAGGTTGTAAGTTTCTCAGGGTGCTTGTATCCAGCTGTACTTGGTTTTAGTAGGAAAAAAATGTGTTAAAACTGTCTTTACATAGGAAAACAATGTTGGACCTAGAATTGCCAAGATTCGAACCCGGGTCTGCCAGTCTAACCACTAGTTTGCCGATACCGCCTGAGAAAGTGTTGAATTTATTCTAAGACCATTTTTAGGGGCGTGTTGGAAAAGTGAAGAATGCACAAAAAACTAGAACATATAAGGCAAATTTCACAAATTGTTTAGGCTTTCCAAGTTACTCAACCAAACCAAACTGTTTATTCACCTTGCCACCACCCCCCCCCCCCAACCGCCACAGTTAGCCACTTGCTAGGCTTGGCAGAGTGACTTGACCTACTTTGACTTGATTTCGATGGGTAGTCTCCTGCCCGTTAGTGTCAATGATTTTTCTTGTTATTGACTTTCATTCATATCTGCCTTTTGCCCATTATCACGACATCGTATAGACTTAGTTTTGTCCAGTCTGTCTGTGATGACATCAATGTCATAGATCCATACTCTCTTTGGCCTTCCTTACCTTTTCTTGCCTTCAACAATGCCGTTCAGTGCTGTGTTGATAATTCGTTTGGCTGACGTTCTGCAGATATACCCCAAGAGCCTTAGCTTGCTAGATGTGACCATTTCCTTCAAACATTGCATATTTTTTTATATACGGCCTGTGGGCGGTTGGCGGGTGGTACTGGTAGGTCCTACTGCTTCTTCCCTATCAATCTTGCACTTATCTTTCACTTTCATCTTGCTGTTTTCTCTTTAGTCACCCTGAGATCACTACAAATGGTTGACGGGGTAAATTCTTAGCGCTGGCAGAGTACGAATCTAAAAAAAAGATTGTGACTTCGGCCCACAGAAACTGAAGGAAATATAGACAGAAAATCATCTTTGCATGAAATCAGCAGGATAGTAAAAGTTTCAATGTTGGGCTGACATTTTTTCTTCACAATCATTGTTTCAATCTGAAGACATAATTTTTGACTGTCATAAGTTATTTGATGGGTCCCAATTTAAAAGAAAAAACGTTATCATCATCATCATCATCATATCATCCTCATCGAAAGCAGTGGGAGCTGCGAGCTCCGAGAGAACCCTCTTAGCAGTGAGGTAAGGAAGTCCACAACGAACTCCCCTTGACCCCTGGTGGGAAAGAGGGAGACAGCTGCTGAGCTGTCCTTTTCAGCTGTCTCACCTCGCCATAAAAAAAAACAAAGCCAGCCAGTTAATGGTGGACACTGATGCAAATTTATCTCTCACTGTCTTGTAGATTTGTGTTCCAAGCAACAACACATGTTCACCAGAGCAATTCATTTGTCAAAACGGCCGATGTTTGCGAGAACGATGGGTGTGTGATTTAGATAACGACTGTGGCGACGGCTCTGATGAAGCTCCAAACTTGTGTGGTAAGCGGCAAGTGGTGAAAAAAGATAATACCATCAGTTGTATATGACATCAATGCCAAAGTCACATTTAGACATTTTGAGAAAAACAAGAAAAACAAGAAAACTTTTATTCTCAAAGATCTTGACTACGACTGATTTGGTTGATTTCATGGACATTTTAAGGCTCGAAGGAAAACACCTAGAGATGTCTTTATGTGATATTTATCTTTTTAAAATGCCTTATTTAGGCATTTATGTTATACAACTGACGATATAGATATTTGATTTTTCAATTCCTTGGTTATTTGAGTAGCAACTGTGTATGTGAACACTGATCACCGAGTTTTAGCAGGACCTCGACTTTAACAGTGTGTCTATCAGGTGAGGGCCACTTCAACAGACTTATCATTGGTGAAAATTGGCTCATTATTCAGTTGTCCCACAAATGTGTCGTAGATGAGATGTGCGACTGGATAAACAAATTTTCCTTTAGATACTTTTTTAAGAGAAGGTGGGTCATTGTATTCTCCAAATATTGTAGGTGGTCACGTTTGACTGATTTTTCGTTTCCTTCTTCCTCTTTCATTGTTCACACTTTCCCCTCATCTCTTAGTCTTAGTGTTTTTGGCAGCCATTACTGGTAAATCCTACCTCGTTCATTTCATTCTTTTATCTTGCTGTTTCGGGATTCGGTAGTCCAGAGGGAAGGTGCCAACCTCTCAACCAAAGGTCGTTGGTTCAGGTAAAAAATTATTCTTGAGTTTTTTCAAGTAAAATCTACCCCCTAATCGACACCTAGTCCTACCAGAAACGGACGATAAATAGGAGGTCCCATGTACAGATATCACATTCTGTGCAAGTTAAAGATCCCTTCACCGTTTACAAGGCAGTTCCCCAAGATAATCTTAGTTATGGATGTGGATAAAATCAGAAATCAAAAATCAAAATAAACTATAGAGGTATATCACTACTTAGCGTTCCAGGAAAAGTATATGCCAGGATACTGGAAATGAGACTAAGGAAAAGAGTAGAGGATCAGATTGAAGAGCATCAGTGTGGATTTAGACCAAGAAGAAGTGTACAAGACCACATATTTACAATTAGACAAATAATAGAAAAATTCCTTAAGAGAAACATTGACTTGCACCTGTGTTTTATTGACTTAGAAAAGGCATTTGACAGTGTGAGGGGGGACAAATTATGGCATTCCTTAAAAGAACACAATGTAGAGCAAAATTTAATAGAAGCCATTAAAAGTTTTTACAATAAACCAACATGTGCAGTGAGAGTAGCTGGAAACATCTGCAAAATTTGATGTAGATATAGGAGTACGACAGGGTTGAATCATAAGTCCTCTTTTGTTTATCACATTTATGGATTCAGTCGCAAAGGCATCCTCAAAAATGAAGAAAATGAATGTAGGTATGTGGAAGCTCAAACCAGTAAATGTATCAATGCTTTCATTTGCCAATGATTTAGTTCTGTTTGGAAAATCAGAAAGGGACCTTCAGTCGAATATCAACATTATGAACAATGTACTAAATAAAAGAGGAATGAGAGTACATGCAAAGAAAACCAAAACAATGCTAGTAACTAGGGAAGCTAAAACACAAAATCTTAAATTGGGCAGGGAGAATTTAGAACAAGTTCAAAGCTACAATTATCTAGGAATAATGATTAACTCAGAGGGAAAACTAAGAGAAGAAATCAGCCAGAGAATCAAATAGGCAAGTGCAATATATAACCATCTAGGAAAGGCATTTGTAGGTAAGCAAGAATTGTCAACAAAAACCAAAATTGCAGTATACAATACAGTTTATTGTCCTACTCTCCTCTATAGCAATGAAACCTGGACCTTAGACAGTAGAGAATACAGTAGAGTACAGGCAGCTGAAATAAAATATCTAAGAAGAGTAGTAGGGAAAACTAAGAGAGATAAAATCAGAAACACAACAATAAGAGATCAAACCAAAGCAGATAGCATAAAAACTAAGATAGAAACAAATCAATTGAGATGGTTTGGGCATGTAAACAGAATGAATGACAATAGAATAGCTAAATCATTATACAGTGCTAAAGCCCAAGGTAAAAGACCAAAAGGCAGACCTTGGAGAAAGTGAGAAGAAGATGTAAAAGACGCATTGAAGGATATAAATTTAACATTTTTGGAAAGAAACAGAAAATGCCAGGACAGGGCATCCTGGAGAAAGATCATCTCGGGCATCTGAACCCATACACCAAAAGGTAGAATGGGAACTGATAAAAAAAGAAAGAAAAAGAAAAATCTTGCTATTTCATCACAAATCACCCTGAGATCACTGCATATTATAATGGATGTGGTAAAAATTAAATTAAGCAGTTATCCCTCTTACTTGTCTGTATTTACCTTCAACTGGGTTTTGTGTGTGTGTGTGTGTATGCGTGTGCGCATCTCTTTCTCTGTTGGCCCCTCTTTTTTAATACATACCTGTAGGGATTTGTCTGTTGAATTTCTTTATAATTGTAGTACACGTCTCACCAAGGTCCTGCTAAAACCTGTGATCCCTTTTCACTCAAGTGATTGCTTTTTAGAAACCATTTATTGATTTCATCCTTTACCAAGTATTTGCACAATTTATATGAAAATGCATTGCACCATTCTGGTTATAATATGAAGGTGTATGAATGCATTGATATGCTTGTGTGTGTGTGTGTGTGTGTGTGCATATGTGTGAGGGTGGTTGTGTTATGTTTATACACCCAGTGATACTTAAGTCATTACCAAAAGAATCTTCATGCTTATGTCCATGTTATCATGGTGACTTAACATCCTCTTCTAAACAACTAGCTTACAATTTGCTTTTTTTTTCTTTTATAATTTTGTACTCCTGTAAACCATTATCCATTTAGATATTCTCTTAGCTGCCTACTTTGTGAATGTATTTTGATCATCTCTGTATGGTATTCACTTTTCCATGTGACATAGCATGTTGTTTTAATAATGTGACTTAACATGTTGTATTCAAACTGGGCCATTGCGGGTTGTGTTCATTTCCTGTTTTCTCAGCTCTTCACACGTGTGATCCAAAGTATTTCAGCTGTCAAAATGGCAGATGCATTCCGTTACGATACCGATGTGACTTTGACAATGATTGTCGTGACAACTCAGATGAAATAGATTGTGGTAAGGTTAGACTCATCGTGTCACGTTTAGTTTAATTGCATTTGTTTGTTTTAGACTTTGTTCAACGAATGCTGATCAATAGAAAGGAGACTTGTTATGTAGTGAATACAAGTTTGAGTATGGGTGGTTGCCAGGCGGCACTGCTTACTTGTAGGATCTCCTTCTTTTCCTTTCAGATTGTCGCATGTCTCTCTCCTCTTAATTCACCCATAGATCTCAACATACTATAGTGGACGGAGTAAATGTCACTAAAAGGAAATGATAATTTCCAGTCTATGGTGGGCTTTCATCTTGCTGTTTCCTCTTGATTCACCCTGAGATGGTAGACGGGTGAATTTCAATGAAACAAACAACAAATTCCAGTCTATCCGATGGGTGGTTGGCGAGCACGTTTAGATCTGGCAGGTCCTACTCATGAGAGGTGCAAAATCGGTTCAGATAAACGTGAGCAGACCCTGAGATACGCCTATGTGGCACAACAATGATGTGTGTGAAGGTAACATGGATTTGCCTGGATATAACAGTAGGCCTCTTTCGGTCAATTGTCGACTCCATGGATAAAATTTCCGCTCTATGAGTTCATTGTGCTGCTGCTGCTGCTGGAGCAGGATCGTCGGTGGCTGATTAGGCCGATGTGGCAGTGGCAGTCGGTGCCACACGAGGTGCAAATGTAGCTGATGGAGGGGAGATCACCAAGTTCACGTGCCTGCGTTCTCTCTTTCTCTTTAAAGGGGTGAGTTACGTTTGAGTTCTGTTGAGAACCCTTGAAACGGAGACTCTTAGCTTACGTCCTCAGCTGGCTCGGGGCCAGTTGTGGGTCCCTGTGGCTTAACCCGTCCTCAGCGATTAGGTTGGCTCCACTAAATTACTTTTGGTAAGAAGGAGCCACCCTTTTAATGTCGAGGCCCGCTTAACTCGCTCTCGGGAGCAGGTTTATTCTTGGTTGTTAGAGGTAAGTTGGGAAACTCCGCCATTTTTAGGCTGAGCTCTCATGAGAATGACCTTATTTTTCGGTGACCGAGGGGACGCATTGAATTCCCAGCTTTGTCCCTAAGAACCTTCCAACACCTCCCCAAGTAGTTGGAGGCACTCGCGGGTCGCCCATAAGAGAACGAGCAACTTTAACCCTAGATACTAAAATTTTGTCTGTACGGGCTTCAGCCGTCCGAGTAGACGCTGACCCGCTAATCATTACCGTTACGTATTGATGCTCTTGATTTGCTGGGTTTCCATCACCCCGGAACATCGTCCCGTCCCCCAGTCCCTGTTTAGGGAAAGAACATAGACTTGGCGTTTATCCCAGGTAAACGCCCAAGCTTTTTGGATTTCTATTTGCGAAGGCGAAGGGCATAAAGGTCCAAACGTCTGCTAGAGGGCATAGAATCCATGTTAGTGCGTGTTCATAGGGCTTAAGGCAATCATCTACCCCAGCCGTATAAGACTGAAATGGTCTGACTTCCATCTGATTATCATCCTCTTTTCTGTTAGTAGTTTCGGGGGACTCAGTAGTCCAGAAGCAAGGTGCCCGCCTCTCAACCCAAAGATTGTGTGTTCAAGCCTCACTGACGGTTGAAAAATTTTCTAGAGTTTGTTTGAGTAATATCTAAACACACACACACACAGAGACACACACCCCGGGTCCAGGCAGGGCGGTCGACACTTAGTACCATCAAGATGGACGATAAAAAGGGGTCCAGTGTGCAGATCACAACATTGAGCATGTTAAAGATCCGATGGCTGTTTACAAGGGAGTCTGAGCAAAATTTTAAATTTTGACAAAAACCTTGAGATCACCTTAGTTGTGGATGTGGATTAAAATCAAATGAGATAAAAATCAAATTTGTATTGTTTTTTGAGTAAGCAGCACCTGGAAGAGCTTCTGGTTATTTGCGCGAATGGAGAGAAAAAATATTCCTAATATGAACATTTCTGAGGTTGCATTCTAATCAATGAACTGAAGGGGTCTTTTCTATAGTGTAAGTCTCAATTACGTCATTTAGAGAAAAATGACAAAATCCATTGACTTTGTCACTGATGGCTTTGGGAACTTAAAGTTTCGAACGGCTGTAAATGTGATGTATTTTCATCATATCATTTTCACACTTTTCAGGAAGCATGATTTCTTTTTATTCCTTTGGACTGCTTATCCGTCTCGTTTTTCGCAAAAATGGACATAGGCTCACTATTGAACTGATCCCTTCAATTATTTATTCAACCACTGGTGTTCTTTGTTTACACAAATACCATACTTTACCACCAGGAAGCTGTTTTTAATCTTCTTAACTTCTTTTTGTTTTTTTTTTTTTTTATACCAGCCTATCCAACTTGTGGCCCTGACCAGTTCACATGCGAAAACTTCCGTTGCATCGACTCATCCCAGAGGTGCAATGGTGTTGATAATTGTCGAGATGGAAACCGCACTGATGAGATGGATTGTCGTAAGTATGGGGAGACAAACAGACAGACAGAGTGAATGAGAGATGGGGTCGCAATGAGAATTGATGTGCGTAATAAGTTTGTGCTCTAACTAAGGGCTGTTTGTTATAAGCAATATTCCATCTAAGCTGTGCACGTGTGCGCGAGCAACACCAGGGAGAAAATATGCACACAGTTTAGAAATGTCTGCACACACCTATGAAAAAACAAAACAAAAAAGGTAAAAAGAATCTATTTATTTGCCTACAATTGGCTTTTTCGTCCCACTTTGCACACCACCTAAAATGTATGCACACAAAACTACAAAAAAATAGAGGGAACATTGGTTTTGAGACAAGAAAAATGTGTAAAGCTGAATGACTCAGTCAATGGCTGATTGAGTGAGCAGCAGATTTAGAAACGGTCTAGAATTAGCAAGTGAAACGAGTCAGGCATTTTGTTTGACAAGGAAGTGAAGGCAAGAGTAAGTGCAGGATGAAATAAATGGAAAGAAAAAGTCAATGGAATCAAAGAGGATAAAAGAATGCCATGAAGATTATAAGTTAAGATCTATGAAACCATCATCAGACCAGCACAGCTATTACTGAGCAGAGGAAGCATGGAGAGTTAGGTGTAGGGAGGGGAGGCTATTAAATGAAAATATTTGAAAAGGTCCTAAGGGGTGACACTGAGTTAGAGAGAGAGAGAGAGAAACAGAGAAAAAGAGAGAGAGGGAGACAGACATAGACACAGAGAGAGAGAGTGTGTGTGTGTGAGTAAGTGTAGGAAAATGAAGATGGCATTGTTGTGAATAATTTGCCTTTTGTTTGTTTCACCTGCTACATAAATGTTCAATGGATACACGGTCACTTTTCTACATTTCACAACCCCAGATTTATTCGGTTTTAGCTCAAACGTTTTGAAAATGATAGTTGATTTATTCTTTGATACACACTTTCAGATCATTCAAGTGTGAAGGGCAATAACCCAGTAAATCAATGTTATTTCCTTCACAATTTGTCATCCTGTCCCCAGCACCCAGTACGTGCCCACCCAACCAGGTCAAATGCCCCACTACCAACATCTGTATCATACGTCGCTACATGTGTGACGGCGACAACGACTGCGGTGACAACAGCGACGAGAATCCTTTCTTCTGTCACCTCGTTTCTTGTGCTCCAGGTAAGGGTCTTTCCTAACACTAAGTCTTCTCCTTTCTGTTTTCCGTTCACATGGCCATCAAATATGCTCCATAATTATAATTTATTGAACGTAATGGTGAGAAATAGCATCCTTAAAGTTCCTTTCAGGCCGTTAAGGCACATAGAGCCAGAGCTTATCCCGGTTTCAATAGCGGGAAGCTAGTCTGACGCCAGGTTTTTACTCCAAAGCTAGTACTTGTACCCATTTGCACCTGGGTTGAGTAAGGAAAATGTGTGTTCAGTGTCTTTCCCAAGGAAACATTATCATCAATTTGTTTATTGAAGCATGCTGGCAATACACGCTTTGTAATAATGTTTGACATTGCCATGTTATGTTCACATTCACAGGGGACTTCCAGTGTTCACACAGCCACAAGTGTGTCCCTGGTACCTTTTAACATTACATTTTGTTCACATCCACAGGGGACTTCCAGTGTTTTGTTCACACAGCCACAAGTGTGTCCCTAGTACCTTTTAACATTGCCATGTTTATTCACATTCACAGGGGACTTCCAGTGTTCACACAGCCACAAGTGTGTCCCTAGTACCTTTTGACATTGCCATGTTCTATCCACATTCACAGGGGACTTCCAGTGTTCACACAGCCACAAGTGTATCCCTAGTACCTTTTAACATTGCCATGTTTTGTTCACATCCACAGGGGACTTCCAGTGTTCACACAGCCACAAGTGTGTCCCTGTTTTGTACCTTTTCCAGTGTTCACACATTGCTACGTTTTGTTCACATCCACAGGGGACTTCCAGTGTTCACACAGCCACAAGTGTATCCCTAGTACCTTTTAACATTGCCACGTTTTGTTCACATCCACAGGGGACTTCCAGTGTTCACACAGCCACAAGTGTGTCCCTGGTACCTTTTACACATTGCCACGTTTTGTTCACATCCACAGGGGACTTCCAGTGTTCACACAGCCACAAGTGTGTCCCTGGTACCTTTTGACATTGCTACTGCGGCCACAGGGACTTCACATTTGCGGTAAGGGGAGCCCTGGGGTGGTTTAACATTGCACTTGTTACATCCCTACTTCTTTCTTCTCACCGTTTTCACTTGTCATTTCATTTGTGTCCCTGTTTCCTTTTAACATTGCCCAGATCACATCCACATGGTTCCAGTGTTCAATCACAGCCACAAGTGTGTCCCTGGTACCTCCCACAGGGTAGTCCAGTGTTCACCCAGCCACAAGTGTATCCATAGTTTTTAACATTGCCATGTTTTGTTCACATCCACAGGGGACTTCCAGTGTTCACACAGCCACAAGTGTATCCCTGTGACGGGGATGACGACTACCTTTTAACATTGCCACTGGTAGATTTTGTACTCACATTTTGCTGTCCACTTGATTTTACCCTGGACTTTGACAGGGTAAAATCCAATTAAGCAAAAAAGTACAACCGATGTTTGTTTGACAAAGAGAAAAAACAATTTTTTGATAGTCATTTGATAAACCAATATGAACATTTTTAATGCCACATGCACTGCTTCTGTGATGACGAAGGGGGCGGCTTTGAGGAACAGATGAGAGTCTTGCGGTAAATTTCATTTCTCCAAACAGTCAACAGAATGCTTTTTCAACAAATTTTAGAATCGAGTTTCAGTTGATTTTCCTATTAAAGCCTCCTCTCACCGTTTAATATGGCTGTTGTCATTCTGAAGATTTTGCTTTCAAACCCGTTTTCTCAAAAGACCCTTTGATTTTACAACCTTAAAATCAGTGAAAGTAATGCCAGAGTAGTGTTGAAATTTGGTAAACAGCTAGACTAGTATTTGTTAAGTTGGAACTAGAGATTCAAAGAGATGTTTAACAATTTTCAAAATCTTTTGTGCTTTAGTCATTTGATATTACAAAATTTGGTATGAACATTTTTTGGGATGCCAAATTCTACTGCTATTTTTTTCATGGCACATTTCCAAACAACCGATTAAATGTAAATATGTCTTACTCCTTATTTTTTAAAGAATATGTTTGTGAAAAACAATTTCAATTATGCTTTTTGAGATTTTAAGATTTTAAATTTCGGCATTTCAAAATTCAACATGTTTCATAGCCAATGGCAACATTTTCATTTTTCCTAAAAATTTGCAACATTTATAAACATGGGTAATATGCAAGAAACCACATTTACATAGTAACTTAGAAATTAGCCAAAAATGCATTTCTTTCAGTAGGACGCCCCCTTAAATTATTTTTGTTCGGTTGCGTGACTGTTACGTTTATTTTGCTGCCATGTAAAACAAGTAATTAGGTATGAAATGCAGATTAATGCTTCCAAGGGCAGGCGGTTAGCAGGGGTTGCTGGTTGGTCCTGCTTTCTTTCTTCCTCCTTTCATCTTGCCGTTTCTCTTAGTTCACCCTGAGATCACCACAATGGAGGACAAGGTAAATTTCAATGAAACAAACAAACAAAGCTTCTTTCAATGGGGTTACTACATAAAGAAAAAGGATTTGACGCTGCAAATAATTACAATAGTAGTGTTGTTGAAAACAACGTATACATGTGTGGGGGTTGTTTATTTTTTTATTTGCATTCATCAAAATATGGGTGCTCTATTTAGTTTGTGACTATGATATGTATGTCATCTCAACTTTGTCATTGTCACTATGTCCAAACTGAGACTGGGTGCTACTTTAGACTTTGTCATTGTCACTATGTCCAAACTGAGACCGGGTGCTACTTGAGACTTTGTCATTGTCACTATGTCCAAACTGAGACCGGGTGCTACTTGTAGACTTTGTCATTGTCACTATGTCCAAACTGAGACCGGGTGCTTTGTCACTTCACTATGTCCAAACTGAGACCAGGTGCTACTTGTAACTTTGTCATTGTCACTATGTCCAAACTGAGACCGGGTGCTACTTGTAGACTTTGTCATTGTCACTATGTCTCAAACTGGCTGACCGGGTGCTTCACTTATGGTGGACTTTGTCATTGTCACTATGTCCAAACTGAGATCTGGACATAGGTGCTTGAATGGGGTAGATTCCAGTGAAACAAACAAATCTTGTCTTCATTGAGATCACATATGTATATTGAATGGGGTAGATTCCAGTGAAACAAACAAATGTTACCTCTCTAAGATCTTTAGGTCATTGAATGGGGTAGATTCCAGTGAAACAAACAAATCTTTCCCCTAAGATCTGGACATTATATTTGGGGTAGATTCCAGTGAAACAAACAAATCTTGTTACCTCACCCTAAGATCTGGACATAGGTATATTGAATGGGGTAGATTCCATAGAAACCAACAAATCTTGTTACTTCACCCTGAGATCTGGACATATGTACGTTGAATGGGGTAGATTCCATGAAACAAACAAATCTTGTTAAGATCTGGACATATGTACACCTGAATGGGGTAGATTCTCGTTACTTCACCCTGAGATCTGGACATAGTACGGTGAATGGGGTAGATTCCATAGAAACCGACAAATTTTGTTACTCCACCCTGAGATCTGGACATAGGTATATTGAATGGGGTAGATTCCAGTGAAACAAACAAATCTTGTTACTTCATCCTGAGATCTGGACATAGGTACGTTGAATGAGGTAGATTCCATAGAAACCAACAAATCTTGTTACTTCAATAGGTACGTTGAATGGGGTAGATTCCATAGAAACAAAAATCTTTGTTATTTCACCCTGAGATCTGGACATAGGTATGTTGAATGGGGTAAATTCCATAGAAACCAACAAATCTTGTTACTTCACCCTAAGATCTGGACATCTTGAATGGGGTAGATTCCATAGAAACAAACAAATCTTGTTACTTCACCCTGAGATCTGGACATAGGTACGTTGAATGGAGTAGATTCCAATGAAAGAAAATCTTCCTTACATGACAGTAGAGAAGTACAAAATCATGATATCAAAATGGGCGGCGGTCCTTTTCTTCTTTCGGTCCACGTACGTGGAACGCATTGCCAATAACCATCAGACAGGCAGATAATATTTCTGTTTTCAAGAAAAAAGTTAAAAACGCACTATTTCTCTGAGCAATTTTGCTATTTGGCTTGATGATTTTGTGTCTAAATAATATAATTTACATTTAATACCAATATGAATATTACTATGATATGTGTGTATATATGTGTATATGTATGTATGTGTATGTGTATGTATATATATATATATATGTATATGTTATGTATATATCCACGGACAACATGTTGATTGATGTCTCATGTAGCCTACGTATTTTTAAATCAACTAATTAATTTTATGCCATACATTTAATTGCAGTCAAATTCATGTAATTCTAGTCTTTGGTTTCAATGCCTTTATATTTTAAGATGTAATCTAATTTTTAACCAAATGACTATGATTTGTATCAATGTTTTTACTATGTACTACATGATATATGTGTAATTTATGGATGTTTAATATATTGTAAAACACTTGGAGCCTCTTTTAGGGATTAAGCGCCCTATAAGTGTTTAGTATTATTATTATTATTATTATGATATTGCTTGTTTATGTTTTAAAATCCTTTCTTTTGTTGTTTTTAATTGGCGAATTGATTTATCGATATATCCTCTCAGCGACTTTCAACCGCACCTGCCAGTCTGACCAGTTCTCCTGCTCCAATGGTCGCTGTGTGTCTTTGCGCTGGGTGTGTGACGGTGAGGACGACTGTGGTGATAACTCTGACGAGTCGGAAGATCGTAATTGCAGTATGTATCGTTTCACACTCCCTGGTACTGTGTCAATACTTTTCATCAATTTTCAAGTTGTGTGGGAAGTTACTAAATGAACAGATATATTTTATTATTCAATTCAATTCAATTCAAATATTTTTTGCATCCCAAATGGGGACACGGTAGTCCAGAGACAACATATTGGCCTCTCAACCGAAAGGTCGTGGGTTTAAGCCCCACTAACAGTTGAACAAATTTTTCGAGGTTTTTTTCCAAGTAAAAATCTACCCCGCCCTGGTCCAGGTAGGTGGATCGACACCTAGTCCCACCAGAGACAGATAATAAAAAGGCTGTCCCATGTGTAGATCACAATACTATGTGCACAATAAAGATCCCTTGGCTGTTTACAGGGCTGTCTGTGCAAAATTAAAATTCCTACCAAAAACCTCTTTAGTTGTGGATGTGGGTAAATCAAATCAAATCAAAATTAAAGAATCTATTTTCAAGTCATGTGTGCTCTAGCTATCTGACATGATCACTCATATGTTCTAAATCAGCCGATGCGGAAAAGTTAATCGTGCCTCATAGACGCCTTAAAACAGTTTGTGAAACGTCCCTCTCGTTTTGTGCCCCAAAAAGTCTGAAATTCTTCTCTCTCGAAATACTTAAGAGAAATAGAATCAATTGAGATATTTAAGAAAAACCTTAAAACTCATCTGTTGTCCACACAGCCATAAAACCCCCTCGGATTCATATTTCTCACTACTGTTATAAATGTAGAACAATATTGTCAACTATCTTTTGTATTATCATCCTATGTTTTAAAATATATTTGTCATGCATAATGTGCATGCATATTGCGTTGGTGTGTGTAAATTATGTATGCATATGTCTTATCTAAAATGTTTATTCATGTTTGAGCGCTCTGAGCTTGCTATAATGAGGCGTTTAGCTCCTACTGCCAATCTGTCCCATGATGCATTGCGCGATTTCCCAGACAGGTGGTAACTCTTTTGCGTAGCTGTTTTTGACTAGTGCAATTCATTGTATAGCGATAGCAAAAAGAAGTATGCTCTGACTTTAACACTTAAAAGTTATATATCTAACATGTGAATCAACATATATGACTTGACTTATTTAGATAAACATTATAAAATTGTGGAGGAAAGTTGCTACGGCATCTTCGACACCCTATGGGTGTCATTTCACGACTTATTCTTGCCAATGCCAGCAGAGAGAGTAGAATGCTAGATCTACTTACTCTTAAGTGTTTGCATTTTCACCCTTTCATACTTTAGAAATCTAGATTGCTCTAGCCCCGACTATCTTGTATTTACCATAGAATCTAATTAATAATTGAGATATTTATATCACTCTTGTAAATAAATATGTTGCATCTCCTTGTGTCTAGATCTATTTATAGTAGGTTCTAAATGTGGATGAAGATGTTCTTCTGTCAATGAATGAATTGGAAAAAAATGGACACAAAAAAAAATAGAATAAATTTAAACTTGTAGTAAGGTTGAGATATTGAATAATTTGTTAGAGAATTTAAGAATTGAAAACAGACTTCACAAATACAATATTTCATGAATGGATCAAAATGTAAAACTACAGGGGTGTTTAGCTCGTGATTAGACCTCACAAGAAAGGCCGTGGCAACTATTTTGCATCGCCACATTACCTCAATGCAATATCCTATAATATTTTCGCATAGAATGTGAGACTGTGCATCAATGTAACTCAGTGCAAACGATACTAATACTATTCTTGTTGAGCACCAGTTAATAGGATCATGTAGAATGTTCTGTACTACTACTTTATTATTTCTTGTTTTTTATGTTATTATCATTACTGGTGGTCATCTTGTTCCTTCTCGTTCTTTTCTTATTATAATCATAATCATCACCACAAATGTTAGCATTATTATTTACATTATTAGAGTGATTATTAACAAGAGGAGAAGTCGTAGTAGTATATATAATTGCTATTGTAATAGCGTTATTAGTTATGACTAATGTCGGGTACTCAGTGCCCTCTTATTTTACTGTAATTATATAAGGGATTCAGGGTCCATCTATCTGTTTCTGAAAAAAAGGCATATAATTCCGCGCGCTAAACGCCCCATTATCGGGGTTGGGTCCTATACAAGAACTATTTATTATTATAATTGTTTTTATTATTTTTATAATTATTAACTCAAGAAGCGCGCGGGACGCACATACAAGAACTATTTATTATTATTGTATAATTGTTTTTATTGAGTTCAATTATTGATAAAAAATTCAACACATGCCCCTTGCGAAGACACGCATTTACATGCTCCTTTCACCTATTAGACCAAGCATTTATTATGTTTTTTTTATACTGAGAAGAAGAAGGACACCAGGACAGATAGGGCACCAGATTGAAGAAAAGAGGCAATAGGGGTGTGAATTTGACCCTCGCGTTTCGAAGTATAAGGATCATCAGGACTGAGTCCAGAATCTTGGCTAACCAGGCTAGCTCAATCGTTCGGTGGTTTGCATTTTGATAAAACTGCCACATGCTCCTACCGACCAACGAGAAAGAGATAAGAAAGGGAAGTTTCCCCGAAGTCTGTCCTTTGGTTGCCTGCGTGGAAACAGGCAGGGTTACAAGATGCGTGCTTTGTGGGTTATTACATAACGTAATGCGATAAATACGTAACCTTTATCGGTAACGCCTTAACTAAGACATAATGCTAGCTGTACAGCTAAGCTAAAAAAGGGATGTCAATCACATGGTCACATGTCCAGTGCTGGCTTCATGTTCTACGGCAGAGCCTATCTGGCTGGAAGCAATCGGGGTAACAAGCTGCGCTTTTCTTGGGTTAACAAACATGTCACACCCCGAGTAATACCAAGTACGCTTTAGATTGTGTCAGAATTTGACACTGAGGTTACACCGGTAGTACTATTCCATTTTTAAAATTTTTATGTAACCTGTTCAAAATGACGACCTAGGTGAATGGAAATTCTACTCAAAAGACGGAAAACAATACAAATTTTCCTTAAATAAAAGTCACTTCTGGTAGAAGAATCGATCAAATGAAAACAATCTTGGGATCATTTAGAGCCCACATGCAAAATATGGTTACTCTTAGTGATCCGACAACAGAACCTTTGGCGAACAAAGAGCGACCAACTCTGAATCATATTTATCGCTACGTGAACAGATACATTTTATATTTCAATTCAATTCAATTCAATTCAATTCAATTCAAATACGTTATTGCATCCCAATGGGAAATGTAATGATAAAATGATTTATTTCCCGATAGAGATTTTTACACAACCACAGCGTCGCTTTAAAAGGTTGGGATGTTCACAGATCACTGACTGACATAGAAAGTGTACAGGACAAACAAGCTATTAAGTAGACCAAAGTTTACAAGATTTTTTTGTAAATTGTTTATGAGGCAGTTGTACTCAAGTTATCAGACGGCCTTAAAAGATCGGATGCATTTACTAATGGTAGAGTTTGAAGAAATAACAACTGACACAAGTAAACGAAGAATCAATGATAAAATTTCCTTTGCAAGAGGAGATTTAATCAATTTACTTCTAAAAACAGTTTTTTTGCATGTTTGTATAACACATTGTGTATTGATACCACTTTTGCTCAAAGTATCATGAGATGTTTAAAAGAAAAGTAGAGTAAATATTAATCGATGAAAGTTGAATGGAGCATAGAAGAAATTGATATCATCCACTGATAATAATTTCAAATGGATTTATTTATCCAGATGTAGCGATAAACAGGTTTAAAAATTGTTATAATATTTTCATAATTTCTAATAGCATTATATTGATAACCAATTTTTTAAAAATCTATATATACCCTGAGATCAAATCAAGGATAATTATCCCCCTTCCTTTACTCACCCCATAAAACTAGATGGCCCGCACGTGCCCACCTAACACCTTCATGTGTCAGTCTAACAAGGACCAAGGTAGCTACCCCTGCATTCTCACTGCCAGGGTTTGTGGCGGTGTCTTGCGCAACTGTCGCAATGGAGAGGATGAGATGCAGAACTGTCCACCAAGCTGTTTGAGTCATCAGTTTCAGGTACTCCCATTAATAAATAAATGCGACACAGCCCTGGTTGAAATGATTAGGACCGATGTGAGTCACGATAAAGTCAATGTTTCATTTTTGAATCCTGATGCTACATGTGTTAGTGTCAATGTAACTATGGTAAACGTTTGAGATGACTGTCATTAACAACAAAACAACAAAAGAACATATTCCAGAAAATTGGCCATTATCATTTGAAAAATGAATATTGAAGTATACATAACTGTAGATATTTAGAAAATGGAAATTGAATTATCTTCTAAATTTCGACATCGAATTTGCTCTCATTGGTCAACTTAATGACATGATCTTTTTTTACTTTTTTAAAATGACTATCCTTTACATTTCAGCAAAGCATCTTCAACTCCATTTTTACACCCATAATATTGAAATACTGAAATAGCCAAAAGTTTCAATTCTGTTTTGAAAGATATTGTTGGAATCGAAGCTATTTTGATGATTTCATGATACCAATAAAGAGCTGATTAGATTAGCCCATGACACTTGTAAGGTTAAATAAATGCCAAGGATGTGTACAGTAATCCTTATCTTTATTTTAGTAATCTTATGATAAGGGATAAGGACAATTGATATTTCAAAAACTGTGGGCTTATAACGATTGATTAAGAAATCTTGGAGATGGAGTTTGTACAAGTATATTTACATTTTATGAGAGCTTTTTAATGGATATCTTTTTTTATATTTTCTGCAACGTAAAAAAAAGCAGTAATCATCATATAGAGACTTGCAGGACGGAGGTTGATTTTGAATTTCCCTTACAGAAAAACAAGATTCAAAATACTATGTTCATTTTCATTCATTTTAGGCTTTACATGATGAATTCAGAGCTTCAACAGGATTTGTGCTTTCAGTCCTATTCAAGAGGCATTCACGGCATTTTCTAAAACATCACTATTTTTATTGTATTTTTTAGAAATATGAACATAACAATGATCCAGGCATAGTCCGTTGTTTCATTTAGTTATATACTTCTTTATTCTTCTGGTTACTTTGCATGTATAAGTCTTATATCCAACACCCTTACCTTTGACGTTTAATGTTCAAATGTCTATTTTATTGTTTTCTGTGTGATATGCCAGTGTACCAATGGCATATGCATCTCCAACCGTTTCCAATGTGACCATGACAACGATTGCGGTGACAACTCGGATGAAGCTGGTGACTGCAGTGAGTTGACTGGAGTCCAATTACTTCTCCTTTTTGTATTCATTATTTTGATAGCGTTTTCATTTTCCCTTTATTTGTACTTTTAGGTTATTACATGTAGCGTGATTTAAGTATTCTTTATGTTAAGTCCTGTTTTAATGAGACATGCTGTTTTCAAAACTTCCTCTTTTATGTTGACATTTTTAGCGTGTGATAATCATCTCCTTTCCTCCTTTTAAAGTCACGAAGGTTGAATTGGGTTGGGGTTTTTTTTTTCTCTTTTCAAAGTAGAAAATATTGCTATAATGTGAGTTTCATAAATAATGCTTTCTTATTGCGTCATATATTTCTACTGATGTGAATCATTAGAGTATTAAAAGTGTATCAAATATATACGTTAATTCTTTAATTGATTCTATGGTGCGTCATACATTTCATCTAGTTTAACGTTGTGAATCATTAGAATATTAAAAGTGTATTAAACAGAATATATATTAACTCCATAATTAATTCTATGTGTAGATTACAGGACGTGTACATCAGACCAGATGACCTGTGAAAACCAAAGGTGCATACCAAAAGCCTGGTCCTGTGATGGAGATGACGACTGCGGCGATTTTTCAGACGAGAAAGAAGATTTCTGCTGTCACGTTGTTGATTAGGCAAACTGATGGGAACAAAATAAGTCTAAGCCTAAGTTTCACTAATATGAATATCAAACAATAAATATGTATTTTGATATAGTATGTCAATATATTTTGAAATACACCCCCCTCCTTAAGTGATCTAATATTCTTTAGCTTAAGTGATCTAATATTCTTTAGAAAACCTAACTTATGGTTACTGTATTTTTTACTTCTCCTTCAGTTTTGGTGATACGTTTAATCTATGTTTTTTATTGGCACCCTTTCATTAGTGACCCCTGAACCAACTTGCTCTGGGAACCAATTTCGTTGTGACGATGGCCAGTGCATTCCATACGAAATCGTCTGTAATAAGAATCCTGACTGTGCAGACGAATCTGATGAAAGACATTGCAGTAAGTACTGGCCTTTAAAAGTCCTTTTTTCTCAACCATGGAAAAACCTGAAGGATTCTGTAATGTAAATATATGTAGAGGTGTGTAAATAGATATATAAGTGAAAGACCGAGTCTCCAATAAAGTTACGACACATTTTCAAGATTTTTCAGTTGCCACATAAATATCTAATTCTGCGATACATGATTCAAATCTACATCAATTATAAGCATAGATATATGCATATTTATATGAAAACATATTGTGCCTTTTGTGTGATATGTTTATGTGTGTGTGTGTGTATTCGTGTTCATGTATGTGTGTCTGTCAGTCTGTTATGAATATGCACCACAATGGAGATAATAATCTTATGTCTAACAAAATTTATATTGTGTTCTTTCCAATAGACATTGATGAATGCAGCAGTGTGCGAGATCAACCAGTGCCAACACAAATGCATTGACACATTGACCAGCTTTAGGTGTGAATGCAATGAGGGCTTCCAGCTAATGTCCGACAGAAGAGCTTGCCGAGGTGTCTCATTTAGTTGACCTTTGTGTGTTGGGTTGTTGTTGTTGTTGTTGTTGTTGTTGTTGTTGTTGTTGTTGTTGTTGTTGTTTTGTTGTTGTTGTTGTTTTGGGTTTTTTGACTGTGGCCGTTTAGTACGTTTTTCTTCTGTGTCTTACAATGATTTTTTAATGATTTGTTTCTATTCTTTATTTGACTTTATTTCTCTTATGACCTCTTATCCCTATTATTGTCATGTTACATTCAATGTCTCTGCGAATTGTTTCTCCATCTACGTTTTTGTCTTCCTCCTGACTTTGACTGTCTGTTTGCATTTATACGTATATCGATTGCCTGACTGTCTGTCTCACCGCCTCTTGTTTTAAGATTTGCTTACTGTGTCTTTTGTCTCTATTTGTCTGTCTCTTTCTCTCTCTCTCTCTCTCTGGCTCTTTTATATTCCTCCCCCTCTCTCTCTCTCTCTCTCTCTCTCTCTCTCTCTCTCTCTCTCTCTCTCTCTCTCTCTCTCTCTCTCTCTCTCTCTCTCTCTCTCTCTCTCTCTCTCTCTCTCTCTCTTCTCTCTCTCTCTCTCTCTCTCTCTCTCTCTCTCTCTCTCTCTCTCATGTAAAGGGTGAGAGATACAAGCTATAAATCCATCCTTTTTCTTCTTTTTTCATGATATTATCTTCCTTCAATCTTACTTACCCTTTCTATATGATTCCTTCTTTAGTTGTCGTTTCCCAAAACTTTTGTTGTAAAAAAAATTAATTTGTTATAACGTTTTGCCAGATATTGACGAGTGTGAGGAAGTCCCTGGCGTCTGTTCTCAGATGTGTGAAAACACACAGGGCAGCTTCTTGTGCAAATGCTCTGACGGCTATCAACGTATGTCCGATGATCACTCTTGCAAGAAGACAGACAGTAAGTTGACAACCTTTAGCTACTGAACTAAAGAAAAAGAATTGGAAGGGCCCAGAGCTTGTTTATATATGAAAGTTAATGGTGCTATTAAAACATTCACTATGATTATTACTTTTGGACTGTTTTCCTAGACGTAGAACTGATTGAGAAATGAAGGTGTAAAAGAGGGCTTGTGTTTTGAGAAAATCCCAAAATATTCATTGTGCAGGCGGCTGGCGGCGCTGCAGGTAGGTCCCCACCTCTTTCCTTTTACTCCTTCAATTATCTTTTATCTACCTGTTTCCTCTTAGTTCATCCTGAGATCACCACGATTTAACCGGGTAAATTTGAATTAAACAAATAAAGTATGTCGATGTGGGAGGTCACAGGTTCGATTCTTTCTTGTGTCTGTGTTGGGATCTTCTCTGTTTATTTCCTTGGACATGGCTTTAAACCAATACATAAAAGGTATTTGGTATGGGTTTGTATTTTGTTTGCTTTTGCTTTTAGTTTGCAAGTCTTTGTTTACTTTGAAAAGTACTTTGACTTGATTGCATTTTTTTCAACCCCAGACTCAGAAAAAATGGAGTGTTCAAAATCCACAGACATCACTCTTAAGTTAACAAAAATCGCTGCTGCATTTTTGCCAGACATGCCAGCACTTGTCTTGTTTCTTTATCTACCTTAATGGAGGGGGGAGGGGAGGGGAGTACTGATTCAAGTTAAATTATCAATCTTTTCTGGAATACTATGGGTTGGCAGCTGGTGTGCAAGTCAGAAATTTGTTTATTTGAAAAGGTTGACAAATGTGCTTGCATTTGCCTTGTCTTCGTTCCCATTGGGCTCCAACAACATGTCTATTACTATATTTGCATGCAAATTGTAAAACACCGTTGTCTTTTTTTGTATTTCTTGATCATTGTCAATAATTAATTTGATGTGTCTGTCTATTGTTATTGTCATTATTCACTGCTATGTGTGCGTAAGAGAAAGAGAGAGAGAGAGAGAGAGGGTTGTTTCTTATTGGTTATATAACATATGTCAAAATATATATTATTACTATTGGGGGGTATGGTAAAAATGTGAGAAAGTGTGAGGGGGGGGGGGGGGGGGGGGGACTGAAAATCCCCCAAAAAGTGTGATATCATATTTGAACAGCCCCTTATAACTTAAGCATTGTGTTTGGTTCAGTGGTTAGTTTGCAGTTCTTAGGATCCTTGGGTGCTGGGTTTGAATCTCAGCACAGTGTTAGGTCCGACATTGAGTTTTTGGAAAGCCACTTCAAACACATTTCCCCACTTGACCCAGGTGCAAATGGGTACCACAACATGTTGGTAGTAAAAATCTGTGACAGACTAGCACCTTGTCTAGGTTGTTGGGATTATTATAACCTGCTTTGCTTCATGCTATAGAAACCGAGATAAACTCTGGCTCTATGGGCCATAGGGGCTTGAAAGAACTTTAATTTCTTTCCCTTTCCTACTTATTCTCCTATTCAATTATATATTAAATATCGTTTCTGCCCCTCTAGAAATCACACCATGGCTTATTTTCAAACAAATTACTACCTGAGGGAGATAACTACAAATGGTGATAATCACAGGCGTATTCTCAGGGCTTTGAGAATATCGTGTCTCTCGACTTTGACATTGTCAATGATTTGATTTATTTCACTGACGTCAAGCGACACAAGATTTATAGTATTTTCCTCAATGGAACAGACCTCAAAGTGGTGGCTAAGGACAACGTGCCGGCGTGGAAGGAATCTCAGTGGACTGGGTGGCCAGGTAAGTTTGATTTTGATTTGATTTGATTTTACTTTACCCACATCCCCAACTAAGGTGATCTCAGGGTTTTTGGTAGGATTTTTTTATTTTGCCCAGACTGCCCTGTAAACTGCCAAGGGATCTTTAACATGCACAGAGTGTTGTGATCTGCACACAGGACCTCCTTTTTATCGTCTGTCTCCGATGGGACTAGATGTCGATCCACCTACCAGGCCAGGGGGGGGGGGGGCGTGATTTTACTTGGTTGAGCTAACACCTTGCCTCTGGACGACTGAGTCCCCGTTTGTCATGGACACAAATACATGGCATGGAGTTCCACTGTTCCTGTTTTGCTTTCCTCCCCTTCCTTTTTGGCGATAATTCTTTTACTCACATAATCTATTCTATCTTCTGGCTTTTTCATTTGTAAGTATTTCTTCCAGGCTTCTTTCTTTTCTTTGATCTTAGTTTTGACATTTTCATTCCATCATGCTCTTCTTTATCTTTCTCCTTTAATGTGTTTCCCTACTACAGATCTCTTCAGTACAACTGAGAAGTGTTTCCTTATACAGTTGCCATTTTTCTTCTATTATGCATTCATTTAGATCAATCTGCCTTTCACTTATAGATCTTTGTATTCTAGATTGGTATGTCTGTTTTGCTATTAGTTCATTTAGTTCTTCTATTTTTGAGTTAAGTAGCTTTCTTAGAGTTAACTCCCGTAGCCTTTGGACAGCCAAGACCACCCTGCAAGGCAGCAAGAGACTCATGGATGGTGGGACCGCCTAGTCCCCATATGGGTACAAATACCTGTCCATTGCTCGGTCAAAGAAACTCGAGAAAATTTTTCAACCTGATAGGGTTTGAATCCACGACCTTTTGGTTGAGAGGCCAACACCTTGTCTCTGGACTACTGAGTCCCCAAGACATGGTGATCGATTTGTGTCAGATATGATCCTAGATGAGGATTATGATAGGAATTAGATGAGTTAAGAGGTGAACTAATTTGTGGAGGAGTTAGAACCGTTGATATTCTTGCATTGTATTCGGCATTGAAAAGGTGGCCCCCTTTTTTATCCAGTGTAATTAATAGGGTTCACCCTGATCGCTGAAGAATTAAGCCACAAGACCCACAACTGAGCCCAAAAACCAGCTGAGGCCGTGAACGACATTGTATTTGAACGAATCATATCATTATAAAAAATAGAAGAGAACCGTTGTTGAAATATGTGGTGACAGACAAGACACAGGTAGATAACACTGTGAAATTGTGACAAGGAAATAAAAATGTAACGATGGCTTCTTTTCCTGTAGAAAACTGTACTGGGTGGATGGTCGGAGATCGGCTCTCAGCGTCTCAGAGATGAACGGCACTCACTTGCTGACTGCTGAGGGAAAACATTAGACGGCCCAGGGCAATCGTCGTTCATCCTAACGCCGGGTAAATGCTCATTCTCATTATTTACAATGAAGTGTGTCATTGTTGTTATCGTTGTTTCTTTTCATTGTTGTTTGCTCTTTTATGATTTCTTTATTTGCACATAAATTTAGGGGGCAGGGGGAGGGAGGGGGTGTGAAAAAATGGAAAGGTTTTGTGTAACTTAAATTTAGAAAATAACAGAAGCAACTAAATATTCCTTGGCGATTCACGATTGTAAGTGTGTTTTGCTTTGAGTTTTTAACGATAGGGGTTGAGTTTATTTGTGGTAGTGTACCTTTGAGTAAAGTCAAATTGAAATTCCTTTACGACTGCTACTGTTCATAGAGCGAGGGAGGAGGGGTTAGGTAGTGGTCCAGAGGCAAGGTGTCAGCCTCTCACCCAGAGGGTCATGGGTTCAAGCCACGGCTGATTTAAAAGTTCCAGTGCTTGGGAAACAGAGAGAACAGGCATTTAGGCGAAACAGGCTTTTAGGCGAAAGTAGGTCAGGGCGGCAACAATTTGGGAGGAGGAGGGGGGGGAGGTGATCACCAAGGGAGTTCATCCAGTTTGGCGCAGAAATTCAACATTTGCAAACAATTTAATGCGACAAATAGGGACACCTGGAAACCATATATTTCTTTAGCACTGAGGTGGTGAACGCGCAGGCAAGTTGACCATCGCACGCCACGAAGACCCAAAGGCACAATGGATACAACTAATGCAAGACAGGAGAGCATTAAAACTGCTCAAACCTTGTCCCTCGATTGCAATGCGTGCCCGGTCTATTAAAAACACTGGGTGATTGCATGCAACTTACGTCATCAAGAAAGAGCTGTGGACTTAAATTCTAATTGCCCAGTGACAAACCAGTGATCCACCAGAGCAAAGGCTGTGCTGTACAGTGGGTGGAGTTGTGAAGAGAAGACTGGTCATCTTTTATTACATTACAATGGATAAGTAACAAGGGTGGTTACAGTGTATGACACCTTGTTGACGGGCAGAAGCCAGATTAGCGATGGGATTATATGTATGATAAAAAGGAAAGAATTTTTAATCAATTACAGGCGTATTTTATGATAATTTGGAGAAAATGATACCTGCATTTGCCGTTGGGAACGGCCAATTAGGCGACAATCTTGATTTTTAACGGGCGTTTAGAGGGGCAATTTATATTTTTAAAAATTGGGTTTCACGGAGATTGGGGGCATTTTGGCGGCGGGCATTTTGGCAGTCACTACTGTACTCAACATTTTTTCAAAACAAAAAGAAAGAAAACCTTGAATCGTTTCTGAATGTCAAGTCGTTCAAAAGAAAAAGAAAGAAAACCTTGAATCGTTTCTGAATGTCAAGTCGTTCAAAACACTTCTGGGAACTAGGCATGAAACCAGAAAGGCTACCCACTTATACTTATTTTACTTCTTTTTTTTTTAGTCTTGGTTTTATTTTATTTCTAAAAATTACTTTAGAGGAACAAACTAAAATCTTATCTTCATTTCTCAATATTGTTTTCTTGATATGTGTTAGGTTGATGGTTTGGGTTTGTGTGTGTGTGTGTGTTAATTTATGCTTAGTGGGATTGAAGTTTTCCTCATTCCGATGTAAAAAGCTCAACATTAACAGATACATCCAGAAATCAAATTTATGAATTGACTTACCTTTTCAGAATTAGATGGAATTGAATTTGTTGCATTGAATTTTATTTGTTTATGAGCCCAAGACAACAGTGTATACTAATCCCAATTGTTTCTTCATGTAAGCAAATTATCCTGGATACCATTCATGACATTTAGAATAGGCCTACCTGTATCATGTTTTGATTCGATTTGATTTTTTTCCATCAGAAATCTTTACTGGACAGATTCAACATCTCGCACCATCTCCGTGGCTGATGCTGACGGCTTTTACCAGAAAATCCTCATTCAAACAGATTTACAACAACCCAAAGCCATTGCAGTCCACCCAGGACTTGGGTATGTATCCACATTTCCACACAACATCGTTTGATGTCGCATGCAATTATGAAGATCATGTGATAATCTTTTACTTTTACTTTTCGTCATAGATCACTCATCACCCTTTTTTTTTCTCTCTCCCTACTATATTCCCAGGTCTCTCTTCTCTATGATAGATAGAAATGTAATAAAAGGAAGAAAAAAGTCCACTTTTTGTCTTCTTGGTTTTGAATTCTAAATGATACTTCTTCTATTTTGTGCAGATACATGTATTGGACAGACGCGAGTGTGGCGAGACCCCGTATAGAACGTGCTTGGCTCAATGGCGCCAACCGCCAAGTCTTGGTCTCCACACGCCTGGGTATGCCCAGTGGTTTGGCTATCGACTTCCACATGAGTAGCCGCATCTATTGGTGCGACAGCAAAGAGAATTTGATCGAGTCAATGAAACCAGATGGCACTGACAGGGTCATTGTCACAGCTACAGGTGAAATTATCAATTTTAAAGATAAAGATGACTTCATAAAGTATTAAGGTAGTTCTTCCTGAAAGATAAAATTGCACAGATGTTGTCAGTCCTGTGAATATAATTTTCTCAAATTAGATTTGAATAAAGCTCTCTTCATACTATTTTCTGAAATCTAGGCTTTAATAGCTATAAAAAAAATTATGTGAAAATAATCCACATCATTCTGTGTGGTTTGTGATTTCACTAGAATTGTGTTGTTCTTTCAGCAGCTTTCAACCCGATTGCCATTGACGTGTTTGAAGGTCAGATGTATTGGCTGTCTGAGAAACTGGGTCAACTGATAAGCATGGACAAGTTTGGGCGGGAAAAGAACAAGACCATTCAGACCGGACTTCAAATGCCCAAGGAGCTTAAAATTGTGCATATCAACCGATACAACATTTCAAGTATGACTGGTCTTCAAAAGTTTTGTATTCAGTTTCTTTTTTTATTTAAAGGGATAGATATGGTCATTTATTAAAATGGAGGAATAAAGACAAGCGACTGACTATCGGGGGGGGGGGGGGGGGGGGGGCTATTTCATACATCAAACCTAGTGGCCGCAGGTGGAGGAATTCCCCCACCCAAATCCCCCCCCCCCCCCCCAAACAAATCCCCCATCCCTGTCCCTGTCCCTGTTTTTTTTTTTTTTAAAGATGTGTATTTAAGTCTTCATTAGAATAACCAACGTAATCCTTTGGTTTACATTTTGGTAAAGATAGTTCATATGTCGTATACCCTGAAATTTCTTCACAGTAAAATCAGCGTGTAGAAACATGCAGTGTTCTCACCTGTGTCTGACCACACCCAATGGCGCAACGTGTGCTTGTCCAGAAGGCACAACATTCGTGTCAGATACCGGAGATACCATTTGTGATGCAGGTATGACTTTGAACAAGCCTTTGAACAGGAGTCAAATATCAATTGTCAGATAATGATATGGAGTTATGCAGCAGGAAAGTTTGTAACCGTAAACAGCAGATTGAAGACAATAAAGGGATACAAAGAAAGGGAATGAAAATAATAATAATAATAATAATAATAAAAATAATAATAATAATAATAATAATAATAATAATAATAATAATAATAATAATAATAATAATAATAATATAAACATTGGAAAGCTCCAAATGAAAAACGTGAATGTTACAGATTTACGTAATATATTATAACCTAGCAATGTGAACGTTTCTAAAATAATCCTCTTTTTGTATCTCTTTTTTACCTCAGCTACATCAATGAGATCATTCAGTTTGTTTACCAGTGTGATATTATAAAAACTAGTTTATCATATTACTTTATTTTGTTTGCCAGTGTTCTATTATAAAAACTAGTTTCTTTCTTTCTTTCTTTCTCAGTTCCCATTCTACCTTTCAGTGTATGGGTTCAGATGCCCGAGATGATCTTTCTCCAGGATGTCCTGTCCTGGCATTTTCTGTTTCCTTCCAAAAGAGTTAAATTTCTATGCTTCAATGCCTCTTTTAAATCTTCTTCCCACTTTCTCCGAGGTCTGCCTTTTGGTCTTTTACCTTAGGCTTTAGCACTGTATACTGATTTAGCTATATATTGTCATTCATTCTGTTTACGTGCCCAAACCATCTTAATTGATTTGTTTCTATCTTAGTTTTTATGCCATCTGCTTTGGTTTGATCTCTTATTGTTGTGTTTCCGATTTTGTCTCTTTTAGTTTTCCCTACTACTCTTCTTAGATATTTCATTTCAGCTGCTTGTACTCTACTGTATTCTCTACAGTCTACGGTTCAGGTTTCGCTGTCATAGAGGAGAGTAGGACAATAAACTGTATTGTATACTGCCATTTTTGTTTTTGTTGACAATTCTTGCTTACCTACAAATGCCTTTCCTAGATGGTTATATATTGCACTTGCCTTTTTGATTCTCTGGCTGATTTCTTCTCTTAGTTTTCCCTCTGAGTAAAGTTATTACTCCTAGGTAATTGTAGCTGTGAACTTGTTCTAAATTCTCCCTGCCCAATTTAAGATTTTGTGTTTTAGCTTCCTTAGTTACTAGCATTGTTTTGGTTTTCTTTGCATTAACTCTCATTCCTCTTTTATTTAGTTCATAGTTCATAATATTGATATTCCACTGAAGGTCACTTTCTGATTTTCCAAACAGAACTAAATCATCGGCAAATGAAAGCATTGGTACATTTACTGGTTTGAGCTTCCACATACTACCTTCATTTTGTTCATTTTTGAGGATGCCTTTGCGACTGAATCCATAAATGTGATAAACAAAAAGAGGACTTATGATACAAGCCTGTCTTACTCCTATATCTACATCAAATTCTGCAAATATGTTTCCAGCTACTCTCACTGCACATGTTGGTTTATGGTTTATTGTAAAATCTTTTAATGGCTTCTATTAAATTTTGCTCTACATTTCTTTTAAGGAATGCCATAGTTTGTCCCTCCTCACAGCGTCAAATGCCTTTTCTAAGTCAATAAAACACAGGTGCAAGTCAATGTTTCTCTCAAGGACTTTTTCTATTATTTGTCTAATTGTAAATATGTGGTCTTGTACACTTCTTCTTGGTCTAAATCCACTCTGACGCTCTTCAATTTGATCATCTACTCTTTTCCTTGGTCTCATTCTATTACTTTATTTTGGTTGACAGCTAAACATAAGGGAAACAGAGGACCGCCAGGTGAATTGTGCCGTTGTCTGAATGGAGGGAACTGCACCCTGGGAGCTGATGGCGACCTGTTTTGTCACTGTCCTTCAGGTGAGAAGCCTATCTGGAACCTTCAGACATTGAGAAATCAGGACCGATCCTGACCCTGTGGTTCTAATAGTTAGGCTAGACCGACTTTAGCGTCCTGTCCAGGAAGGGATTAATATTTATATCACCTGTTCCACTTAATGCTATAGAAACCGGGAGGTTTTACATGGTATTGATTCAACTTTTAATAAGCACTCGTGATGAAACAATTACATGTATGTCCAAACTCATACCTGGAACTTGGCAACCCTTGCCACCCAAAATTTAGACTTCGAACCATATAAATTGGAGGTTGCAATGTTGTTATTTGATTTAATTTTACCCACATCCACAAGTAAGTGGTTTTGGTAGGAATTTTAATTTTGCCCAAACTGCCCTGTAAACAAGCCAAAGGATTTTTACATGCACAGAGTGTTGTGATCTGCACACGAGCCCTCCTTTCTATTCTCCGTATCTGATAGATCTAGGTGTCAATCCACCTTCTGGACCAGGAAGGGTTTATTCCAAAGAAAAAAAATTGAGAAAACTTTTCAATCTGCTGGGGTTGAACCCATGAGGACCGCCAGGTTGAGAGGCCAACACCTTGCCTCTGGACTACTGAGTCCCCCTGTGGTCACGGCATGCCTTCAGGTTGTCAGAATAATGAATGTTCAATTCTCCTTTACTTTTGGTTCCTTATCTGCATCACTAAGCACTTTAAAAAGATTACCCTACTCTTTAAATCAGCCATGTTTATAATTTTAATGATTATAGAACCATTTAGGAAGATGATGGGCATTCTAAACATTTCGACTCAGTTCTACAAAATTATCTCCCTTTCCAGATATGAACAAATCAGTATTTGGGCAAACCAAAATGCGTACGTCACAAACTCAATAGGGTTTTACACACAATAAAATTGATTACGTCATGCACTTTCCTCTACTAGAGGAATCCCTTCAAAACTATAAGTAACTATGTTACAACTATAAAGACCATCCCCTGATAGCCTTTTGTATCACAAACACTAAATATACAAAAACATCTCATGAGATCCCATGTACTCATGTTGTGTCATACAAAGACCCATGGCAGTGTAAAGGGCTACACAGACAAAAGCCCCACCCAAACTTTGGGATCTATGCTCATTGTGAAAGTGGAAGATCAGACAGGTATATCTCCTGTGGGGAGGGATCACTCTATCAACCTTCAAACCATGTCTTCCTTTGCAAATTGTTCGCATGCAGCTTCACAAATCTTAGACTTAGAGCTACAACAGGTTTTTTTTATCTTTAATAAGGAATTAATAATAGAAGTTAATGATTGTTACCGGTACGAAAAAAAGAAAGCTTCTATTTAGAAAGTAATTAATTAATGGTACTTGATTTAATGATTGAAAAACCTTATTTGAACACGAATAATCAACACCTATGTGACAGGTTTTTACGGTGACCTTTGCCAAAGAACTACGGCTATTCCATCAGGGGGAATCAAGGACGGAGGGTTGCCTCTGGATCAGTTATCAGTGGTAAGACTTTTAGCACTTCATATTTATCCCTTGTGCTGCTTAGATTTTATGAAAAGCAAGCTTAAGTTTTCCAATGCTGGTTGTCGTATTTTCATGTGAATTTATCTGAAGTTGTAGATTTTTTTCTGTTTCGTTTGTTTTAATATTGATTATAACTTAATTACAGGTAGGCTCCCTATTATGTGTTACTATCGTCATTTGACTTAAGATACTGTTGTTTGTTATGTCGATGTTTTATTTTTTATGTAGCGTAAACCATTTTGTCAGTATCATTTTCAAATTTATTTTGATCTTTTTTATTTGTATATTATTTCATGTATAATTGTTTGTCTTGTGCTTAGGAAAGAATGAAGGAAGACAGCCTGTGAAAAGTTTCTTTATTAATATATATATTTCTTGTAAATACATAGAGTTTCTTTATTAATATATATATTTCTTGTAAATACATAGAGTTTCTTTATTAATATATATATTTCTTGTAAATACATGGAGTTTCTTTATTAATATATATATTTCTTCTAAATACATAGTTTCTTTATTAATCTATATATTTCTTGTAAATACATAGTTTCTTTATTAATCTATATATTTCTTGTAAATATATAGAGTTTCTTTATTAATCTATATATTTCTTGTAAATACGTGTACTACTATGTTATAACTACTGCTAAATTCCCATTACGATACTGTTATAGTATCGGGCAGTGAACTAATTAAGCACTGTACGGGGATGTCTTCGAAAACAATTTACAAATAACTTCAGAGAATCTCAAACCCAAACAGGAACTAATGGTTTTAGGAGATTTAAACGCTAGAGTAGGCAACAATGTAGAAACATCAGAAGGAGTAATCGGTAAAGAAGAACAGACAACAACTTCTCCAAATAGAGAGAGACTTGTAAATATTTTCCTGAAGAATAACATGAAAATAACCAACACCTTTTTTCCCTCATAAGGATATCCACAAATATACAAGAGTAAATGAAGACGGATGTGAAAAGTCATTGAAAGATTACACAATAGATAGCAGCTCCTTTTTTACCAATACAATGGATCAAGAATAAAGAGAGGAGCTGAAATGTTTAGTGACCATCACCTAGTGATTGCCAAAATGAGATTACTGACTGAAGAGAAGAAACAGAAAAGGAAAGACAAAAAAGCTACTAAACTCAAAATAGAAGAAATAAACCAATAATAAAACAGACATACCAATCTAGGATAAGAAGATTTATCAGTGACTGGAAATGAGACTACAGAAAAGAGTAGAGGATCAGATTGAAGAACAACAGAGTGGATTTAGACTAGGGAAGAAGTGTACAAGACCACATATGTACAATTAGACAAATAATAGAAAAAGTCTTTGAGAGAAACATTGACTTGCACCAGTGATTTATTGACTTAGAAAAGGCATTTGACACTGTGAGGAGGAACAAACTATGGCATTCCTTAAAAGAACACAACGTAAAGCAAAATTTAATAGAAGCCATTAAAAGTTTTTACAATAAACCAACATGTACGAGATAGGTGGATGCTCAAACCAGTAAATGTATCAATGCTTTCATTTGCTGATGATTTAGTTCTGTTTGGAAAATCAGAAAGTGACCTTCAGAGGAATATCAACATGATGAATAATGAACTAAATAAAAGAGGAATGAGAGTAAATGCAAAGAAAACCAAAACAATGCTAGTAACTAGGGAAGCTAAAACACAAAATCTTAAATTGGGCAGGAAAATTTAGAACAAGTTCACAGCTACAATTACCTAGGAGTAATGATTAACTCAGGGAAAAGCTAAGAGAAGACATCAGCCAGAGAATCAAAAAGGCAATTGCAGTATATAACCATCTAGGAAAGGTATTTATAGGTAAAACAAGAATTGACAACAAAAACTAAAATGGCAGCATACAACACAGTTTATTGTCTTACTCTCCTCTCTGGTAGTGAAACCTAGATATTAGACAGTAGGGAATACAGTAGAGTACAAGCAGCTGAAATGAAATATCTAAGAAGAGAAGTAGGGAAAACTAAAAGAGACAAAATCAGAAACACAACAATAAGAGATCAAACCAAGGCAGATGGCAAAAAACTAAGATAGAAATAAATCAATTGAGTTGGTTTGGGCATGTGAACAAAATGAATGACAATAGAATAGCTAAATCAGTATACAGTGCTAAAACCCAAGGTAACAGACCAAAAGGCATACCTCGGAGAAAATGGGAAGAAGATATAAAAGAGGTGTTAAAGCAAAAAATTTAACTATTTTTGAAGGAAACAGAAATAGCCAGGATGGGCAGCCTGGAGAAAGATCATTTCGGGTATCTAAACCCATACACCGGAAGGTAGAATTGGAACGGATAGAGAAAGAAGGAAAGAATACCTTTATAGTTATGCAGCCTACTTATTTTTGACAACTTAAAAGGATACTTATTATTCTGACATTAATATTATGATTTTAAGAACCATCAATTTAATGAGATGGTTGCAAGTGATTTTTACTTTGAATTTAAGTCTATGATAATAAATTTCATTGCACAGATTTGATGTGCTGAGAATTTGTATATAAAATAAAAGATACATGTGTAAGGGATTTTACTCTTTAGAGGCAAAATAATTTTATGAAAGTTGGTATGGATTCACAACCTTTTCGAGCTTGAATAAATGTAGAATTTATACGTTAAGTTTTCTACATCCACATAGACCCACTATTTAACATCACATATCATGTGTGATATTGAATCATATCGGATCAATTATTGACCAAAACACTGCTTGTGGCAAAAGTTTGGGGGTTGGGGGTTTTTATTCTATTTTTTCCCCTTATAATATAATAATCTTCTTGTCATGTTTCCTTTGTGAAGATGTAATGTTGGCATGGCAGATAATGTGAATTTTTTTTGTTATTACTATTTTGTCAGATCAAGTGGCGATTGCTGTCCCTGTAGTCATTGCAATTCTAGTCATCAGCGCCCTCATTGTCTCCTTTGTCTTGTTCAAAAGAAGAGGGTAATGTAGACAATGCCATGACACTTTATTTGTTAGATATATTTATTGTAATCATGTAAATCACTTGCACCAACAACTGTTAACAGAAATTAATATGTTGTCGGTGAAACTGTCTACACACAAAGTTCGTATGACGTAATTTTTCAGGAGAAGCAAATTAAGGTAATTAATCAATCACCGAATACGGCTGCAAACCCGATTTTATGCTTTATGGATTACAATCCAATAACTGGTTTAGTATTTAGTTTGGAAATGAATGATCAGTTGTGCATGAAAGGAACGTATACGGCTAGTGTTGAACTTTTTGAAAGATCTAAAAAAGTAAGTCCTCTCATTGATTAACGAGATTAGAGTATTAAAGTTGCAAGAAAAACGGAAACCTTCGTTCAGATCATGTGCGTAAAATGAGGTTTTCTAGTGGTTTAAGGCCTCTGAAATATTTAAAAGAGAGCAAGCCAACTGACCTCGATTTTTGAGTTAAGCTAAATTTGAGGAGAAAATATGACAAACTGAAATTTTAATTTCATATCAACGCCGCCATATTGGATTTATGACGCTAAAAATAACATGCATTTTCAAAATGTAAAATCTGCATCAATTATTTTGGGATGTTTCTCAGGTACAGTTTACATCTGTAGAACAAAAGTATGCATGGGTTTGGATGAATCTATCAAACTTTTAGTTTTATGGTGTGTTGAAAGTTGCATATAAAATGTTTACAATTTAAGCAATTTTATTCAACTAAAAATTCATTTTTCGGAAAGTATACAGAATAACATCTAACGCATGCATACTTTTATTCCATGAAATTTCAAGAATCGGAAAAAAATGCAGCCTTAGAAAAAAACGTCCAAAAAGGACATTTTGAGCTATTCGAAAGTTTATGGACATTTTTGACTTTTATTGAATTTTTTACCTTCTCAAAATGCCCCTGTTTGAAAGCTGGACCTCCCTCTTCAGCCTCCTTTTCCTGTCGAGCTTTTTCAATGGAACTCACAAGGCGTTGGTGCTCCCTGGCTTTTCCAAATTTCAGCCCATAGTGACGTGCCAAACCCAAGCGTCTGCTTGATTCCTGCAACAGACATTGGTGTTGTACTGCGGCAGCTGCTAAAAATGGCGAATTGAACTCTTTCAATGAGTGAAATTTTGTCTTTGAGCACTTGGACCAGACTGGGAAAAGCTTTCACTTGGGTTTTGGGTGGCATCTTTTCACATCTTTTAGGAGGTCGTCAGATGTTAGAAATGGGCTCCAGGTACTTGTGGAGCCTCTCATAGTCAAGAGGAGTGTGGACCCCTCCTCTTATGTCCTGCAGGATAATGGTGCTCAGCATGATCCTTTTGTAAAAACACCAAGAATCTTTCCTGGAGGGCAATACTGGTGCTGTGGCCAGTCATCAGTTGAGTAGCCATGGTGTATGGTGGCTAATATTGCTTGTCTCATTTCCTGAGCAGTATTATTGGCACGTATAGCTCGAGAAAAGTAGATCTGTAGCTTTCTAATAGCTTCAGCTGTCAGTTTTCCAATTGCCTCCTAAAGTCACCCCTCTTTTGCTTCCGCCTAGTTATGTTAGCTGTGCCAAGACGCTAAGACAATCTTCTTTGTCTATTATGATGTCAGTTACGTTGGTCTTGGAGGAGTTTGTTGTAAACCGTCGGATCGTGTAACGCAAATTGTATCTTTCTACAGATCTTTCCCACAGGACAGAGGCTGCTTTCAATCATTCCTGAAGTGCCTTCAAAATTGATGGTGCACTACTTGGGTGCTGATCTCTCCAGCGATCGTATCTGTTGAGATCCAGGCACCTGTGGTCGAGGCAGTGCAAACTAAGTATTCTAACACTAGTTTTGACAATGAAGTTTGTGTCCTCGGAAGTATAATGTTGAAACACCGTTTTATTTCAATCACTGTCATTGGAGATGTTAAAGTTTTGATAATGTAGTTTTTAACATTATTATTCAGTAACACACTGCCATTGAGAGGTTTGGCTAAAGAAACTGGCTTCATTTCCAAAAACATTAAAAACCTTTTTTGAGAGGGGGAACTAGAATTTGTCATTTAAAGTAAAGGAGGGCCCTTTTTCTTTTCAGAGGAATCAATTTGGTGGAATAAAATGTTAGATGCAATTGAATTAATGTGAGGCATGTAAGCGGCGATGGTTGTCGTTTCAAAAACAAAGAATGGCTTTCTCTGAGCTCAAATGTCCCACGCCCATCCATGCAAGACAAAACTTTCAATCAAGTCAACTTCAGAATTATAGTATTGTCCTAACTTGTTTTGAGAGAATGAGAGAGCCAGCGCACTAACCCTTCGAGAAATGTTAAGCTCTAAAGTTCTCAGCTGGAAAGAGAATCTGAAGTTGGAACAAAGTGCAAGTGAAATTTGTGACAAAGACGTAGACTGAATTTGGTTACAATTTTATTTTTATTTATTTTTTGAGAACAGAACAATTGACAACTGAGTGAACAATCTGACAACTAATGAATCTGATAATGATTATAACTCCAAAATAGTCAAATGAATGTGCAATTAGCACAACATAATTCAAAGGTGACGAAGTATCAATGATTACAAAGATACCCCCTTATTTATTATATTTGTTTTCTACAACGTTAATCATGATAGTAATACTCTTGTTACAGGCTGCTGAATTTCAGCTTCCACAAGACGTGATGTTCTCAAAACAAATCCAAAACCCTTACACGTCACCCACCGTTTCCTATGAAGAAGGTGGAAAGAGTTTCTGAAATAGCAATAATCACCTCCTGGGAGTGCCTGATATGCCTTTTGACAATGGGAAAATGCGCAAGCAGAGATGACCAGCCTGGGCCTCATGATCGTCCCTGCCCTCTAGACATTGCTCACTACTAAACCTCTAACTGATGTGACTAGACCTGCATAGATGTTAAAGAAACAGATTTAATGTTTGACAACTTGTTTTGTCATTTAAAGTAAAGGAGGGCTTTCTTTTCATCTTTTCTTGAGATGAAAAAAAGCCCTGTATCTGTTTTTTCTTTTATTATCTTCGGTTTGTTTTCAGCTTTTCCCACGCCCATCCATGCAAGACAAAAACTTTTCAAGTCAGCTTTTATAGTATCTTTTGGGTTTTGAAGTTGGGTCTATTGGGGTTTGGTTACAATTTTATTTTTATTTATTTTTTGTTTTGACAACTGCTTGTTATAACTTGAAATGAATGTGCAATTAGCACAACATAATTTTCTTCCCCTTATTTATTATATTTATTTCCTATAATAATAATACTTTGGATGCTGAATTTCAGCTAGCAATTGGCTGAAAATAAACCCCGTCACCCACCGTATGAAGAAGGTAATAATAATATGCCTTTTTGATAATAATAACATAATAATAATAATAATAATAATAATAATAATATTAAAAATAATATTAATGATGATAATAATAATAATAATAATAATAATAATAATAATAATAATAGTAATAATATCGTAATATTATTAATAATTATAATAATAGTAATGATAATAAAACTAATAAAAATAATAATAATAATGATGATGCTGATGTTGATAATAATAAATGTAATAATAATAATAATAATAATAAAATAATAATAATGATAATAATTATAATAATAGTGATAATAATAATAATAAGAAGAATGATAATAATAATAATAATGATAATGATAATAGCAATAACACTAACAATATAATATTAATAATAATATTTATAGTTCTCATAGTTCTGTTGATAATAATAATTATAATGATGTTGATCATAAAGATGATGATGACTACGAGGATAATAATAAAATGACAAAGATGACAATGAAAATGATAGTGATAAGAATACCTGTAATAAAAACAAGAATGATGATAGCAACGTAGAAAACTATAATCTTATATCACCAAATACAGCAATAGAAGGTTAAATGAAGATGATCATTACAACGATATCACAATGAAATTTCTGTCTTACTCTTACACTTACAAATTATTTTGTTTTGGGATTCCACCTTGTAAACAGGCGACTGGTGGTAGCAGAGACATACCAACAAACTTCAGTAACCCCGTCTACGACAGGCTTCATGGCCCAGCAACAACAGCATTATCTGCTGCAACCACAGCTGAGGTGCTTTTCCCGTCCCACGGAGACTATGAGTCCACGACGGACCCCATGGAGGACGGTACAGTCAGGGTCACCTCGACACCAGTCAACAAGCAACCTACTGCTAGTACCACTACTACTATGTCCACCACCAACGTCAGTCCATTTAACAAAAATGTTGTGTTCCTTCCCAACATGGCCGCTCACGATCCCAACCAAGACGACGATGATCGTGACGTAGCAGAATTAGTCAAGCGTGGAGATCTTTGATGTTAGTTTTTGGCATAATGTTTGTATGACAAAATATGATAATATTATAAACTGTGTATGACGTGCTATATTGTGTACATTATCCAAAAGAAAGAAGAGAAAAAAGTGAATGTGGTGATGGAACAGATGATTCAACTGGAAATATTGAGACAAGACTTAAAATTGCATTGGAGAGGAAAAAAATTATTTGTAATCAATAGTAGTATCCTTTTAATCGCAGAGTTCTTAACTTTAGATCTATTGATTTCAGACATGTTTATTTTGCATACTTAATAGAAGAAAAACATTTTTAAAGCAGAATCATGGCTTTCAAATCCTAAAAAAAAAGCAATTCAATAAAATAATGAATTCATCTTTTCTCCAGGTCCTTAGTAAAGAATTTTGTATTCAAAGATAATGACATATAGATTATTTGGGTTAATCTTCTATACAACAATCCTATATCTCCTGCACACCAGTCTTGAACAGATTGTGCTAACTGACATTGAATTTGCATTACACACAAATTCAGCTGCACCTGTAAGATGGATAAGAACGTGAGCTTGATATGATATTCAGACAAAGGATGCTGAATATAAATCTAATGCTGTTAGTGTTAGAATATTCCCTAGCTCTCCAGCATAATACTATCTTTAATCCATTGTAATCCACCACTGTCAATGACATACTGTTAGTGTTAGAATATTCCCTAGCTCTCCAGTATAATCATATCTTCAATCCATTGTAATCCACCAGTGTCAATGACATACTCTGTAACAGTACCAATGTCTTAAAGCACACAAGAGCAGTTGAGATGAACGCTCAAACCCTTATGACTTACGACTTATTACAAGTCATGCTGCACAATGTTATTTCACAATCGCATGTACATCAGTTGTCTGCCCTTGGATTACCCTTTTTGTCAAAACACATAAATGAATCTATTATCTATTTTAAGTTTTAAGTCTGACTACCCTGATGTGTTATGGGAAATAATTTGTTCAGTTTTGTCAGACACCTTTTTCTTTTTGCCTGTGTGTGTTGTGCTGCCTATTTTCCTTGCAATGATCTGACGCTGGCAATGTACTTGCATTAGTTGCCATCATGTGCGAAAAGGCCTTTTGAGTCACCCACCTTCCTTTCCCCCGTACAGACAGGCCAAAGGTTCTAGGTCTTCTATCTAGCCTAATATGTACAACCTGTATGTAAGATTAAAGTGAAGTAAGTTCCATACTCAGAGGTAAGCGTACGGTAATCAGGGTAGAGCCCTGATTTTTCTGGGAATTCATAATCATAGGAACGCAAATGATGTTATGACCTAATTCACTTTCGGCCTATGTCTGTCAGATTTAGGCAAGGGAGGCAGTTCCTTGACCAAGAAAAACTGTCTAAAATTTTCCTATCAGATGTCTTAATAATAGTAGTTTCATACTTAGTAGTGGTAGCTTTTGAACAATAGGGGAAAAAAGGACTTTCAAAAATGGTATCTGTATATTCTATGTAGATTTAAAATACCACACCGCTGACAATACAATAAGTGTAAGTGTATTTTACTGCAAACAGAAATCATGTGACAAAAGAAGACTGAATGAAAAGAATCAAAAGCAATTTTTAGCTTAAGTTTAAGTTTAGAAATCACCTTTTGTACCATGCTTTTGTCCAGCTCAGCACCCCCTCCCCAAATCCCGTCTCCACATTATGGGTGTGATAGGAAAGATATACATGTAGCAGTTTGTGTATATATATTGTAGCATATTATTATATCAATACAATTCCTTTTAAAATAATACTAATAATATAATGTTTATTTGGTACATGTAGCTTATTATGTTATTGTGTAATATCTGCTGCAATTGTTTTCTCTGAAAATCACTGTTGTGGTGCATCCTAGGATATGATAACGAATTGTGTAACAATGTTATGTTCATGTATGAAAGTTTGCCCAAAACATTTGCAGTTTAGAATTTTTTAAGGAATTGATGAAAAATATTTTCTCATTCATGTTGTTTCTTGTATTCAAAATGATGCAAAACTGAAATAAAATTTGATGGCCTTAGCAATCTTGTTTCATTTCAATGTAACTACATACACATTATTACATCTTACAAAAACATGTATTATTATTGTTATTTTTCTTCTCCTTCATCTCCTCCTCCTCCTTTTTCTTCTCCTCTTCCTTTATTATTTATAGCTCCCCAACTCAATTCTTGAGTTTTAGTTTTATATTACTGTCAGTGTCAGTGCGCATATGTGTTTCATTCTGCATTTAAAATCTTCAGCGCTACTGCTGAGTTTGATTTCTGTTGGCATTCCATTCCACAGCCTTATACTGTACAAGGATAAAATGAGTGCAGGTGACAAACAATGTTTGAAGATGGATTTGTTTGTTTTGTTTCTTTGTCTCCACCATGGTGGTGGTCTCAAGGTTCGTAGCTGACTAATATTACTGACGATTGTCCAGGCACAACATAAAGCACTTTAAAAAATCAAAAGTTTTCGTAAATATTTTGTAAATAGTTTAAAAACATAGTCAATGTGTTAAAAATTGATAAGTATTTAGTATTCTAGATCTGTCGATATACTCCAATTTCTTTCAGTTTCAAGATCATTATTCCAAAACAGTTTGTAACTGCTTCCCTCGGAATAATATTTCCTTCGCATATCGATCAAATCAGAGCATCCTATTAAAATATGTTTAATGGTAAAAAGGCAATCACAGGAGTGACAGAAAGGCTGGTCCTCATGGGTCAACAGGAAGCCCTGTGTGAGCCAAGAATGACCAATATGTAAGCGACTTAAAACGCTCTCTTCTTTTCTATTTCTTATTTTTTACATTTGGCCTTTCTGTCATTTTTGAGACCACTTCATGAAGCTTGTTATTAACTTCTTGGTCCCACTCCTCCTGCCAAGTTTTGCTAATATAACTATTCCCTAAAACTTTCAAATCCTCACAATCAAGTAAGGCACCAGGGCGGACATCTTTGGAACGTGCCTCTTTTGCCAACTTGTCGGCACTTTCATTTCCATTGATGCCAACATGCCCCGGTATCCAGACATATGTAATGTGTTTTCCAACAAGGTCTTTTAGAACGTGTTTAATCAGTATTATCACTTGACTTTTACCATCCATAATTCTCACACCCTGAAGGGCAGACAGACTACCCGTCTAGATAATAACATTGTTATACTTCCTGGATAGCTTTTCTAAGTTATTCAAAGCTGAAAGAATGGCGTGCAATTTTGCATTGAAAATAGAAGTGTTGTCTTTCAAATGCACATTCTAAAGTATTTTTTTTGCTTTTGAATTCAGGTTTTTGCTTTTAGTATATACATGAGAAACTATCCAAATACAATCATCCTATATCATTGAATAGTTTGTAGCGGCCTTAGTTATGAATAAAATCACTTAAAACCTGCGCAGATTGTCTTTTCCATTCAATATCTAAAGAGTGACCTCTGGTTTTTTCGATTTTTTAGACAGTTGTTTTTTTAAAATACTATATCGTGAATGTACAAAAACGGCATTTTTATTACAACAAAATTATCAAAACGTTTACAATATATCGGAAAAAAACGACGCCATTTTCTTAACATTGACAAAAGGAACTTGTGTGCCAAATATAATACAAATCGTTTGGTAAATGGCGGGGAGATAGAATTTTAGTGTGGAAAAACTATATTTCGAGAAAAATGCAAGTAAAAAAATCAACAGAAAATAACACAAAACAAACACTTCAGACAAGTTTCCCTTGTTGTAGCAGCCCCCTTACTCTTTCAACAATCTCTGGCATTGTTACTTGTGTAAATAGGTTTATAAATCTAGGTTTAAATGTGCACTGTTGTGACAATAGACGTTGAAGTGATCAGTTTTTTCTATATCCAATGCTTGTGCGCATGTTTACATACGCGACTCCTCTTATATCACACAGCAATGGGAGACGCGTATATCGGTGTCAGCAAAATGAGGTAAAATCGTGTGTTGCCACATTTGGCGATTAACTGCCAATATACAGGTTTTTACTGCCATTTTCTCAGTCAGCGTTAGGGTAATTCACATCAAAATTTTGATTGTTTTTACCTACCCTCGTCTACAATTTTTTTTTTTTTTTTAAATTATACGTCATAGGGACATTTTTCTGCAATGAACTTGTGTGGGATATCACTGCTTAGCATTCCAGGAAAAGCATATGCCAGGATACTGGAAATGAGACTAAGGAAAAGAGTAGAGGATCAGATTGAAAAGCATCAGAGTGGATTTAGACCAGGAAGAAATGTACAAGACCACATATTTACAATTACACAAATACTAGAAAACGTCCTTGAGAGAAACATTGACCTGCACCTGTGTTTTATTGACTTGGAAAAGGCATTTGACACTGTGAGGAGGGACGAACTATAGCATTCCTTAAAAGAACACAATGTAGAGCAAAATTTAATAGAAGCCATTAAAAGATTTTACAATAAACCAACATGTGCAATGAGAGTACCTGGAAACATATCTGCAGAATTTGATGTGGAAATAGGAGTAAGATAGGCTTGTATTCTAAGTCATCTTTTGTTTATCACATTTATGGATTCAGTCGCAAAGGCATCCTCAAAAATGAAGAAAATGAATGTGGAAGCTCAAACCAGTAAAAGTATCAATGCTTTCATTTGCCGATGATTTAGTTCTGTTTGGAAAATCAGAAAATGGATCTTCAGTCGAATATCAACATTATGAACTATGAACTAAATAAAAGAGGAATGAGAGTAAATGCAAAGAAAACCAAAACAATTACAAGTAACTAAGGAAGCTAAAACACAAAATCTTAAATTGGGCAGGGAGAATTTAGAACAAGTTCACAGCTACAATTACCTAAGGAGTAATGATTAACTCAGATGGAAAATTAAGAGAAGAAATCAACCAGAGAATCAAAAAAGCAAGTACAATAAATCACCATCTAGGAAAGGCATTTGTAGGCAAGCAAAAATTGTCAACAAAAACGGAAATGGCAGTATACAATGTAGTTTATTGTCCTACTCTCCTCTATGGCAGAAACCTGGACCTTAGAAAGTAGAGAATACAGTAGAGTACAGGCAGCTGAACTGAAATATCTAAGAAGAGCAGTAGGAAAATTAAAAGAGACAAAATCAGAAACACAACAATAAGAGATCAAACCAAAGCAGATGGCATAAAAACTAAGAAGATAGAAACAAATCAAATGAGATGGTTTGGGCATGTAAACAGAATGAATGACAATAGAATAGCTAAATCAGTATTCAATGCTAAAGCCCAAACCTGAGATGTTACTCTTTCACTGATTCAGGTAGATCATTTATATGACACAAAAATAGGAGAGGGCCTAGGACTGTGCCTTGTGTGACACCTGATGTTACAGGGGCCTCTTACGATAATGTCCCTTCCAGTACTACTCACTTTTTTCGCTTCGTTAGGAAATTTGTCAGCCATGGTTGTGGGGTCCTCGGACACAATATTTGTATAATTTGTACAGGAGTTTATTGTGGGGAACGTATCAAAAGCCTTGGAAAGTCAAGTATTCCCACGTCAACTTGAATACCCGCATTCTGTGCTTGGAATAAATCAACTGTTGTGATGAGTAATTGTGTCTCACAGGAGTATTCAGACCTGAATCCATGATTAAGGCTTGCTAGATATTGCTACTCTCAAGGTTTTTGTATACTGTACATGCTCAAGTATTTTTGATATGACAGACGTGAGAGACATGGGTTACTATGTTTGCTTTTTAGTTTTCCCAGTGTCTTGATGTTTGTTTATGTTTGCCTTGGTTTGAAATTACAGGATATGTTTGCTTTTAACCAAGCCTCTGGTGGTAGCCCAGTGTCTATGAAGCTTTGAAATATAAGGCAAGTGTATAGTTTGGCAAGTCTGGTGGTAGCCCAGTGTCTATATATAAGGGCAAGTGTATATGTTTGGTTTTTACCAAGTTTGGAGTAGTCCAGTGTCTATGCAGCTTTGAAATATAAGGGCAAGTGTAACCAAGCCTCTGGTGGTAGCCCAGTGTCTATGAAGCTTTGAAATATAAGGGCAAGTGTGGGAGCAATTTGGTTGGCACATTCTTTAAGGACCTGGTTTGGGATGTTGTCAATGTCAGGGCCTGTGGCTTTTGCTGTGTCGATATCTGTCAATAGTTTTGCTACTCCCCATTTATTTACAGATTTTGATGTTCGAAATGGTCGTTTCACTTTCAATGTTGACTGGTGCCAGTGGTGGCATTGTTTTCTCTTGATCATCTGATCTGAATAATACTAATATTGATTTGAACTGGTCAAGAAGTATTCAGGCTTTGGCTTGACTCTCGCTGTGGATAGTGCCATCGTTGTCCATAAGTGGGGGAGACTCCAATATCATCACACTTTTAATTTTAACATATCTCCAAAATGGTTTTGTGTTTTATCTTTGAAATCCCTTGAGGATGATGTTATTTGTGAATTCATATTCTGCTTTTCTCATCTCTTGTTTGGTGTGTTCTTGTAAATCTCGGTAGGCCGTCCAGTTTGTTCTGACCTTTGCTTGCCTGTATAATTTGGCTTTACGCAGTCAGAGTCGTCGTATTCGGTTGTTTAGCCAGGGAAGGGAGGTAACATTTTTTCCTTTTCTTATATGGAATGTAGCTGTCAATGCCTCTGGTGGTTTGGGTATGGAAGGAGCTCCAGATTTATTCAGTCGTAGCATTTTCTGTATATTTCTTGATTACTATCGTTTACACCCTGGTAATATCATGTTTCAAAGAGGTCCAATCAGCCTTTCCTAATTGGAAGCATATCTTGGGCGCTTGTTTTAAGTAGATAGGTTGCGTCTTGATCTTAGTGCCAAAAACATCATGATCCGATACGCCTGGAACTGATTAATGATGACTTGACTAAGGAAGCATTTGAAACAAAGATCAGATCAAGTAAATTATCATTCCGTGTTGATTCAATGTGAATCTGTGACAGCCCGGTTTCGATAGACATTTTGATTAATGATTGTCGGATTTGACAATCATGGTATTCTGAAGATAGTACGCAATTATCCCAATTCATGTCTGGACAATTAAAATTCCCCACTAGTACTAGTATTATTTGCTTATGAGCGAAATATGACAATAAGTGACAACTCCACTAATAAAGACAGAACAAACACGTGATGTTTCGGGTATAACCCTTCGTCAGACAACAAACGAGAAATATCTAGATCTAGATCTAAGCACTACCTCAGGCATCACACAATGTCATGTCAGAAGAAAAAGGAAAAGGAGGAAGAAAAAAAGAAAAAGACAGTGATGATAAGAAACGTGAGTAGAAGGGGATGTGAAGAATATAAAGGCACGAGAATGGAAGTTTCAGATCTAGAATTAAATAAAAAATATGAAAATAAGTAAGTGATAAAAGGTGAGAAGGAGATAGAGAGAGAGAGAGAGAGAGAGAGAGAGAGAGAGAGAGAGAGAGAGAGAGAGAGAGAAGGGAAGAAACAAAAAGGGCGGGAAGAAAGAAAGGGACAGAGCCGTGTAAGACTAGATCTATATCTCATTGGGTCTAGAAAGAAGAAATGATAGAGAATGAATGAAAGGAAGTATCAATCAAAGCAAAAATTTACACTTATGGGATGAACTATTGGTGTAAATCTTGTGTAGGGATTTGTTCCAATTCATAGATACCACTGGCATTTTCGGTGTGGCGTGTAGTAGAAGTAGAAGGATCTTATGACGTTTTGTTCGCCCACCGCTTGTTCCTCTTCGTGTATGTTTATAAAGACGATAGAATTTGAGTCTCTGTGATCAATGTCGTGGACTTACTGTGTTTATCTTGGAGTTCAACAAGTTGTGGTTTGTAGGCGACCAAAACATTGTTGCTCATCTCTGTCATACCAAGAGTCGTGTTGATATGATAGTGTTAGTGTTAATAATACTGACCTTGTGAGTTCAGAGAACACAGCTCACTGAAGCAGGGAATAGCATTCAAAATTTCAAATTCCAAGATTTAAAAAAATATATAAACAATATTCCAACAAAGATAACACTTAACACCATTATTAGATGCACCGATCAACGACGAATAAAATGATATAATTCAAATAAGAATCCAATGAAGGTAGCGTACAAAATAGCCGTATAAGCGAGGAGAACAAAGCAGCCAATGTGCTAACGATTACACATTTGTATAAGATAAGTATATAGAAATACTTCTCAATTGTATTGAAGAGGTCTATGGTAGGAAACAAATTGAAGGAGAAAGGAAAGAAAAGGAAAAGAACAGCGTGGCGGAAAATCAAAGAGAAGAAGGAAGCCTGGAAGAAATACTTGCAAACAAAGAGGCCAGAGGATGGAAAAGATTGTTTGTAAAAGAACTATCGCCAAAGAGGAAAATAGGAAAGCAAGACAGTACAGGAACAGCGGGAAGAATTTGAATAAGGACTTCAAAAAAGCTATCAAGAAAATCAAAGCTGTTCTCGGAAGCAATTAAAAGCAAATAAGAGTATTAAGAGAAACAAACAAGTCTCCTTAATGATAACATATAGAGACTAAACTGTTCTTATCGGTTAAGTAAAATATGAAAATAGTGAAGAACAAAGGGAAATTTGTGAAAAGCAATGATATAAAATGGAGTGAAGAGTAAAAATTAAAATATTTGAAAATGGCAGGAAAAATAAATCAATTTGACTAACAAAACATTAACAGAGCACAATACACAAAGACAGATATACATGAATTATTTCCTCACTGATATCAGGTGAATTTCATTATAGTTATATAAACTAGTTTAAATAAAAGATTAAAGAATGTGACGCCAGACAAAGTAGTGTGCACCATTTAACAGGGGACTCGGTAGTCCAGAGGCAAGGTGTCGGACTCAACCAATAGGTAGCGGGCTCGAGCCCCGCGAACGGCTGAAAAATTACCTTCATTTTCTTCGAGTAAAATCTACCCCTGGTCCAGGTAGGTGGATCGACACCTAGTCCTATCAGAGACGGACGATAAAAAAGGAGGTCCTGTGGTCAGTTTACAACACTCTGTGCACGTTAAAGATCCCTTGGCTGTTTAAATGGCAGTCAGAGAAAATTTTAAATCCTACAAAAAACCCCAAGATCACTTTAGTGTGGATGTGGGTAAATCAAATCATTAAAAAGCTCCATTCATCAAGACCAGCACAAACCTCCAAAGACACAGCTCTCCTTTAAAACAGCTGGAAATAAAAAGTGCACAATCCTCATCTTTCGATTTGATGTCATGGCTGACATGAGTATGTCGATGGGTCAGTCAATTCCTGGCAGCGTCCAGACGGAAGTCGCCGAGCCAAACTTAGAAAACATCATACAATACAGGAGTAGCAACGAGGACAGCAACAGTATCTACAAACGCAGATTTTATTGAAAACAAAGAAACCGTAGGTGCTGATGATCAAGAAACAAACAACCAAGAGTAACGACAATGTTATGTTATGTTATCAATCGCACTTGACGACCTCCATTGTCGGAAACACAATCAGTATCACTCAAAAGTATCAGTGAATCAAATGACCTTGAGGACATGATGACAGAAACAAAACTATTCTTGCTTGCAGAGAATGATGATCTAATTGATTATTGCGTTACCAATCAAAGGATTGGAAACGGTGAAGACAGCCCATATACAAAAATGCAACACCTGCCCAGACAATTTCGGTTAAGGACTGCAACTACGGAGAATGTGCAGATATTCTGGTATTATATTTTCAAGTTAACCTTCTTATTCTTATGTTTTGTAATTCTCCGATAATTATCAATCTGTAATTAGTGTAATGGTTTGATTATTGATTCCTCCTAATGGGTGTCATTTTCTGTTTGCCCTTTATGTGTAGTGGTGAGTGTTTTAATTCAAAGCAAATTGACAGAGAGATGAATTAATGTTTGAAGAATTATAATATATACAGTAGAAATACTTTAAAACCGAAATTTTGGGGACCCTCTAAACCATTTTGGTTTAAAGCAAGTTTCTTTTTTTTGATGTTTTTAAAGGGGGGTAACTATGTTTGGATTGGGTTGTTTCCCTTTGTTAACGTTGATGAATAGAGGCCCTCTTGATGACCATAGTAGTAATGTAATTGTTTTGATTGTTGGTTTGTTTTTTTTTGGGGGGGGGGGGGGGGGGTTATTTTTATTTTCCCCATTCATACTCTCATTCACACTTAATACAAAATACAGATTTGGATCATCGGGTATTCATTTTTCATTCACTATTCAGTCTCTTCATCTTTATTTCATTAAAACAAGAAGGAAAATAGGAAAGGGGCGGTATAGAGTCTATCCACGTAGACGGGCGAAACTTCGTTTCTTCACGAACGAGCCTTTTTGTAGCATCTCCCTGTCCTTCAAAATGGTTGATAATGTTGAGTTCGGGATGCCATACTTTTTACATATCTCCGTCTTGTTTGATTTTTTTTGTCCACTTCCAAAAGAATATTGAGTGTGTATGTGTATGCACAGTGCTTTCTTTTAGACATCTTTGACTGGCTGAATTCAATCTAAAAAACCCAGAAATGATCAAAAGTTCTCGTGATAGATAAATGAATTAAATGAATGATGCACAGCGACTAGGAGACGAAGTGAATGGAAATGAAATGCATCAATGCTAAACTCTACACACCCCTATCCCCCTGTTGAAAAAGGCCTAAAACAAAGCAGACACACACACACACACGCGCGAACACACATTAAACGGCGTACCAATGCGAAGCTATCTAACACTACACTTAGGCCTTACCACGTGCTTACAACACTACAACACTATACACTTACCACATGCTTACAACACTATACACTTACCACGTGCACTTTACACTTACCACGTGCTTAGCAAGAACATCTCGCCTGCGTGGTTCTACACCCCCACCTCCCCCTTCCCGTGCCAGTCCCCGCTGTCTTCCCTTTTCGCCGTCTGAGCGATGCGCGGTGATTGAAGGGTTTGACTACCACCCCCCCTCATCTCCTCGGTTACACTCTTTATTTCATATCAATAGGCATTACGTGTGACCCTTTGCGGAATTATTGAAATTGAAGAGGATGAAACGAAAGAAAAAGAGGAAAAGTTGTTTCGGTTTAAAGACATTTGCACTTAGAAGCATTTCGGTTTATCATACGAACTGATACAAAGACAAAGAAGAAACTTGTACAATTTATCAATTTCTTTGCGGTTCATCGACTTTTTAAAGTATTTCTACTGTATATTCATTTTCACCAAAACTACCTGAATGGCTTCACATATGTTGATGAAATGTGAGTATTGTTATGTTATATCTTGTGAATATGTGGGGGAGAAAAAAGAAAACAGTAAGATGAAAGATAAGTGAAAGAGGGAAAAAGAAAAGAAGTAGGATCTTCATCATATGCAGTGATCTCAGGGTAAAAGTAAGAACAGACAGTGAGACAAAAAAGAAGATAGTGAATGAGTGAGAAAAAGGAAAGTGAAGTAGGATCTTCATCATATGCAGTGATCTCAGGGTAAAGTAAGAACAGACAGTGAGACAAAAGATAGTGAATGAGTGAAAGGAAAGAAGTAGGATCCACTCAGCACACCGCCTACCTAGAGACACAACAATAGATCCATTAAAATTAAAGATATTCACACAAAAAAAAAACACAAAATTCATCTCATTGTATTTTTACTCATTGCTTTCTTTTATTCACAGTCATAATTTTTTAAAATGTGGTGGTTTCTGACCAAGAATACTTCATAGAAATTGAAGCCAGCCTACAAAGAATTCAAAGATACCATGTATACACACAATTTATGTACACATTTTACTCACACACATCATGTATTTAAATGGGAGAGGAAATGGATATAAAAAACACCACAAAAACCAATTTTTTCATTATCAAGATACACAGTGAGCTGAGAGAGAAACAGCTTTTAAATGCATATACCCAGACAATGACAAATTATTTCTTGCTGTCCTATTTTTACCCCTTTAAGATTTCATTTCAGTGTGTATCAGTCGAATGAGCACAAAATATGTATACATAAAACTGCAAACATTTCACAACACATGACTTTGATTGACCTTGATGCAGAAATTTTTGTGCCTTAAAATTGAGACACATTCAGTGCTCAAAGTAAAAAAAAGACTTTCAAAAATAAAAGCTGCCCATTAGTTAATTTTTAAACAAAAAAGTTATTCCGTTATTTTTCAGTTTATGTTCCAAAGGAGAAAGAAATAAATGGGCGAAACTTACAATATACACTCTCATGCACAGAAATACAATAATACACATACAAGTTGCCGATGCGAGTGTGTAAAAAGATAATGGAGCCAATGAATGCTTACATTCTCTGATAATAAATAAGAATACAACGATGAAGAAACATAGTGAGATGATGATCAATTTATGGAGAGGATGAAAACATCATGAGTGCCCAGGCAGATGAAAGAGCTGCAAACAATCTACTGACGGGCAGAATGCGGCCACTGCTGCAGGAAACAAGTCTTTAAGGCATTTGCATCTAGAACCCGTGCACCTGTAAAAAAATAATAATTACATGTGTAAGAAAGAGAAAGTGATAATAATGCAAATACCAGTCTTGCTTTAGTTTTCTTTCCAGTGTACACTCACTCACCCCCCCCCCCCCCCCCACCTATACCGCCATTCTCGCTTACTGTCATTTTTTCACATTTAAGAATATGACAGGATTACTTTTTTATGTTTGAGACGTGACATACACGGAGCAAAAACATCTAACGCCAAAAGACCAAAAGAGAACATAATATATACATATATATATAGTGTCCAGTGGGCTCATGTCTACTCCTAATTCTTTTGGTAACTGTCTCATTTGAATGAATTGTCGAGGCTGCGATATTTACGCGCTTAGGGTCATGCCATGTCATCATGAGTATTTTGTCGTCGCGTGCAGAAACAGGGGGATCTCCTTTTTTCATTTTTTACTCGCGCGATTTTAGAGATTATGGAAAATTCTTTCTGTTTTCACGGATCGTGCCTACAGCCCCAATTTGTTGCTTTGTCAGATCATTGAATAGGTTCATAGAGGAATAATAATTGTCGCAGAAGAGCGTATGACCTTTATTTTCAAAACCCTCCAAAAGATCCTTGACGACACCTTCCGTGAGAGATTTTTCTCTTGTAACAAATGTATCCTTCCCAGTGTAAACTATGAATTTAAGCAGGTAGTGTGACTGGGAATCAGCCAGAACAAACAACTTGAGACCAAACTTGTGTGGTTTAGCAGGAAGATATTGTCTAAAATACACCCTCTCTTTATATGCGACCATCGTCTCGTCAATTGAGAGTTTTCTTTGGGGGCTAAAAAACCACATGTATACAAAGGCTGTAGGATGTCCATCAAAATCAAAGGCCTTATTTTGAATAAAGGATCATATCCCTCTTGGTGTCTTGGGACATAATCATCATTGTTGTTGAAATGCAAGAAGGTGATCAACTGGTAGCGGTCACGTGAAAAACTTTACTGTACGGGGTTTCATTCAGCCAAAAATGTTTATTCCAGTGGTCAACCTCTGCTGCCTTTGCACACAACCCCATACCTTTTTGCAAACCTATCACAGCATTTAGTTCTATGTCATCAATGACATTCCATTTTGTTTCTTTACGGATAAGTTCAATGACTACATCAGGAAATAGAAGTCTAAAATAAGAAATAGGTTTCACCTTGTCCTCTTCACTCAACTCTATATTATGTGGGCCTGTCCTTTCAGTAAAATCCATAAGCCATTCAACAGGATTCCCAGTTTCCTCATCCACTAAAACATTCAAAAGCCATTCATTGTCACCACTATCAGTATCACCTATACCACGCCCCCTTCTGCCACACCCACCACTTGTTTGTGGCCAAATTTCGTCATCACTATTATCAGAACCACTAGAACCGGCTCTAGATCTAGGCTCTGACTCACCGGTATCATTACTTTTATCAGAATCGTCGTTATCAGAGTCAAAATTGTCACCAGAATCAGAATGTCGGCACACTTCATCTTCATCATCTGAATCCATGATCTCGATGTAAACAAACAGTATTTACTATGAAAAGTTGATAAACGTCTATCTATGAGGCTCAAACTTTTTTTATAAACTCTATCAGCATGTTATCGAGGATAGGAAGTCACAGCAGTTAAGTTACAAGTTCGTACTTTTCTTATTTCACATTTTTCTCGCGTCATACACGTATGCCGCTTTCCGGCGTATCTCACAACTCAGCGACCATTATCGATCGACGCCTTAGGGCGCATGTAGCAACCAAAGAGTTAAGAGATAGCAAAGGACGGTGAGGCAAGTAAATTAGTGTATGTAATGTATATCAATCAAGGGGCGTAACTGGCAAAATTCTTGGTCACAATTACACTGTTCTGCCTGGGTCCGTCAACCGAGGGTTTCCTGGCATTTATTTGGTGACGGAACGCTCGTGCATCTGGTTTGGAGAGTTCCTTAGTTCCTAATAAGATGTGAAGTCTGTGTTTGTGTTCAGCGACACCTCAGGCGGGAAGTCCACAGCAGGTGCTTTACCATTGATGACTCGCACGCTCCGGATGGTGTTAATGAATGACAACCGATGCTTTTTGTCCCGTTTTCTTGAAAAATTCTGTGATTATACGCCTTTCTTCTATCTCTTTTATGCATCATGGGTATATCGTGTGTGCCATTCTACTAAAACCGATAAGCTTCATGAGTGAGAATGCGATATGTATAGGCCGATATTTGCCAAAAGAGAGATAAAGAGACACGAGAGAGAGAGAGAGAGAGAGAAAAGACACAATCTCTCTTCCTCTCTCTGATGCATACATACAAACACTCACATACAATACAAGAAATATGATATTGTGTGAAAATTACTTTTATCATCGAAAGGATTCATCTCTTCATATGAGTGCGTTTTGATCATATATCATCACAATTACATTTTCTTTGAGAAGGAATACTTATTAAATTTATTTCTCTCGAATGGAAAATATTCAACCTACTAAATGTTTTCTTAAGAAGCAACCCAAAACGTCTGGCTGGCGGTTGCATTGTTAACTCTAGTTGAAAAGGACGAATAAAACAACTTTCTCATTACCGCTCCCAAGTCAAAATCGTTTTCATGGCCTGTAAACATTGCTCCACAGGGGAAATGAGTACATAACTTTTTTCTCTAACACATATACTCCGCTATTTTGTATCTTTTAGCTCAATACAACAATAAGCTGTTCAGTCCAACTAACTTCCAGCCATTACTTACCTTAACCTGATCCTTTGTTGCCAGTCCACATTTCAAGAGTAAATCCTTTATACTTTCTCTCTGATCTCCTTGCAACTGGATGACCTCCCGTATTCTGGATGTTCTATGACTGTACCATTGCAGCTAAATTCCTGTCAAAGGCAAAACACTTTGTATTGATGTGGTCAGGACAAAACAATGTTCATTTTTACAGGTAAATCAGAATTTAAACTCCTTACGTCATTATACACAAGAGGGTGAATGTTTCTCTTATCAGTTAATGATGTTTCCATAAACTCTTACAGCCCGAAAATTTCAATTGTACTTTTATGAAATCGCAAATAACACCATGTTAAAAGACTTAGCTTCAATTCTTCCTGGAATGAAAGAATGAAAAATCATTGACAGCAAATCACATTCACAACCGTACGACTGCAGAGAGCAGCAAAAAGTCAACTGAAAATTTCCTACCTTAACACAAAAAAAATCACACCTAGGAAATGAAATACTCTCCGGACACCAGAAACGGAGAACACTTAATCTACTGAGAAGAAAATGTAAGTTTTGAAGGCTTTTCTATAACTAGATTGAACTCTGCCAATTATAAATCTTCCTCTGTTCTACTTTTAGCTATTCTGCTATCAGGCGTGCGTGCATGATATCCCTTCGATCATCAAACTCCTCTATTCTTACTAAACACTTGCATTTGCCTTTCGGTCATACGTTAACTCCAGACTCTCTGTATATACTCTCTCTCTAATACATACATGCACGATTAGTCGCATTTAAGACACAAACATTCTGTCTAGCCTTCTTACACACACACATGTGCAATTGGACTTAAAATGCGGCAACAATTTCAAGCTATAGTTTGTAAGTTGGGTAAGAATATGATATATCATTGTTCACAGGGTATAGACTCTAAAAAGATGAAACAAACATTGCCAACCTTCTTTGCCACTTTGACAATCTTCTTAAAGTCATATCTAGGATGAAGGCCTTGCACAGTGGTCAGAGTCTTTCGTCCATTTCTTTGCTGGATACGTACATGAACTAAACTAGATGAGGCCTCATTTTCTTCTGTTTCTTTGAAGGCGTCTAAAAAGAGAAAACAAGATAAATGTTATCAGTGGGATTTTGAAAAGACTTATGGTCCATCTAATTTTAATACCATACATGATTAAAACTTGATAATCTCTCTCGCCGCTCTTCAACTAAACCTACACCATGAAGCGTTCCCAAGTCATAGGTACAACAGTAGACAATACACTGCAGCGGTGCCAAAGCAGTAGTTATGGAAGAAGGCTTGGAAACATGCGAGCAGGATTTTTGTTTTTCTCATTAACATGATACAACTGCGAAACAATCAGCAATGGGGTCCATACTTTCAATCTTGTAATAATTACCCGTCACCAGGAAACAACAATTGCGTATTATGAAGAAGAAGGCAGGCATAAAGAGTATAATTATATTGATTCTTTCTCTTAACGCAGGGGGAGTACCCCTGAACTCCCACTCGCACCTCAGGATTATAAAACTATGAAACTTAAATAAGAGCAAGAAATGACTATTCGCAATGACAAATACCTGAAACAAAAAATGATCTTCGTCAGTATAGGATGTATTGCCAAGAAAGGCACCAGCAACAAAACCTTCACCGAAAAGAAAAGCGCTTTTGACGACAGTGGTTCTTCCCCCCCACCCCTCCACTATCTAGTCCCATAGAGCGCCCACTAGACTAGCACAAACTTGTGTCTTTATCGATCGATAATTGTAATGGACTTCTAAACCTCCTGTATTGCCAATTATCTCGTGATTATTTATTAAAACGTAATAAATCATGAAAGCCTATTGATTGCCGGACTTCTTTACATGCGTTTCCCTCACGATAAGCCAAAGCAGGTTGTGCTAATGCAACTGAATCTAACCTGAACAGTCTCCAAATCTAACCTGATCAGTCTCCTTTCTGATGGCCGGTCATCGTCTACATTTTTGTGCAGACGTCAGCGGATGGCCATAAGGGACATCCAAAGACAAAATATTAAAAGCCGACCGGACAATTTAAAAATAAAAATTTCATGATTTCTCAATAGTCTTACACAAGATGAACTATGAGAAAATAGCTTGACTCGATATTACCGTTATTAGAGAGAGAGAGAGATCTGTACATATCAAATCACGCAAGTCACATCTATTCTAGATTTAATGGTAAATCGTTCCCATCCACCATATTATTCATCTGTAATTTGTCACATCCAGGGGGAATTAGTGACTGTGTCAAATAATAACAAAATAAAATCCATCATTAGATCTAGATCTACCGTACATCTATATCTAGAAGTTTTAATCTATCAATTACGCATTACAAAAATACAAAGTCTATTCCTAATTTAACTGGGATCATGCTCAGGTCCATCATTAATGACGAGAGTGGCAAAGGCAATCCGTCAATGGCAAACCAAATGAGGGACGAGCTCCTAAAAATTAATGACGGATAGTGGCAAAATACATCTAGAATCTAGATCTATCCATCATACTTGCGAATAGCTGGCCTAAGAAGAATATCACAATACAATTGAGTGATAATATTAACGGAGTGACTATTTTCACCGTACGGTGAAAATATCATACCAGGCTATTATCACCGTACAGTGATAATAATTTGGTAGGCTATTTTCACCGTATGTATCAGCCAATCAGAAGCCGGGAAAGAAACTGTGACTGGAGGGACTTCATTGTATCTTTTGAAATATTGGCCAGAAGGGTCTAAAACA
>JAXRKP010000188.1:423115-450452 GCA_037039925.1 Doris montereyensis
TGCAGATCGGAGGAGAAACGTCCTGCAGATCGGAAGAGAAACTTCCTACAGATCGGAAGAGAAACGCCCTACAGATCGGAAGAAATCGAAGAGCAACGTCATACAGATCGGAAGAGAAACGTCCTACAGATCGGAAGAGAAACGTCCTGCAAATCGCAAGAGCAACGTCATACAGATCCGAAGAGAAACGTTCAATCGGAAGAGACGTCCTACAGATCAAATCGGAAGAGAAACGTCCTACAGATCTGAAGAGAAGAGTCCTACAGTCCTGCAAATCGGAAGAGAAACGTTCTACAGATAGGAAGAGAAACGTCCTGCAGATCGGAAGAGAAACGTCCTGCAAATCGGAAGAGAAACGTCCTGCAGATCGGAAGAGAAACGTCCTGCAGATCGAAGAGAAACGTCCTGCAGATCGGAAGAGAAACGTCCTACAGATCGGAAGAGAAACGTCCTACAGATCGGAAGAGACGTCCTGTAGATCGGAAGAAACGTCCTGCAGACCGGAAGAGAAACGTCCTGTAGATCGGAAGCGAAACGTCCTGCAGTCCCTCGGAATAAAATTGTATTCGTACATCGATCAGATCAGATCATTCTATTAAAATATGTATGATGGTAAATAGGCGGTAAGCACAGGAGTGACAGAAAGGCTGGCCATCATGGGTCAACAGGAAGCCCTGTGTGAGCCAAGAATGACCAATGTGTAAGCGACTTTTTTTTTAAAAATTTTTATTTTTTATTTGCTCAGATTGGTAGGCATATATCAAACATCAGCAGATGAACGGCTATTAGACCTTTGCAGATTTGTTATCTAGTCCCATTTCAATCAAATTATATTATATATCTTTTTCTTTTTTTTTTTTTTGGTCACTCTGCCTATCTATCTACCTATAGCTTCCTCCTTCCCCGTCTCTCCTCTCCCCTCTCTCTCTCTCTCTCTCTCTCTCTCTCTCTCTCTCTCTCTCTCTCTCTCTCTCTCTCTCTCTCTCTCTCTCTCTCTCTCTCTCTCTCTCTCTCTCTCTCTCTCTCTCTCTCTCTCTCTCTCTCTCTCTCTCTCTCTCTTTCTCCTCTTTCTCTTATGTTTTAGTTGTTTTGGGTTGTTTTTTTTTTTTCTTTCTTCTTTTTATGTTGTTGTTTTTGTTTGTTTGTTTGTTGTTGTTTTTGTTGTTGTGGTTGTTTGTTTTTTTGTTTTGTTTTTTTTTTGTTTTTTTTTTTTTGTTGTTTTTTTGTTTGTTTTTTTTTTTTTTTCTTAGTGGGATATATAGTTCAGTAGGGTTCTGTACTGAAATAACGCTTTCTGTGCACTGTGTCTCTGGGTAATTTAGAGTGCCGGTATCAAGCGTCATCTACATATTGTAGGTTCCGGAAGCTGGGCTGGCACCTTACCTCACGACAGTTTAGAGTGCTCGTGCTTTCAAAATGGCGCACATGTCACAAAATTGTATTTGGTTTCACTACATCCCATAGTTTTTTTTTGTTTTTTGTTTTGTTTTGTTTTTTTTTTTTGTTTTGTTTTTTTTGGTTTAGTTGTTTGTTTTGTTTTGTTTTGTTTTTTTTTGTTTTTTTTGTTTTGTTTTGTTTTTTTTTTTGCAATACAAATCTAGACATTAAAAAGATAATCATACGTAATCCTAATAGTTCTTATTTAATTATTCTCACCTCCCCCCTCCCCCAACACATGCTGCATAATTTAATTAATGTCACGACTGTTTGCTAATGCTACTACTATCATTTTACTATATACACCACTTTTATTTTACTAGTGTTACGATCGTCCTCTATCACCACAACTACTGCCCTAATATTTGTTCTTCTTTTTTTTTTTTTTTTTTTCTTTTTTTTTTTTTTTTTTTTTTTTTTTTTTTATTAGTATGAAAGACGATTATAATGATAGTCTTACTTGTAGAAATTTTGACTGTTAAATGAACTTAGGATAGTGATTAAATATATTAATGTTCATTATGGGCTAGCCTCTGCAGTCTGTTGCTTCCATTCATCATTGCTTTTCTTGTTTTCTTTTTTTTTCTCCCTGTTTTATTGAATTCATTATTTCAAAACAAAAAACCCACTATAAACATGAAAACAAAAACAAGAGAACATTAAAAGAATATAAAGACAAAATAAAATAAAATAAAGTGAAATACCCGAGATAAAACATCCGAGTAGCAACCATCATGAAAAACAAAAAGAAAAAGATAGCTGATGGAAATATTAGGTTAGATATCAATGTTTCTTAATTTTGCGTTGAAATTGAATATTTCAATCAGATTTCCCCCTCCTCCATATTTGTACTTTGACACTGCCATTTTAGCTACCGATAATATTCTGTTTATCTCCTGAATTTCAGTTTGGCAAACTCCACTTGCAAATGTTAATCCAAGTAATATGTCCTTTTTTCTAGAACAATTCGTTTACCTAATTTCATAGAAAGTCTACCTTCAATGATCTTCCATAGATTTGTTGTTTTCGAGCAGTCTACAAAGAAATGTTCTATATAATCCATTTCTGAGCAATACGAACAATGTGGGGAGTCGCGAATTCCCATTTTGTGTAGTAAAATATTTGTTGGATAAATATTGTTCAGTATTTTCCACTGCAATGCTCTCAATCTTATTTCTTTTTATCTCAACGCATCCTAAAGTCCAATGTTTATTTGTGATATGAACGTCGAACCTTCGGAGCCACATATTTTCTGTGTGTGATCTTTCGGTTCTTTTAATCAGTTTTTGGAATCCCTTTCTTCAATTTCTCCAACTGCTTCACCTCTAAAAAGAATTTGCGTAGGGCTTATCGTCTCAACTTCGTGTCGAAGTCTATCTTTTGGTAGCGAATTGTATATAGCCAATAATCTAATATTCCTGTGGATAATTACCGTATTTTTGGAGTGAACTGTTCAAAATCTATTATTGCTCCGCCATTGCAAATATCTTTGATATATTTCAACCCTTTACCAATAAGATATTGCACATGCAAAACCTTTCCAACGTGAGTTACATTATTATTATTAAATAAAGGTTGGAGGAAAATATTAGCTTCTTTTTCTTTACATCTCTTGCCGAAATTATGTTTTGTCCATGTCTTAAGTACCCGAAGCCAAAATTCATTGCGAATAAGGGACATACCTTGAAATTGTTTCAGAGAAACATTTGCTTCAAAGGCTGTTAGTCCGCCAACGGGTAATAAAGCTTTTTCAATTAAATTTTTAAAGCAGCCTTCCTCTGATTCAATGAATTTCTCGGCCCAATCTAATAGGTATGCGTCTTGTATTTCTACAATATTTGGCATGTTAAGTCCTCCCATTTCCACAGGACTGAACATAACGCCTCTTTTTATTTTTTCGATTGCTCTTCTGTTTGTATATCTCTTTTGCCATAAAAACTTGAAAAATATTCGATTTATGTCTGATAAAATTTCATCGGGAATACCAATACTTCTCATCACATAGGTTAGCTGACTGAGAGCGAACGTTTTAAGTATCTGAATTTTACCCATTATTGACAGATTTCTTTTTGCCCACTGCGTCAATATACATTTAATTGTGTTAATTCTTTTATCCCAGTTTTTTTCAATGCTTATTGCGGATTCATTATTTCTAAAGAATATACCTAGTATTTTTATTTCATTTACTGTGTTTATTCCGTGCATTATGCAAGGAAATGGATTAATAAAATGTAATGGCATTGCTAACGATTTTTCTTTATTGAGTTTCAGTCCAGACAGTTTTGAAAATATTTCAACTTGATCTAATGCATTCTTGAGATCATCAATGCCTTTGGCAAATAGCGACATATCATCCGCATATTGTTTTATTTTTATTGGTTCTATTCCCTCGACAGGACTTATGCCTTTTATGTTTTTGTTTTGTCTAATGCTTATGGCGAGTAGCTCTACAGCCACAATAAACAAGAGTGGAGATATTGGACACCCTTGCCTCACACCTCTTTCTACATTAAATTCTTCTGAGACAAAACCTGCATTTTTAACTGAAGCTGTTCTTCCATGAAACAAAACCTTCATCCATTTCATAAAATTATCTCCAAATCCAAATGTTTTAATTGATTCCAAAAGAAAAGGAATTGATATAGTATCAAAAGCTTTCCTAAAATCCAGAGAGACAAGTATGTCTTGATTATCTGTGGTATTCTTTGTTTGTAAGATGTCGTCAATATCCCGAATCATATCAGAGATATTTCTGCCTGGTATGAAACCTTTCTGGTCTATGTGCACGATTTTGTCTACTACGGACGCCAGCCTTTTGGCGAATACTTTGGCGATTATCTTATAATCGGTATTTGAAAGGGTGATCGGCCTCCAGTTATTGAGCTCTGTCCTATCTTTTCCTTTATGTAGTAAGCTTATGATTCCCAGTTTTTGAGACCCTGATAGTGAACCCTTTTTGAAGCTGTATTGGAATGATTCTAGCAGAGGCTCTTTGATATGCTGCCAAAATAGCTTGTAGAATTCAATAGGAAGGCCGTCGATTCCTGGTGCAGAACCATTATTCATGCTATTTATAGCGTCTAAAACTTCTTCTTCAGTAACCTCCCGGTCACACAATTCTTTTTCTGCATTTGGAATTACTGGTATTGTAAGAGAAGACGTGAATGCTCTGGTTGCCTGAATAATGTCCTTTGTTCTTTCCTCTTTGTATAGATTTTTATAATAATTTTTTATTGTTTCCAATATCTCAAGTGGTTTAAATAGATTCCTATTTTCACCTCTGAGTTTGTTTATGGTGTTATTGGTGGATCTCCTCCTTTCTAAGTTCAGAAAGAATTTATTACACTTCTCTCCTTCTTCGATCCATTTTATTCCAGATCTTATTTGTGCACCTCTGGCTTCTTCCATTTGAATGATTTCCAGTTCTTTCTTCCTGATATGTAGTCTTGTCCTAAGTTTCTCACTATGTGGATCTTCAGCGACTTCATTTTCTATTTCGTTTATTTGCGAGAGAAGGTTTATTTTTTTCTTGTTCGATTTTGATTTTTTATACCTGCTATATTGCTGACTAATTTCTACTAATTCCTTTTAATGTATTCCCATGCTAGATGTTCATCCATATGTCTTCGTTCACTTATAATTTGTTCCATTGTTTTATGTATAAGATTTATGTATTGCTTGTCTTTCAATAAGTTAATATTCAGTTTATAATATGAGGGGCCGCGGAGATTTGACCAGAAACCCATTTTGCATTCCACTGCTCTGTGATCTGAGAAACCAAGGGTTCTGATGTCTATACTTTCTATATAAGGCATCATGCTTTCATCGGCAAATATGTAATCCAGACGTCTAGCAGTATAAGGGGTTTCTCTTGCCCATGTGTGTTGTTTATAACTGGGATTATTCTTTCTCCATACATCAATCAATCCTAGGTCAGTCACTGTTGCCTCGAAAGTCTTTACGCTTTCTTTTGGATGTTTTTGGCCTGCAATAATGTCAAATTCGTTACTAAGGACACAGTTGAAATCTCCAGCTACTATTGTTTTTACGCCATCATTTACTCTGGCATGGTCAGTCATAGTTTCTTTCAGCTCTTTTAAAAAGACAACTCTATCTTTTACATTGCAAGGTGCATAAACGTTGTATATTAACATGTCCTCATCCTGAAGTTTACATTTAGATGTTATGTATCTTGAATTCTTGTGCACTACTGATATATTACCAACTATATTTTTGTTAAACAAAGTTAGCAATCCACCACTGTGTTCTGTTCCTGCTTGTAAATGTACAGTCCCTCCCCACTGTGCTTCTATAACACACAGTTCATCTTCTTTTAGGTATGTTTCTTGTAGCATTATGATTGCGTATTCTTTTGTCTTAAGAAGTTTAATGATAGCATTTCTTTTTTCTTATTTCTTAATCCACGCACGTTCCAAGTCAGAGCTGTAAGTGAAGCCATGGCCAGTCCTATAGTTTATGTTTTTTTGCTTTTAAATACTTTTTTTTTCAATTATGATATCGTTGTGTGTCTTTATGTGTCTTCAAGCCGTGGCCTTTGTGCTGGATGGTCAGGTCCATCGTTACCTTGGCTAGGGTTGTGTCTTTTAACACTTAACGACCTTGCTCGTGTTATGAATGACGTAAGTGAGTTGTGTGGGAGTCTTTCTATGTCCCTCCCTCGTGTTCTCTCTCCTGTATTCTTCTTTTCGGTTGGGTTAACTCCTTTGACGTGTCCCTGCTTATTAATTCTTTTGCTTGTCTTTTTTGTCCTTATTTTATCGTCGTTTTCCACGTCCTCTGCGGGTGAGGTGTCAATCTGACTTGATCCCCCGCTGGAATCAATGCCTGGTGGTCCTTTATCGGCAATATCTTTCTCTGTATCATTATGTTTGTGTTGATCAGGACAGTCTTTTTTCGCGTGTCCTGCCTTTTTGCATGTGAGGCAGACTACCTCATTGGGACATTTGCTCTGGAGATGCCCACTCTTGAGACATTTCACATATTTCCTACATATTTTTTCTCTTTTGTAATACAGGCTGGCTTGAAAAGGCCCCATTTCCATTCTTTCCGGCAGGGGGTCCCTGGGCAGCTCAATCCACGCAAAGCGGCGACCCGTCAACCAATCCGTCAGCTTGTCAGCCGGATCCCGGACCCTCTCCATTTTCAATTTTGACCTTAATTTGACACCTGCCTTGGTGACTATTCTTTCTATTTCATGATTCGCGAACGATATCGGAATATCGCTCACGATTAGTTTGGTTGCGGGAATTTCGTTCCCGGACCCATCTCTTGAAAGATAAGGGTTTTGCATTGTTAAAAACAATTCTGATACCCCGAATAGCTAGTCCACTCGCTAGCATTCTGGCCCTAGCATCACTTGTTTTAGAATAGATGCGCCAAAGCCCACCTATCATTTGGGCCCCCAACGTGCATCCCGAACCTGCCGCTTTGTCAGCCGAGACACACATCAAAAGTAGAGACAGGCTCAGAAAATGGAAGGTCTCAGCTTTAAAATAAAGAGGTGGCAAGGAGGAAGTTGTTGCACCCACAAAGGAATTGACGCCATAGTATGCCAAGAGTCAAAGAGTCACAAAAATAAATAAATGTGTAAAGCGATAAGAACTGACGAAAGAAAATCTAAGATGGAATCGATATATGTTGGTACGGAAGAGAAGCTCACTCTGGAAAAGTATATGAAATTATATAACAATTATATAAAAGAGAGAGCGAAATGTTGTCAGACACGTTCAGACACTTTCAGTAAAACAAAAACAAAAAGGGCTTGATGAAGAGAACTCACAAAGGGGTAAGGGATACAAGCATACAACGCAACAAATTTAAATGATTTGATGAAGAAAAAAAACAGCAACAAAATACAGACTGAAGAGAACAGACTACACGTCAATAACAATGTAGAACTACACACTAACTCTGTGTAAGCGACTTAAAACGCTCTCTTTTCTATTTCTTACTTATATTTCGCCTTTTTTGTCATTTTGGGACCACTTCATGAAGGTTAACTTCTTCGTTAATGTAATTATTTACCAAGAGTTTGAAGTCTGCATAATCAAGTAAGGAACCAAGGTTGACATCTTTGGAACATACCTCTTGCCAACTTGTCGGCACTTTCATTTCCATTGATGCCAACATGCCCAGGTATCCGGACAAACATTATGTGTTTCCAACAAGGTCTTTTAGAACGTGTTTATTCAGTATTATCACTTGATTTTTACTATCTACAGTTCTCAGATCATGAAGGGCAGACAAACTATCCCTCCAGAAAATTAAAAAATACTTTTCTAAGTCATTAAAAGCTAAAAGAACGGCGTGCAATTCTGCATTGAAAATAGAAGTGTTGTCTTTCAGACGCACATTCTTCGAGGTTCCGGATAATAAATGACAGCCTTACCTTTTCACTCTTTTTCGAGCCATCTGTAAAATGAACACTGTCAGGAAAATTATTCCTCATCTGCAAAAATTATTGTTGAAAAACGAGCGGGCTCGTTTTGTCCTTTGAAAATTTGGACAATGAAAAATCTAAATTTATATGAGTTTTGGTCCAAGGTGGGGGAATTCGAAGGTTGCTTTATTTATTTCCTGGTAATTTTTGTTTCCTATAATATATGGGGGAGAATTCGAACGCCAAAAAGGTGGGATAGTTTTGGATGTCTCAAATATCACAGACGGGAAGCTTCAAATACGTTTTTGTAGGCAGGGGTTTGGGGTAGTGACTTTAATTTCAAATAGTAGTTCATTGACAGTTTTAGGCGCCGGTGATGTAAAGATGGTTCACCGGATTCTACATATAGGCTCTTTACGGGTGGAGTTCAGAAGGCGCCTAAGGCAATACGAAGACCTTGATGGTGAATGGGATCTAACATTTTTAATACATGTTTTGGGGCGGATCCATAAACAACAGAGCCATAGTCCAGTTTGGACCGGACCAGTGCTTTATATAATTGTCAGCACCCCAATCCGTGTGTCCCACAATTCGCACATTATTCAGCCTTTTGACATTTTTTCTTAAGGCTCTGAACATGAGGCACGAATGATAACTTTTGTGTTAAAGATAACACTAAAAATTGTGGCCTCCTTAGATACTCTTTTTGTAGATGATTTTGCTATCTATATTGAAGGCAAGCATTTGCCATACTTTGAAAAGATCAATACAACTATGTCTCAACAAAGTTCAAAAATGGGTAAGTGACAACGGTTTTAAATTCTCAAATCAACAACTATGTGTCCACTTTCATAGTCTTTATTTAAACAAAACGCCTCTCAAAGTATGGCAAATGCTTGCCTTCAATATAGATAGCAAAATCATCTACAAAAAGAGATGCTTCCACATTTGTAGGAAATGCCTTTATGATGTTATTGATTTTAATGTTAAATAATAGCGGAGAAAGAATACTACCTTGTGGAATTCCATTTTTCTGTGGAAAATCTTCAGATAGTGTAGACCCTAATTTAACCTTGAAATGCCGTGTAAGAAGAATTAGGCTGAATACTATGCGTCAAGGAAGATATAAATAACATTAGTAACAGTGAGAAAGATGTCCCGAGAATAGTATGACACAGAAGATGATATCCAGATCTAGATGTAGTTGCAATAAAACAGATTCATTACGTAAACAACAAAGTTTGAGTTGCCGTTCATTTTCGTTTTCAATTTGGCTTCCTCCACTGGCTCCTTTGTATTAGTTTTGAACGGGATTCCCCTAGTAGAGGAAGGTCTATGACGTTATCAATTGTAGTGCGTGTAAAACCCCAGTTGGGTTTGTCATCTAATCATTTGGTGTGCCCTACGATCCATTCGTTTATTTCTGGAAAAGGGAGAAAGTTTTGTAGAACTGTGTTGAAACGTTTACAATGGCGTGGAAAATTTTCTTCTAGAAATATCTTAGTTTTCGACTATAAATAACAGAGATTTCCCAACTCACACTAGTTCCATTTGTGAATTTGCTTCATCCATCAATTGATTGTTGACTGTAAGTATAATAAATAGCCTTACTCTAATTATTAACCGAATCTTAGTGTTATTAGATTGTCTACATCAACGTCAGGATGTAGAGCCATTGCCTTACTCCTGTTTACCTTAGACACTGAACAGAAGAAATGATTTGCGGTTTTTGATTCACGTATGAGTAAGTAGTAAGTGAGTATCGAGTTTGAAAATTGGGTCAAAGTACAAGATGGCGGTCGTTTCCATGGCAGCCAAGAGACGCTAAAATTCAAACGAAAATTGATGTCTATAAATAATAATCATTTTGAATGTCATTCATATAGCCTGTATATTATACTAGAATGATGGAAACACCCAAACTCAAAGAAAAAAAACAATCCGCACTTGAGAAGGCGCGCACGGCATTTACACATTGTAGTGTGTAGCATGGTTATTCCACACCCACAATCTTTGAAAGATTTTCAGGAGGGACAATTTGACAGTCCGTCGGACAATCCTGGCACAATGTGATGATCACATTTCTCTACTTATTATTTTGTTGATTGTGATCTCGGAGATTTTGATATGATTTTAATATGTTTGCATGGACTACCTGTAAACAGCAAATCGATCTTTAACGTGCACAAGAGTACATGTATTGTGATATGCGTACAGGACCTGTTTTATCGTCTTTTTTCGATGGTAATAGGTGTCGATCCATCTATCTGGATCAGGGGTGGGGTAAGGGGGTAGATTTTACTCGGAACATATCCAGAAAACTTGTACCGCCAAGGCTTGAATCCACTGAGAGGCAACACCTTGCCCCAGGACTTAGAGCCCCCACCAGGAACCCCCTCATTTATCTACAATTGTTGCAACCCCCCCCCACTCAAATCACACAAAATTAACTTTAGTCGCTGGTGGCACATTTTATGAGGCGCATATTGTATGCAAAAGCTGTTGCCGGGCTACAACAGATGTTTGATTCTGGGGCGACTATATCGAACGATAGTACAAAACAAATAAATTTACTCTTGATGGATGTGTTCATTTTTTGAAAGATGAAAAGAAAAATACCAACCTGTATTTGCTCCGAAAAAAGAAAAGCGGTCTTTTTTCTTTGTGAACATATCTTGTAATTCTCAACCAAGACAGGAAAATGACCACCAGACCCTGTATAAAGATGAGTGGGGTGGGGTGAGGGGGACTCTTGGAGCAAATATTTTCCTGTTTGTTTTATATCAATTTGATTCATATACATGTGTAATGGACATGGTATGCTGTTAAAATGTTTAGTTGGTCTTCTTTTTGGTTGACGCTTCTGGTTACCATGGAAACGGCAGCCATCTTGGATATATTCAAGAACAATGAAGCTTCCACATTTTGACAAATTTCTTTCAAACTGTGCACGTACATCTTTCGATAGTCACGGTAGAAAATATCTATAAGCCTACTGAACATTTATGGCATCAGTATGGAAAGTGTAACTCCATCAATATTTCAATAAACTAAGGTTACCCCATTTGGACAAATGTGGCATATTTAGGGACTCTCTCTCTCTCTCTCTCTCTCTCTCTCTCTCTCTCTCTCTCTCTCTCTCTCTCTCTCTCTCTCTCTCTCTCTCTCTCTCTCTCTCTCTCTCTCTCTCTCTCTTCTGTCTCTCTCATTAAATTTAAATACATGCATAACAGAAACAACCAATCAACAGACACATGTTGGTGTACCAAACGTTTAAAACTCACATTTTCTTTAAAGGTTGCATAACTGATTTGTTATTCTGGGTACAATCATAAACACAACGGATATCCCCTCTTTCTTACCCCACCTTTTCTCCTTCCGCTTCTACTAGATCTAGTCCTTCATTTCATCCTCTTCTTTCCTTTATTTTTCATTAACATGTTTAGAGAAGTGATATATCATGACGACACCCATTGCGCAATAATGTCATTGATTTAAGCATAGTCGTGCTTACTACTGGCTTTACGTGTATTAAAATGCATAATACAAAATATATTACATTATGTAATAGCTATAACACCACTCGGCACACACTATTTATTTAACCCCAAAGTCTATGTGACTGGATACACACATTGTGTATCGACTCGTCTGGACTACTGGATATCATTCAGTGGATACACACTACTTTTGAGATGGATCAGCTCAAAATTAACGAAAAGTACAATTTGTTTTTATCAGTAGATCTCGTACTTTGACTCGTTTTACCAGATTCATTGGAATCTGCTCTTTCAGAACATATAGATCTAGATCTAGATCTAATAAAGATCTAGAATTTATATTATCTAAATTGTATGCCAACATTTAAAAAAAAAAAGAAGACAAAAAAAGCACACATGTTATTTGCCCTTTTCGGTCATTCTTGTATGATAATAAGTTTAATGATCCGTAAATTGCAGCTTGTTCAACCAAGTCGTCACCAGCGTTGGTTATCTCAAATTAGCACGGTAAATGATCGTTTATCGTGTTCTCTTAACGAAATGGTCGAGGGATTCACTCTGAGAATAATTTCCTTTCCCCAAAGGAAAAGAATCCATGTCTTGATGTAGCCTACCTGCTGATTTGTTGATTTTTTTAAACATTGAAATTGAACTTGTAATTGAAGTGGAATAAAATAATGGACTACGTGACTCAGGCTGCCCTGGGCTCTGAGGGGAAAGCGCCTTTATATTTTTGGCCAGAGTTAAAATAAATCGATCTAAGAAGGAGTTGGTTATCAGGTGAGACCTCAACTCAATTACAATTGCTCAGAAAAATGAGAAAACTTGTAAAAATGTTAAATTCGATCTGTCTGAGCTTTATTATTATATAAAAACGTAAATTTTGTTAAGACGTAATTATAGCTAGATTATACTCTAGATATCTAGCTAGATCTAGATATAATATAGCTCTAATCTTCACATAGATCTAGATTGTTTCGAGTTTGATCAGTTGCTGTAGTCACACTAACTACTTACAGTAACACAGGTGTGATGATGATTAGTATTGTAATATATTGAGGTCTAAGACAACGTTTCCAAAAAGGATTTGTTTTTAGTCAGTTGGGAGGAATTAAAATAATCAGCAAGTGTAAAAATATAAAAAGAACTTGAATCTATTGAATAACAATCACCTTTGAATGAAACTGAACTGAAACTAACTTGATTTCTAACATTATTTATTATTTAACCTATTAATAATTTTATTAAGTGTTAAACTTCGGCCGAGAACAACCATACACTAGACAGTCAGCCAAGCGCTTAGCCTGGCCAAAACTGGTCGCTCGCTATCTTCTTTCCATTGTTCAAATTGTCAATCCCAGCCGTGGGTAACACTATCTCTTTCAACGATCAGATTGGCTTGTTAAACCTATCGTTGTTACACTTACTTACTATTATTTCTAGAAAGCTCATATGGAATTGGATCAGTTTATGCTTCCTGGACGCTAAAGGTCATGATCCTGATGTATTAATGCCACAATTCCGTCGAAGCGATATTGATGGTGTTTTGCACTGTACTGCCTTTCTTCCACACGCACGTTTCAACGCCCTGCTTCAATCTTTTATTTTTTCTCGTTTTTCTGTTTTTAAAATTTTTATATTTATCAACAATTTTGTCTTCATGAACGTTAGAATAGAGAACACGAAGAGAGATATAATCCTTTTTCCTTATTCCACACATTGAAGCCACATAGGCCGCTCGGAAATGAAAACACACCACGGCCGATGTGGTTGCTGGAGTCGAATTCCAGATCAGGGTCTACCAGTCAGCGGCCAGGTGATTAAAGGCTGCCGGACTTGGGATAATGAGGTTCTGTGTTTTGAAGCCCTGGCAAAGTTAGGTACGCTGTTGTGTATATTGGGAAAGACATTTAATTGCTTTTCCTCCCTCGACCCAGGTGTACATGGGTACAGCCACTAACTTGGGAGTAATAACCACTTCAAACTAGCTTCCTGTCAGGAAGTGATTATCATCTGTGCTGCATGATACTAGAACCAGAATCATTCCGGCTCTATGGGCCGTAATACATGAAGGAACGTAACTTTTTATTTTATTGAAACATAAACATATATATATAATATTCAAAATTTAAGTAGATCGATTTTACAAGCTGAAACTGAAAGGGCTACTAAAAAACCTAAGTGAATTCTAAAGCACTAGTAGTTATATGGCAAATTGTTTCAGAGATAAGGTCTGCAAGTGGTGAGGAGTCCTTTGCAGGGGATCAACAAGTTGACTATTTCTGAAATGTATTGTCGGCTTTTAACTTAAGAGGGATATTAAAAAAATTTCTAATCAAGTCATTAATACTGTTGTCTTGAACCAAGTTTACTGAGATTTATGAGGTGATCAGATCTACAGACATGGAAAACAGTTTCATTTAATTTTGCAATTGGAGCCAATCTAATGTATAGAGGTCTTTGTTCATAAGAATATCTAGATCTGGTCTTCCTTTGAAAAGTATTGTTAATTCAAGAAGGATTTTCGTAATTGGGTACATCCAAGAGGCAGCAGGAGTTCCATTGTTGGGTATAGTATTCAAATTTGCCAGTGAGTGAAATCCAATGAGAAGTGAAATAAACATCATGGTACAACGAACAACAGGCATGTAAGGCGTAGCAAACATAAATTCCATGGTTTTTGTGTCATCTTATGTGGGGGGATTAAGTGGTTATGTTTTTATTTTTACTGCCATTAATTGGACTATTGTTAATCAACTCTGCTACCGGTATATATAAAATATTCATCACATTTTACTCCTCACTTAAAGAGACTGCAAATTCCAAAACAGAGAAGTTATTGGCGCGGCCTCAATTCAATGTTATAAATACCTATCTGGACTTGGATAATGAGATCTTGGGTTTGAATCCTAGGCAATTGAGCCTCTCAGAATTGGGAAGTATTGGTGGATTGTAAAATCGTCCCGATATGCAAGGTTCTCGATTTGCTGAGGAACTAGGATTTTGGTTTTCCCACAGCAAGTTTGAGGTACCTAATCCTTACTATGAGTGGTAAAATGCAGAATTAAATGAACAAGCAGCCACAGGACCAGTTGATCAAAACGAAGATGGCATTCATCAAAGATGTCACTCACACTCGATCTTCATTGGATGATAGATCAGATAAGACACGTAATCAAGAAGGCATGATGGGTTTTAAATCTCCTCTCGTGTCCATCCTTGCGATTGACGTTTGAGGTGGGTAATAAAAGACTATGACAGTGCACAACTTTCTAAGCGCCCCCGTGTCAACACCGCACTGAATTGTTGGGTGGACGAGCAAGGTCTGGCTCAACGTCTGCTTTCACACCTTCTTAATAGATGTCTGGTGTGTCTGGCTTAAGGTTGTCGCTGAACTGGCACTTGAGACATTGTGTACACTTTATGCAATGTATTTACACGTTAGCACTAATGCAGGTGTAATAGTTGATGTTTTGCTTAGAAAATGGAAACCAAATTGGGATAAAAGCGAATTTTGGAATAAATAAATATGATAGAAATGGTGATGATAATCAATGCAAGCCTGTGAAAATTGTCCCAATTAGCCTGGGACCTTTCCCATTTAGAGAGGTATATATACAGTTCCATTCCCTGGGAGTTCTTCCCGATCGACCAGGTTTCCTGATTCCCAGGGTTCCCGATTTGAGAGGTTTCACTGTAATGTTAGGTCCAAAGTTGTGTTACTTGGGAAAGACACTCAACATGCATTTCCCCATCCGAGTCAGGTGGAAATGAGTACCAGCACCAGCTTGGGAGTAAAACCTGCAATAGAATAGCGGTCTGTCCAGGAGGTATCATTATCACCTGTTTCTCTTCAGGATATATATAGAAACCGGATACGTTCCTTGAGGAAACTTTTACTTTTTCAATACGATGTTAATTTACATCCTACACCACCTGACAGGCCTCTTGCTTCAGTGGAATGTTTTATCCATAAATTTAAAAAATTCAACTCAAAACATCAGAGTACTTCATTTTATTATTTGACCTTAAAAGCTGGAAGAACTATGCAACAAAAAAAATTGAATGGTTTTTGTACCCCTTAAAAAAACAAACATACCCAGAGTGGACTTAAGATACAGAGTAAATAAACAGTTGCAACTTTGTCCACGTTTTCAAATGATATCTCATTAGATTTATGTATCAGTTTGATTTGTGATGAGCAAGAATTTATTTTTCAGGACATTTTAGAAACACACTTTTTTGTTTTGTTTTGATAAAGTGCGTTGATTTTAAGAATCAATTCTGTTGTTAGATTATAGAAAACAAATACTGGATTAGCTCCTTTAATAAAGAAATGGTTGGGGGAAAAAGAACATATTTTAGACTTTTTGTTTTATTTATGGAAATAGATGAATGGGGTCAAATAAAAAGATATTGTATCACGTATTTGACTGAACCAGGGGGCATTGTTGATCTATTGGCTAACAGGTCACCTTGAGTTTATAAGGTTTTTGGCTTAAATCCTTGTTTCACCAGGCTTGACATTGTGTTCTTTGAAGGATGTATCTCCTTTTTCACACACAGCTGGAAAGTAAAAACTCATGTAGTGACCTGTCCAGGGGGTAATTTTGTACACAGACGGTTCTCGCTTTAAAACTACAGACACTTGGATGAGTTCCAGATCTAGGGACCTTACCATACAATGAGAGCCAAGTGGTCAGCTGAAGGTTGATGGGTACATATGTACAATGATGAACCATTATATTTGGTTTGATGACAGCCATGCAATGATGGAATGTAGAACTTGTTCTTTTGTCCAAAGTTAGATTTAAAATGAAAGTTGAACTGTTTCTTTTCTTTCATGTTGTTGTTTTGTACTTCTTGTTCTTGTTCTTCCTGTTCTTGTTGTTGTTCTTCTTCTTTTTCTCCTCCTTCTTCCTCTTCTCCTTTTTCTTTTTCTACATCTCCTCATCCTCCTGTGGGTCGTTGGTTGGTGCTCCTGATAAGTCCTACTTCTTTCCCTTTCACTTTTTTGTGTAACTTTCATCTTGATGTTTCTTCTAAACTCATCCTACAATCACTGCATGGGATGGATGGGGTATTCACGAATCAAACCTCCTACTTCTTCTTCAGTATAAATAATAGAACCATATGTCACAGTGTCTGCACTCATACTGTTCAAAACCCACTTAATATTATTGTTCATTACATATTTATTCTTTAAGTGAATGAATTGAATAATCTTTTGTACTTATTAGGTTTCAATACATTTTTGTTTTTTTGTTTGTTTACAGCTTGGAAAATGAGATGAAACTTGTTGGATGAAGTGTATCTTCTAAATATATCCTGAGAATGACTTTTATATGAAAGTATCCAACTGTGGAGGTAAATTGAAACAATGGTCAAATCTTGCTGGTCTTTTATATATCATCTGTGACACAACACTTTGATCTGTGGTACTTTATGGTTCATTGAATCCATCCAAAGTTCAGAGAGAGGCGTATATATACGTGTATATGTTCACAAGACACCTTTTGTAGATGGCGGTACCATGCCGCCAACCCGGCCTTGACATTGCCGGCAACTGACACCAATTGCCATCACATCTCTCACGAGTGTGATCAGCACAGACATACATACGAGTGTTGTGATAACCGTCTGAGTCTTGGTTCGAGTTTTCCACCTTGTGGTTGCTGGAGAAGGGACGATGAGGTAAGCAAGGAATTTATGATTTAAACACTAGTTGGAACTGACCAATTTGTAATGAAAATTGTAGTCTCCATTGTTTACGTTCATCAGCAGTGCTGAAGCTTATAAAAGATTTAAATAACATGCATTGTTTGTTTCTATCTTTGATGATCACTTTTTCCCGCATGTTCAAAATTGCTGTGTCTATTTTGTTTTGTTTTTGATTGATTTTTAATTTTGATTACAAATTTTTGTGATGCTGCAGCCAGAAAAGGGATAAATGAAATATCCAGCAATATTAATTTTAAAAAAAAGATTTTTACGAAAATACCATTGCCCCAGAATGTTCTTTCTTTCTCTTTATTTTCTTTTGTTCTTTATTCCTCTTCTTCTTTATTTGTCTTCTATTTGGTTGAAGGATTCATTGATTTATTTTTTTGCAAGTGGACTGTAATTTACCCTTGTGTGTCAGATTTGTGAACATGGAACAAACAATTGTAATGGATTTATAAGAACATTTTTTTTTTTCCAAATTTTGGGATGAAAAGTGAATGAAAGAGTTGGACTCCATGTCTTTGTGTTTAGATACAGTGTAGTGTTAAGGAAAGAAGGATATAATGTAATATCTTGTCTTGACGTTAGTGTTTAGATACAGTGTAGTGTTAAGGAAAGAAGGATATAATGTAATATCTTGTCTTGGACGTTAGTGTTTAGATACAGTGTAGTGTTAAGAAAGAAGTATAGTAATATCTTGTCTTGGACGTTAGTGTTTAGATACAGTGTAGTGTTAAGGAAAGAAGGATAATGTAATATCTTGTCTTGACGTTAGTGTTTAGATACAGTGTAGTGTTAAGGAAAGAAGGATATAATGTAATATCTTGTCTTTGACGTTAGTGTTTAGATACAGTGTAGTGTTAAGGAAAGAAGGATATAATGTAATATCTTGTCTTGACGTTAGTGTTTAGATACAGTGTAGTGTTAAGGAAAGAAGGATATAATGTATTATATTGTCTTGGACGTTAGTGTTTAGATACAGTGTAGTGTTAAGGAAAGAAGGATATAATGTAATATCTTGTCTTGGACGTTAGGCATGTGATTTAACTGCACGTTTAAACTTTGTGCTTTCTTGGATGAATGTATGACTATCTTACTTGGCTGATGTTTGTGTTGTTGCTTCTTCTCAAATCAAATAATTTTTTCCTATAATTCAGTTAAGGAATAATGATATAATATCAGCATAACTTAAAAATAAATTCTTTGCTTTAGAAATTTCGGATATAAAGTAGTTTTCCCTTGTCTTTCCGTGTGCCGTACTTACCTATAACTATATATTTATTTGTCATATCATCAAAATACATGTCTGTCTATCTGTCTGTCTTCCTGTCTGCCCCCCCTCTCTCTCTTTCTAGCTATCTTTCGATCTATCATCTATCTATCTATCTATCTATCTATCTATCTATCTATCCATCTATCTATCTATATATCTATCTATCTATCTATCTATCTATCTATCTATCCAGTCATATATATGTCGTCTATTTATGTATCTGTCTATTCATTCTTCTCTTCGTCCATATATACATGCATCTGTTTGTCGATCTATTTCTCTACTTTTATCTTATCTACTTATATAATGTTATAGTATATCACTCTATCAACATCTCTTTGCCATGTTCTCTTACCTGTTGGCACATCTTTTCTGATAATGATTATGTGTGTGTGTGTATGTATGTGATTACAAGACATTCGCCTAGGTATGTATTTATATAAATATTGTTTGGAATTTCACCCCACTGCACTCAAGCTCTATGAAGATATATATATATATATATATATATATATATATATATATATATATATATATATATATATATATATATATATATATATATATATATATATATATATATATATATATATATATATATATAGAGAGAGAGAGAGAGAGAGAGAGAGAGAGAGAGAGAGAGAGAGAGAGAGAGAGAGAGAGAGAGAGAGAGAGAGAGAGAGAGAGAGAGAGAGAGAGAGAGAGAGAGAGAGAGATAGATAGATAGATAGATAGATAGATATATATATAGATATAGAGAGAGAGAGAGATAGATAGAGAGAGAGGAGTTTAGAGAGAGAGAGAGAGAGAGTTCAGAGAGAGAGAGAGAGAGAGAGAGAGAGAGGGAGAGAGGTAACAAGATGGAGAGAGTATAGACTGTAAAGAGAGAGAGAGAGAGAGAGAGAGAGAGAGAGAGAGACATAAAGATAAAGCTAAATCAAATCCTCATTCAGCATGTACCTACCTTTTTGACCACTTTCAAAAGGAGCCCCCCCCCGTGTTGGCACACATTCATTTTTAGTGTTGTGCTCGGCTAGTGCCTTAATCGGCTTACTACAATGGCAGAGTCTGTTTTGACTAGTCCAACGGCGTTCTCTTCCCTTGCCGTCATCAGCCATTTCCAATTCTGTCGTCACATTGCTTTCATTCAACGATACATTTTCACCACTAGTTCACCACACCATTTGACGCTATCCGGACCTTGAATTCTAAAGCCAAACCAGTGTGTGTATGTTATTGCTATGTCGTAGGTGCTAGGTCAAAGGACACCCATGTTACAGTGTTTACCGGTAAGTGACTTCCTTCTTCTTCATCGTCGTCCTGCTGGGTCGTAGGTGCTAGGTCAAAGGACACCCATGTTTTTTTGTTTACCGGTAAGTGACTTCCTTCTTCTCCATCGTCGTTAATAACGTTTATTTCATGATGTGGTGTTCATCCAAAAGTGATTAACTATAGATATTAGAGTGTGTATGTTCGAGCCCAATTTGGGGCGAAGACGAGACAAAATACAGGGATGGGGGGGGGGGTTAAGTGTAAGCCGAGTCATGAATACTACTACTAGACATAGTTGAATCTCTGACCTCCGTATCGGCACCATCGCCTCGCAATGAAGGAAAACATACGCTCCTATAATTCTTTTGTTTCCTTTTGCTTAGCTGTCGACCAGTGAAACCCCCAGTCTCCCCCTACGCATTTAGTAAGTTTCTTGGGCTTAGAGCACGCGAATCTGTATTTACCTTGAAAAGTACGTATTTGAGGGTTAGCTAGCTGTATTTTTCTTTAAAATAATCTCAAGCTAAGGTCAAAGACTCAGAAAGATCTGGGATGCAAGTCCTTTGAAACGCCTTTCTGATTTCGCAAAAGCTACCGTTGCATTTCGATCGGTGGGATTTTTGTTATCTACTGTAAAGAATTATCCAACGTTTTATTGTCGATGTTTTCGTATGAATATTTTTCTGAATAATCCAGTCCGTCGTGCACGTTAGGATCAAGTTCCAGCCATCAGAATGTTTGAGTTTAGAGTTGAAAAAGGTTGGCAGTTACGCTCTTGTATTTTGTCTGGTCTTCAGCCCTATGGGGCTCTGATGACAGTTAAAAAAAAACTTTCAATATTGCTCCGTGCTCCACCATTTGTCTTTATAATAGAATGGTCAGTACATCATTACTTGTTGACGCCATGGTTAAAGGATGCACTAACAATCACTTGCTTCATGTAGTAATTCTATTCTACTCGTGGACTAATTTCTCTTTTAGACATTTCACTAACACGTGCTTGTATTTGCTAACGCAATTCAATCGCGTGTCATGATGCCACTGGGTAATCATTCTCTTCATCTCTTTCATTTGACATTTGTGTCGTATCTCTGTTTTCTTCATTGTTTATATATATATATTTGCGTACTAATTTGCATTTAATATATATATATATATATATATATATTTCGTAAAATCTATAAATATATCTGACTCTCTCTCTCTCTCTCTCTCTCTCTCTCTCTCTGCTGTCTCTCTTCTCTCTCTGTCTCTCTCTCTCTCTCTCTCTCTCTCTCTCTCTCTCTCTCTCTCTCTCTCTCTCTCTCTCCTTTCCATCCCTGTCATGTGTCTTTGTCGATCTGTCCGTCCGTTCTCACTGGTGGGTCCTGCTGGTAGGTCCCCTTTTCTTTCCTTTTCTTCTTTCATCTTGCTGTTTCCTCTTATTTCACCTCGAAATCATTTCAATGATGGACGGGGTAAATTTCAACTCAATGCAAACAAACAAACCTTCTCGCTGGTGGGCGCTGATGGTAGTTCTTACTTCTTTCCTGTCATTCTTTCACTAACCTGTTATCTTGTTGTCCTCTTTTTTTCACTCTGAGATCACTGCATATGTGGTGGGTGAACGGGGTAAATTGTGAATCAATCAATCAATCATCTGTACAAGCAGAACACCCCTTTCTCTGAAGAGATGAGTTGAGTGGACAAGTTGCCAGATTGATAGAACTGGAGATCTAGAATGCAATCGACAATAAAATAACGCGCGTTGATCTTGAGTCTACGTTTGAAACTGACTAAAATTCATGTTCGAAAGCAGTGATTATGCTCTGTTGATGGGCATTCAATTATAAGTAGCCTATGGTCTTCGAATATAAGTAGCCTAGAATTCGATTAAAGTTCATGCGCTCTAAACCAAGATTTCTAGATTCTAGATCTAAATTTAGCATTGTAAAACAGAACCTATTCGATAATTTGTGACAATTTAAAAAAACTGTAATACAGAACAGCGCAGTCGACCGATGATGTGATTCGATTTGTTTCATTGAGAATTAACCCCCGTCCACCAGTGCTGATCTCAGGGTGAATCTAAAGGGAAACAGCATGATGAAAAATATGCTGAAAAGGTTTTAATGAAAGAGTAGGATTTGCCAGTAGCGCCAATAAAACATCCTCTCCCCAAAAAAAATTCTTAAGTACAAAACTATGTTCTGTGACATTATTATTCATGTACCGAAATTGGCGATCTGGGCCTTCCTCGATGTTTTATCCGCGGATCTCGGAGGCTCTAAATTATGTCGACAATTCCAACCCCGTTGTTTTCAGACCAATTGAGACGTTGGCGAAGTCGTATCCTAGTTCAAAAACAGGAATAAATCTAAATTCATCTTTCCGTTGCTATGCTGTTGTTCTAAAAAGCTCTTCCTGACAACATGGCGATATGCACGTTGGCATAGATTTTCTAAATCTAGGTGCCCTTAAATAAACTGACTGAAGTGGGCGCGGTTGTCGGGCTACTGGTGGTTGGTGAGCAAAATTGCTCTCATGCCCCCCATTACAATACGATGTAATATTATTGACATTTCCTAAGACAGTCACGCCCTATCGTTGCTACAATTACTGGCGTTGCTATTACTACTACGATGTCATCTTTATTTTGTTTGATGGATGTGAGTATGTGTTGTGTCCTACGGCGTTTGATCAAACTTGACACTAGCCGTTGTACAAACTGGTTTGCTACATCAAAACTACGGCGTTGCTACGTCAAACTGTGACTGACCTCTTTTGATTCAAGCAAACTGTGGTCTTATCTCTCTAGTTCATTCAGACATCCAAACTGATTACTATAGCGATGGTTGCTATTAAAACTGAATATTATATGGCGTTGCTAACCAATTGTGGCCTTATATTGGCGTTGCTACTTTTGCTCTGTGGCCTTACTATGGCGTTGCTACATCACACTCAATCTTACTAACTTGCACCCCCAAAGAACAAACACAATGGCGTTGCTACATCAAAACTTTTACTGGCCTATCACCATCATGCTTACTACGGCGTTGCTAATCAAAACTTTTGCAAGGCTGTGGCCTTGCTAAAAAGCCGTACCCAGTGGCCTTACAAAAGCTTGCAAGACTGTACTCACCATCGTTGCTATTGCTACATCACACCACACTGTGGTCTTACTGCGGCGTTGCTACATGACAATGTGGCCTACGACATCGTTTTCACCAACATCTTTGCTACCTGAAACTGCACTCAAACTGTGCTCTTACTACGGCGTTGCTACACTATCATCTGTGGCCTTGCTATTTGGGTTTTCTTTTACAGCTTGAATTGCTATGGCGTTTCTATTGTAAAGTGATGCCTGTGCTTACTGGCGTTTTTACATCAAACTGTGGGCTTGCTAGGCGTTTCTACAAAGAAATTGGTCTTGCTTTTGCGTTGCTAGAAACTGTTTTGCTAATTGCGTTGCTAATGCTTGTGGCATTGTTTTGAAATTAGTTGCACATACACTGATAGCGTTGCTGAAAGCTCTTAATTGCTAAAAACAAAATGGTCTTACTTGCTCATGGCTCTTACTACGTTGCTACATCACACTTTCACTTTGCTATGTGGTCTTTTTGCTATCACACTAACGGCGTTGCTACATCACACTGTGGTCTTACTAGGCGTTGCTCCATTGAATGTGCTCTTACTATGTAGCATCACACTGTCTAGTTGTCAGTCAGGTTATAAGACACAGTGGCCTAATAAAGGCGTTGAATCAGTGGCCTTGCTATGGCGTTGCTACTACACTGTGAGGAGAGGAAGGCGTTGCTAGACTAGACTGGAAGAGCGTTGCTTATCACACAGTTCGTTTGCTACATCTACACTGTGGCCTTGCTATGGCGTTGCTACACTACACTGGCTTTGCTGCTGCCGTTGCTAACAGACTTATGGTGCTACACTACGCACTTGTTTGAAATTGCTAGATTTTTTGTGGCCTTGCAATGGTTGCTACTATTTTTGCCTTGCTACACCACACAGTGGCCTTGCTATGGCGTTGCTACCTACACCTTGTGGCGTTGCTGCTACTCGTGCCGCTATAAGACCAGTGGTTTTGCAACAAGTTGCTACCACCTGTGGCCTTGCTGTTGCTATTTCACACTGCCCTTATTGCTACATCATCCGACACATAGCCGTGCTATGGCGTTGCTGCATCACACTGTGGCGTTGCTAAACATAAATTTACGGCGTTACGTATTTTGGGCGTTGCTACACCAACTTTGCTACACCACGCCCTACTATGGCGTTGTTACACCACACTGTGGAATACAATATTTTTGCTACACCTACTGATGGATGCTCTTCATTTTGTCTGACCTGGAACGTAGCAACGATGAGAAAATAAAATTCATGACGTTATAAATTTTCACACGAAGATTTATAAACATTGTAATGCAACCTTTCGCGTCACGGTCAGGTCCGTCTTGTCGAAATGGGTCAAAGAAGATGGGGATGGCTTCCGATACAGTTTCCGAAAAAGCTTTTTTCTAATCATTACAGAAAGAAAAAAATTGTATATAAATGCATTACGGTGGCACTCACAAAGTCAAACAGGAGGGTGAAGGGTTGATATTTGAGCAAGACTGGAACGAAATATCGAAAGAACATTGAAAGAAGCGGCATAGCCTGGACAGAGAGCTCAGAAGTTGTCAAAAGACAAGAACACATGGAGTCTGCTTGTTCGTGGCCTGTAGCCTGACAATGGTGACAAGACAACGATACAGTTGGCAAAACTAGATATTAGAATAGTTTTTGACGCATTTGGTGGGAGGGAAAGGTGGGGTGGTGTGTCCAGTACATTGCTAGCAATGGTTTTCGTGTCATTTGTTGTTAAACCTGTAATTTGTCATTGAACTTTCTTTGCCAGTTGTCATGGCCTTATTATTATTATTAAAAAAAAAGGACATTTCATCTCGAAGATTTAGACTTGCATCTCGGCATTTTTTTCTATCCCAGATCAATGAATGAAAAGGCCTTTCCAGGATGGGATAAACTTTCAAAGTAGCTTAGATCTAGATCTAATATAAAATCTCCATAAAATTGCAATAGAGTTGATTTGAATAGCCCTTTATCTAGTCAGTGTTGGTCCATCAAATTCTAGGTCTTCCTTTTATTTTAATACTTTCTCAATTTCTTGTATGTAGGTCTGATGTTGTGGATCTATATCTATTTAGCTACAATGGATAAACAATCAGTTGTGTTAAAGACGTGTCACATTTTTTTGTATGTAGATTTGGTGTTGTGGGTCCCAGCCACAGCTACCCATATAAACAATCAGTTGTGTCACTTTTTTCTTCGAATGACCTACCCTTTCTAATAAGTCTAAAAAATACATCATTATTTCACTTGCTGTTTAACTATCTACAATTATTCCTTGATACCTCAGCATTGTACAGTTCAATTTATGTTTATGGGCATACATTTTATGCTATAGGAGCTCACGTCGCAAAGAACTTCGACAGCCTCACAATCTTAGTGTTAAAAAAAGAAGCAATGTCAAGGACAACTCCTGTATCCCTTCGTTTTTTGTCCCTCCACTCTGGCGGCCAATGAGGGAATTAAGCAGTGCTTTATCTCTTGTCTTCAAGCCAACCGCCACGTGGCGGAAACGCCAGTCAACCAGAGGTCTTTCCAGCTTACTTACTCTCCCTTTCACTCTCTCCCTCTCCCTTTCGCCCCCCCCCCGGCTCTTCTCTCTCTCTCTCTCTCTCTCTCTCTCATTAATATTCGGCTTTATCACCCTGTCCATTAATCTCGCTCTAGCGGAGGCCCTGTGGAGGTTGTGCAAACACGCCGAGTGCCGTAGAAATAAATCATCCATGAAAACAACTGTTGATATCGACATAATTGAATTGTAGGCTGCTATAAACTATAAATCTCTATTTTCTTTCTAACGTCTCTCTACACACCACGTGCTTCATTATTTGTTACTTTTGTTTTATTTGTGACATAAGTGACATCATCGTGACACACACTAGGTGTATGGGGATGTGCAAGCTTAGAAGCAAATCCCGACAAACGTAATTGACACCTCATAAGTGTTGTCCTCAAAGTGACACAAATTGTCGGTGCTAGAATCCGACAAGGGCGTTGTCGGAATATCGCTCTCTAAGAAAGCCAACTCAAAACCGACATGATTCCTGTCCTCCGCCCGTCTCATCAGCTCACTTAGCTTCAGGCCCGTCCATTCAGTGATATTGTCCTCCCATCTCTTCTTTTGTCTGCCTCTTCTCCTACCTCCTCTGACAGTTCCTTGAAGCACGGTTTTGGAAGCCCTCCTTCTCTCACCAAGTGTCCAAACCATTTCATTTTGCGCCTTTTGACAGTGGTGAGGAGGTCTTCGTAAGGACCAATGGTTTGTCTTATTCTGTCTCTGACTTCTTCATTGTTGATATGGTCTTTGTGAGAGATACCGAGCAGTCTTCTAAAGCACCTCATTTCTGTTGCCTGTATTCTCTTCTCTATATCTGCAGTTAGTGTCCATGTTTCGCAGGCGTAAAGAAACACTGAGTGAACAAGGGAGCGCATAAGTTTTAACTTTGAGCTAAGGGAGACTTTGTTGTCTTTCCAGACGGTTCCCATCTTGGCTAATGCGGATGTTGTCATTGCACTCCTTGTTAATACTTCAGGTTTTGATCCTTCGTCCGACAGTATTGCTCCCAGATATTTAAACTTGTGCACAGTTTCAAGCTTCTCTCCGTTGGCGATGATGTCAGTATGGATTCCAGTGTCACTGTTGGTCATCAGTTTTGTCTTGCTTGTACTGATTTCCATGCCGTATGCTGCGGAAGATGTATCTAGTCTTCTGACCAGATTATTCAGTTCTTGCTCTGTGCCTGAGAGTCCGTCAATATCATCTGCGAAGCGCAGGTTTGTGATTGTTCTTCCACCAATGCTCACTGTTCCTTGGTGGCCGTCGAGTGCGTCTGTCATAATTTTTCGAGGAAGAAAAAAGGTCGGAGAGAGCAAGCACCCTTGTCTCACTCCAACAGTGGTTCTGAACCAGTCTCCAACCTCCCCGTTTAGATATACTGCACTGCTGGCCTTGTTATAGAGGTTCTGTATGACACGGATAATGTTGACGTTGATGTTGTAGTGGTTCATGGTCGCCCAGAGTGCATCATGCCACACTCTATCAGCTTTCTTGAAGTCTTTGAATACGTGGTAGAGCTCTTGTTGGTGTTGAAGGTATCGTTCGCACATAATTGCAATAGCAGTAGCAGTACTAGCAGGCAGGCAGTAGCAGCAGCAGCAGTAGCAGCAGCAGCAGCAGCAGCAGCAGCAGCAGCAGCAGCAGCAGCAGCAGCAGCAGCAGCAGTAGCAGCAGCAGCAGTAGCAGTAGCAGCAGCAGCAGTAGCAGCAGCAGCAGTATGCAGTAGCAGCAGCAGCAGCAGCAGCAGCAGCAGCAGCAGAGCAGCAGCAGCAGCAGCAGCAGCAGCAGCAGCAGCAGCAGCAGCAGCAGCAGCAGCAGCAGCAGTAGCAGCAGCAGCAGCTAGCAGCAGCATAGCAGTAGCAGTAGTAGTAGCAGTAGTATATAGTAGTAGTAGTAGTAATAGCATTAGTAGTGCATATATTAGTAGTAGGAGTAGGAGTAGGAGTAGAGGAGAGGAGTATTATTATTATAGTAGTAGTAGTAGTTGTAGTAGTAGTAGTAGTAGTAGCAGTAGTAGTAGTAGTAGTAGTAGTAGTAGTAGTAGTAGTAGTAGT
>JAXRKP010001880.1:0-5000 GCA_037039925.1 Doris montereyensis
ACATAATACATCCTCACCATCAACATCATCATCCCAATCATCAACATTATTATGATCATGGTCATCATGACATACTTTTTCACTTTCAATAGAAAATAAAAAGATCAATTTAATGCTTTACATCAATAAATATGTGATGAAAATTAAGCAAAACAGAGGAGATTCCCATTTCTTTTATTTTTTTAAAATTCCTCTCGTTTTCAATACAGCCAGAACGCTGATAATGGGAAAATCAACTACAGATAAATTAGTTTGTTCTATACGCAGCAAGAGCCTTACCTGTCAGAGCTAATTAATCCAGTACACACTTACACCTCGCGTCGTCGCCACAAGTCAGTCAAACAGATTCCAGAGAATCACCGATTGGACTTCACTAAGTTTATTAACTCCTCTATGCCAATCACTGATTATAATACAGTTAAAGCCAATATTTGGAACACCACTTATATGGAACACCCGCTTAAGTGGAACGATTCTTATGTGGGAGAATTCTTTATATTTTAATTATTATACTGTTTAAATTGAAAGGCCTCGTCGCTTAATTTGAACGGGGGAAATAATTGTGTCATTGTCTCAAATTGAATCGAAATTCCTAATGTGAAGGTCACTGTGACGTGAAATCCTAATATTTATCAGCTGTTGAATTTAGATGGAGCGTGCGACAACCTTCATTGGCTCCCAGTAGAAAAAACGAATTCTTTATAAACTGATGACTCTCTGTCACAAATGCGTAGACTATAATGCCCTCCATCTACCTAACTGACATGATCCTCCATACGCTCCAAATCAACAGCTTAGATCTTCAGCCGACACAAAAAAGTTAATAGTTCCTCGTAGACGCCTTAAAACAGTTGATGAAAAGTCTTTCTCGTTTTGCGCTGAAAGTCTGAATTCTCTCCCCAAACACTTAAGAGAAATAGAATCAACTGAGACATTTAAGAAAGAAATTTTAAACCCACATGTTTTCCACACAGCCATAAAACCCACACAGATTCATATTTCTCACTGCTGTCATAAATATAGTTCAATGATGTCAACTGTCTTTTGTATTATCATCCTATGCTTTGAAATATGTTTGTTATGCGTAACGTGTATATTGCGTTGGTGTGTGTAAATTATATGTGGATATGTCTTGATTTATAATGTTTATCCATGTTTGAGCGCTCTGAGCTTGATATATATCGCAGTGGGGCGCTATACAAGAACTACTTATTATCATCATTATATATTATACTATGCTAACATTGGACATGTTTGAATGACAAATGTGAATATTGCATAGATGTGTGAATAAAACAAATTTAGGTTATTGCAGTCATTTTTAAATTTGATTTGGTTTGATTTGATTTCGGCCAAATTAACAGCTAAAATTGATTTGATTTCAGCCAAAACTACAGCTAAGATTGGATTTGATTTCATCCAAATGCGCAGCTAAGATTGATTTGATTTAAGCCAAATGCACAGCTAAGATTGGTTTGATTTAGCCAAATGTACAGCTACAATTGATTTGATTCCAGCCAAAATGCACAGCTAAGATTGATTTGATTTCAGCCAACTGAACAGCTACAATTGATTTTATTTAAGCCAAATGCACAGCTACAATTGATTTGATTCCAGCCAAAATGCACAGCTAAGATTGATTTGATTTCAGCCAAATGAACAGCTAAGATTGATTTGATTTAAGCCAAATGCACAGCTAAGATTAATTTGATTTTAGCCAAATGCACAGCTAAGATTGATTTGATTTTAGCCAAATGCCCAGCTAAGATTGATTTGCTTTTAGCCAAATGCACAGCTAAGATTGATTTGATTTAAGCCAAATGCACAGCTAAAAGATTATTGACTTTGAAATTTGATTTCAGCCGGACTGAAATGATTACTTTAAGCCAAATGCACAGCTAAGATTGACGATTTTTATGCGAAACGCATCCAAAGATTGATTTTGTTTTTAGCCAAATGCACAGCTAAGATTGATTTGATTTTTAGCCGAATCACAAAATCTTTGATTTGCTTTACAAATGCTTTCAGATTGATTTGATTTAAGCAAAAGCACAGCTTTGTTAAATTTGCAAATGTACAGCTACAATTGATTTGATTCCAGCCAAAATGCAGCAGCCAAGATTGATTTGATTTCAGCCAAATGCACAGCTAAGATTGATTTGCTTTTAGCCAAATGCACAGCTAAGATTGATTTGCCTCTAGATGATTTTAGCCAAATGCACAGCTAAGAGATTGATTTTGCTAAACGAGACAGTGCTAAGAATTGATTTGATTTAGCCAAATGCACAGCTAAGATTGATTTGCTTTTAGCCAAATGCACAGCTAAGATTGATTTGCTTTTAGCCAAATGCACAGCTAAGATTGATTTGATTTTAGCCAAATGCACAGCTAAGATTGATTTGAATTTAGCCAAATGCACAGCTAAGATTAATTTGATTTTAGACAAATGCACAGATAAGATTGATTTGATTTAAGCCAAATGCACAGCTAAGATTGATTTGATTTCAGCTAAAATACACAACTAAGATTGATTTGTTTTCAGCCAAAATGCACAGCTACAGATTGATTTGATTTTAGTCAAATGCACAGCTAAGATTGATTTGATTTAAGCCAAATGCACAGCTAAGATTGATTTGCTTTTAGCCAAATGCACAGCTAAGATTGATTTGCTTTTAACCAAATGCACAGCTAAGATTGATTTGATTTTAGCCAAATGCACAGCTAAGATTGATTTGATACTGTGGCGTCGGCGGCCAAGCGGTTAGGCTGCCGGATCGGGGATTATGATGTCCCGGGTTCGAATCCTAGCAAAGTTACGTTTGACATTTGCTGATGTTTTGGGAAAGACATTTAACACATATATATTCCTCATTCTACGCAGGTGCAAATGTACATGCATTACGGATAAAAACCTGCGTCAGACTAGCGTCCTGGTCAGGAGGTGATCATATATTACCCATTCCGCTTCACGCTGTTGAAACCGTGATAAGCCCCGGCTTCATGGGGCGTAGCGCTCTTGAAGAAATTTTTATTTGCTTTTTTTCACAACGATACTTTTTGGATGGACTTTGGTGTCCATCCAAAAAGTATCGTTGTGAAAAAGCAAATAAAACGTGAATAATATTATTCCAACTTTTTAATTATAAAACATGTTTAAAATGGCGGCTCAGGTGAAAGGAAAATCATATTATCATTCAAAGACTGTGAAACAATAATATTTTCTTTAATCAAACGTCACTTCTGGTAGAAAAATGTCAACAGGGCCTTTCACGTGCTTAACATAATATTATATATAGATTTACATATCACTGTTAACATAAACGTATTATCTACATGTATATTCGCATTCTTCTTCTTCATGTGCCCACTTGAGGCAGGCATTGGCTATCATGGATCTCCATTCTTCTCTGTCATTCGAGAATCTAACGAAAGTTGTTGCTGATGTTTCTACTTGTGGTCCAATTATTAAGACTTTTATGTATGTTCTTCTTTGTCTTCCTTTTGCTTTTTTTCCCAATTTTTTTTTTTTACATACTTAGTTTTTCTAGTCCTCTTTTTTCTGTTTATAAGTCCAGTGAATTTCATTTGTCTTCTTTTTAATATTTGTTACGAGTCATCTGTTTATATAGTGAATTTTATTTGTCTTCTTATATTTGTGAGTCGTCTGTTTATATTTGTCTTCTTCTCTAATATTTGTTACGAGTCGTCTGTTTATATGCCCAGTGAATTTCATTTGTCTTCTTTTATATGAATTTCATTTGTCTTCTTTTATTTGTTACAGTCGTCTGTTTATAAGTCCAGTGAATTTCATTTGTCTTCTTCTTATATTTGTTACGAGTCGTCTGTTTATAAGTCCAGTGAATTTCATTTGTCTTCTTTTAATATTTGTTACGAGTCGTCTGTTTATATGTCCAGTGAATTTCATTTGTCTTCTTCTTGTTAATACTTGTTACCAGTCGTCTGTTTATAAGTCCAGTGAATTTCATTTGTCTTCTTCTATATTTGTTACGAGTCGTCTGTTTATAAGTCCAGTGAATTTCATTTGTCTTCTTCTTATATTTGTTACGAGTCGTCTGTTTATAAGTCCAGTGAATTTCATTTGTCTTCTTTTATATTCGGAGGTCGTTTGTTTATATTTGAATTTGATTTGTCTTCTTCTTATATCCACAACTAAGTCCAGTGATTTCATTTGTCTTCTTATATTTGGAGGTCTGTTTATAAGTCCAGAATTTTTTAATCTTTGCTAATACTGCTACCATGTAAACTTTCGCCTTCAAGGACCCGGACCTCGATCGATTTTCTTTCTTCCCATGATGTTCTCGGTACTTTACGGAGTTTCAGATTTAATTCAATTTGATTCGATTTGAATTTGTACAACTAAGTTGATTTCGTGGGGTTTTTGGTTTTTAATTTCATTCAAACTGCAATTCCCAAAGGGATCTTTAAAAGGTGCACAGATCCACTTTTTATCGTACCAGGGGACTAGGGTCAATCCACCCTACCTGGGGAGGGGGAGAGGTAGATTTTGCTCGAAACAATTTGAAATTTGTTTCAACCTTCGGCGGGTCTCGGACCCCTACCTTTTGGTTGAGAGGCCGACACCTTGCCTCTGGACTACCGAGTCCCCCCTTTACGGAGGAACCACATTTCTACTGCCTCCTTATCTCTTCGTAACTTGTTTGTTTATTGACCAGCATTCACCGCCATATATGAGCACTGACAACACATAGGCACCTTCAAATTTCTTTTTTTGTATGCAATGTTTAATTTCTGGGTTTTTTCATTACTGTATTTAATTTTGTAAGAGCATCGTATTGTTGACTGCTTAATGATAACACTTCATGCTCGTTGAATATATTTCCGAGCCTTTGTCTCTTTAAATCTTATATTAATACTCACCAGTTATCAGAATGAGCCTTTTAAAAGATTGACACTACAAGAACAAATTACTCCTATAGTTCTGTGTTATGATTGCTAGGCTTCAAAGGGAAAATGTAGGC
>JAXRKP010001880.1:10000-40000 GCA_037039925.1 Doris montereyensis
TTCTTCCTCTTCCTTTCTTCCTCTTCCTTTCTTCCTCTTCCTTTCTTCCTCTTGCCTTCTTTCCTCTTGCCTCATTCCTCCTTCTCTCCTCCCTCCTCCTCCCTCCTTCTTCTTCCTCCCCTTCTTTCTTCCCCTTCCTTCCCCCCCTTCCTTCCTCCCTTCCTTCCCCCCTCCTTCCCTTCCCCCTCCTTCCCTTCCCCCTCCTTCCTTCCCTTCCCCCTCCTTCCCTTCCCCTTCCTTCCATTCCCCCTCCTTCCATTTCCCCTCCTTCCATTTCCCCTCCTTCCATTTCCCCTCCTTCCATTTCCCCTCCTTCCATTTTCCCCCTCCGTCCATTTCCCCTCCGTCCATTTCCCCTCCGTCCATTCCTCCGTCTTTCTCGCCCTTCCCATTCCCCCTCCCCCCCCCGCACCACCACCCTTCCATATTTCACACTATTCATATTCGTTCAGAACAAAAACCCGGCGATGACTATCGTGGGCGTAGGGATCTCCATCGGCATGTGCCACTCAAGCGTGGCTGTGTTCAAGGACGGTAACGTGACCATTCTCCACAACGACCATGGCCACAAACTCACCCCCAGCGTCGTCTCCTTCGATGGCAGGGAATTCGTGTCTGGGGAAGAAGCCATGGAGCGACTGGTGGCAAACCCAGAGGACACCCTTTACGGTAGGTGACGCCATTAATCAGGATAAGGCAACAACAGCAGCAACAGCAACAGCAACAACAGCAAAAAAAGTGAATCACTGTTTCATTCACCTCAAGGCCTATGAACTTACAGCCCATAGAGACCCAGAGTTTTCCGTGGGATGTGGGATAGGCTGTGTTTGGTTGTTTGCTTGTTTTATTGTCATTGTGTGTTTTGGGGGTTTGTTTGGTTTTTTTTAATTGTTTTGGTTTTATTTTGGGTTGTTTTTGTTTTGTTTTGGGGTTTTTTGCGAGTTGCTTTGTTTTTGTTTTGTTTTTTGTTGGGGGGGTTTTTTTTGGGGGGGGGGTTTGGGGGGTTTGGGGGGGGGGTTGCCAGGGGGCTTGTTTTGTTTTGTTCTGTTATGGGGGGAGGGGATCCTTATTGTCATGTCTACGTGTGTGTAGGGAGGGGGATGGGGTGGGGCAGAGGGTAGGAGCCTCGAAGGATGGCTGGTTTCTTTTTCTTTTTTTTTTGTTCTTCTATTACGGGTTTTTGGTTATTGTTTCTCTTTAAATGTTCACATAACGCGTATCATACACAACCTTGGAGAGATTCGTTTTTGTATGTCTTACTGACTTCTTATTCGTTTACTTTTTGTTTTGTTTTCTTTCGTTATATTTTTACTGGTTTAGGTTGTTTTTGTTGTTGTTTTTTTTTTTGGGGGGGGGTTGTTGGGGTCTTTTGAGTTGGGTTGGGTTGGGTTTTTTTTGTTTTTTGTTTTAGTTTCTTGTTTTTTTGGGGAGTTGTTTATTTGTTTTTGTTGTTGTTGTGTATTTTTGGGGGGAGGGGGAGCGAGCCGGACTGGCAGTTTCACGGGTATACAACTACTATCGTACATTCTCTTTTGTGCTTGAAACAGTTACTCGTAGTTTTTGTAGGGATTTCCCTTAGTAGAGTTTATAACATAATCAATTTTAGTGTGTATAAAATTCTTTTAGTGTGAGTTTATAACATAATCCATTTTAGTGTGGAGTTTATAACATAATAATCCATTTTAAAATCCCTATTGAGTTTATAACATAATCCATTTTAGTGTGTAAAATCCCTATTGAGTTTATAACATAATCCATTTTAGTGTAAAATCCCTATTGTTTATAACAAATCCCCTATTGAGTTTTATAACATAATCCATTTTAGTGTGTGTAAAATCCCTATTGAGTTTGTGACGTAATCGTTTTGGTGTGCCTAATATCGATTTGTTTATATCTGGAAAGCGAGAGAATTTTGTAGCAAGATATTGAAGTTTGTAGAATTTGTTGCTATTGTATCGAATCGTGTCGAACTGCTTGGAATGTTATAGAAATTTCCGACTCTAGATATATCTTAGTTTCTAGTGTAAATAGCAGCAGTTATCCATGATTAGGGGGGAGGATCTACCTAAGTGTACAAGAAGCCAGCTAGATTCCATCTCGTTTTATGTCAGCATTGTGAATTTGCTTCATATTCACAGACTGTCGACTGTGAGTATAATAAATAGCCTTGTTATAATTATTAAATTGAGCCTTGGTGTTACTAGATTTGACTCCATCAACATACTCTAGATCTAGAGTGCACTGCTGTGCACTGCTATGCACTGTCCTGTTCCATCTATACCTTCCTAACAGTGCTATTCATCTAAATCACTAGATATCAAGCGGATGGTTGGTCGAATCTCCGATGACAACGAGATCCACAACCACATGCGCTACTGGCCTTTCACTGTGGCGGCACAACGGTCGATATCATTATTGCGTCAACAACGAAGGAGAGCACTTACTGCTATGGCCTGAACAAGTCTTTGCCATTCTCATTCGCCATATGAAGAGGCTTGCAGAGGCATTTATAGAAGCGGTAATTTTCACGATTTATTTATTGCTTCCTTTTTTAACTATTTTTTTTATATATCTCACACCTATCCTTCCTAATGAGGGGTCGGGCGGATAGTGGGCGGGTGGGGCGGGGCGGGGGCGGCGCGGCGGTGCTGGTAGGTCCTACTTCTTTCCTGTCCTTCTTCCACGCATCTTTCTTTCATCTTGCTGTTTCTTCTTGATTCCTCCTGAGATCACCGCATATGGTCGACAGGGACTACTTTTTTCCTTCACCCTTCTACTTAATCTTTCATATTGCTGTTTCCTATTGATTCACCCTGCTGAGACCACCAACAAATGGTGGATGGGGTAAATTATAATTGAACAAAATCATGTGGGCGGCGATTGGTAGGCTTCTTTCTTTCTGCTTTCAGTATTTTTTTTTCTTTTGACGTCACACTGTGTGATGCCTTAAGAAAGTGTTTAGTTCTAGATATTTGTGGTTTGTTGTCTGACGAAGGTTTGTACCCGAATCGTCACGTGTTTGTTATGTCTTTTTTGGTGTTGTTGTCATCTATAGTGGTTGGGGGGATTGGAGGGATTCGAGGGATTGGAGGGGAGTGAGGTAAATGAAACTCGAAGTTACAAAACTAAACCATGTCTTCGTGGTGGGGTTCCCGGGTAGGCCCCATTTCTTTCATTTCACTCTTTCCGTCTTTCACTCTTTCTCTCTTTCACTCTTTCACTCTTTCCTCTTTCCTCTTTCACTCTTTCCCTCTTTCACTCTTTCACTCTTTCCCTCTTTCACTCTTTCCATCTTTCACTTTTTCCATTTTTCACTCTTTCCATTTTTCACTCTTTCCATTTTTCACTCTTTCCTCTTTCACTCTTTCCCTCTTTCACTCTCTCTTCCCTCTTTCACTCTTTCACTCTTTCACTCTTTCACTCTTTTCTTTCACTCTTTCACTCTTTTTGCGCTTTCACTCTTTGCGCTTTCACTTTTCACTCTTTCACTCTCTCGCTCTTTTCACTCTTTCCCTCTTTCCCTCTTTCCTCTTTTCACTCTTTCCCTCTTTCACTCTTTCACTCTTTCCCTCTTTCCTCTTTCCTTTCACTCTTTCCCTCTTTCTCTCTTTCCCTCTTTCCTCTTTCCCTCTTTCCTCTTTCCTCTTTCACTCTTTCCCTCTTTCTCTTTCTCTCTTTCACTCTTTCACTCTTTCACTCTTTCACTCTTTCACTCTTTCACTCTTTCCTCTTTCTCTTTCACTCTTTCACTCTTTCCTATTTTTCACTCTTTCCCTCTTTCACTCTTTCCTCTTTCACTCTTTCCCTCTTTCACTCTTTCCATTTTTCACTCTTTCCCTTTTTCACTCTTTCTTTCCTCTTTCACTCTTTCACTCTTTCCTCTTTCACTCTTTCCATCTTTCACTCTTTCCATCTTTCACTCTTTCCCTATTTCACTCTTTCCCTCTTTCACTCTTTCCCTCTTTCACTCTTTCCTCTCTTTCACTATTTTTCCCTCTTTCACTCTTTCCCTCTTTCACTCTTTCCCCTCACTTTTCACTCTTTCCCTCTTTCACTCTTTTCCTCTTTCACTCTTTCATCTTTCACTCTTTCCACTTTCTCTTTCCACTCTTTCACTCTTTCCACCTTTCACTCTTTCCACCTTTCACTCTTTCCACTCTTTCCATCCTCTTTCCTCTTTCCAAGTTTCACTCTTTCCATCTTTCACTCTTTCCATCTTTCAAGTTTCACTCTTTCCATCTTTCAAGTTTCACTCTTTCCATCTTTCACTCTTTCCATCTTTCACTCTTTCCATCTTTCACTCTTTCACTCTTTCACTCTTTCCATCTTTCACTCTTTCCATCTTTCACTCTTTCCATCTTTCACTCTTTCCATCTTTCACTGTTTCCATCTTTCACTCTTTCCATCTTTCACTCTTTCCATCTTTCCCTCTTTCACTCTTTCCATCTTTCACTCTTTTCTTTCACTCTTTCACTCTTTTCTTTCACTCTTTCACTCTTTCACTCTTTCACTCTTTCACTCTTTTCCCTCTTTCACTCTTTCACTCTTTCCCTCTTTCACTCTTTCACTCTTTCACTCTTTCCCTCTTTCACTCTTTCCCTCTTTCACTCTTTCCTCTTTCACTCTTTCCCTCTTTCACTTTTCTCTTTCTATTTCACTCTTTCCCTATTTCACTCTTTCCCTATTTCTCTCCTATTTTCTTTCTATCTTTTTTCCCTCTTTCACGCTTTCCCTCTTTCTTTCTCTCTTTTCCCTCTTTCCTCTTTCACGCTTTCCCTCTTTCACGCTTTCCCTCTTTCACGCTTTCCCTCTTTCACGCTTTCCTCTTTCACGCTTTCCATTTTCACTCTTTCCATTTTTCACTTTTTCCATTTTCACTCTTTCCATTTTTCACTCTTTCCATTTTCACTCTTTCCATTTTCACTCTTTCCATCTTTCACTCTTTCCATCTTTCTATCTTTCACTCTTTCCATCTTTCACTCTTTCCATCTTTCACTCTTTCCATCTTTCACTCTTTCCACTTTCACTCTTTCCATCTTTCACTCTTTCTTTCACTCTTTCCATCTTTCACTTTTCCATCTTTCAGTTTCACTCTTTCCATCTTTCAAGTTTCACTCTTTTCTTTCTCTTTCACTCTTTCCATCTTTTTCACTCTTTCCATCTTTCCTCTTTCCATCTTTCACTCTTTCTCATTTTCTACACTCTTTCCATCTTTCACTGTTTCCATCTTTCACTGTTTCCATCTTTCACTCTTTCATCTTTTTTCCATCTTTCACTCTTTCCATCTTTCTCTTTCCATCTTCCATCTTTCCATCTTCACTCTTTCCATCTTCTCACTCTTTCCTTCTTTCACTCTTTCCATCTTTCACTCTTTCCATCTTTCAAGTTTTACTCTTTCGATCTTTCAGGTTTCCTTTTCTCTTCACTCTTTTCACTGTCACGGTTCTTTTCCATCTTTGCTGTTTCCTTTTCATTCACTCTTTCACTGTCACTTCTTTTCCACCTTGCTGTTTCACTTTTCATTCACTCTTTCAATGTCACTTGTTTTCTACCTTGCTGTTTCCTTTTCATTCACTTTTTTAATGTCACTTGTTTTCTACCTTGCTGTTTTCCTTTTCATTCACTCTTTTAATGTCACTTGTTTTCCACTTTGCTGTTTTCCTTTTCATTTACTCTTTCACTGTCACTTGTTTTCCACCTTGCTGTTTCCTTTTCATTCACTCTTTTAATGTCACTTGTTTTCTACCTAGCTGTTTTCCTTTTCATTCACTCTTTTAATGTCACTTGTTTTCACCTTGCTGTTTCCTTTTCATTCACTCTTTCACTGTCACTTGTTTTCTACCTTGCTGTTTCCTTTTCATTCACTCTTTTACTGTCACTTGTTTTCTACTTTGCTGTTTCCTTTTCATTTACTCTTTCACTGTCACTTGTTTTCACCTTGCTGTTTCCTTTTCATTTACTCTTTCACTGTCACTTGTTTTCTACCTTGCTGTTTCCTTTTCCACTCTTGTCACTTGTTTTCTACCTTGCTGTTTCCTTTTCATTCACTCTTTTAATGTCACTTGTTTTCTACCTTGCTGTTTCCATTTTTCACTCTTTTTTTCATTTTTCTTTTAATGTCACTTGTTTTCTACCTTTGCTGTTTCCTTTTCATTCACTCTTTTAATGTCACTTGTTTTCTACCTTGCTGTTTCCTTTTCATTCACTCTTTTAATGTCACTTGTTTTCTACCTTGCTGTTTCCTTTTCATTCACTCTTTTAATGTCACTTGTTTTCCACCTTGCTGTTTCCTTTTCATTCACTCTTTTACTGTCACTTGTTTTCTTACCTTGCTGTTTCCTTTTCATTCACTCTTTTAATGTCACTTGTTTTCTACCTTGCTTTTTCCTTTTTCCACTCTTTTAATGTCACTTGTTTTCCACCTTGCTGTTTCCTTTTCATTCATTCTTTTAATGTCACTTGTTTTCCATCTGTTTCCTTTTCATTCACTCTTTCACTGTCACTTGTTTTTCACCTTGCTGTTTCCTTTTCATTTACTCTTTCACTGTCACTTGCTGTTTTCTACTACTTGTTTCCTTTCATTCACTCTTTTAATGTCACTTGTTTTCTACCTTGCTGTTTCCTTTTCATTCACTCTTTTAATGTCACTTGTTTTCCACTTTGCTGTTTCCTTTTCATTTACTCTTTTAATGTCACTTGTTTTCCAGCTTTGCTGTTCCTTTTCATTCACTCTTTCACTGTCACTTGTTTTCTACCTTGCTGTTTCCTTTTCATTCACTCTTTCATTGTCACTTGTTTTCTACCTTGCTGTTTCCTATTCATTTACTCTTTCAATGTCACTTGTTTTCGCGACCTTGCTGTTTCCTTTTCATTCACTCTTTTAATGTCACTTGTTTTCTACCTTGCTGTTTCCTTTTCATTCACTCTTTCAATGTCACTTGTTTTCTACCTTGCTGTTTCCTTTTCATTCACTCTTTTAATGTCACTTGTTTTCCACTTTGCTGTTTTCCTTCTCATTCACCCTGAGATCACCGCAGAAGGGGGACGCGGTAAATTTCAGTTTAACAAAAAACTTACCAAGTATCTTTGCTGTTTCCTTTTCATTTATCATGAGATCACTGCATAAGATTGCCACGGTAAATTTCAGATATTTAAAAAAAGAAGCTCACTGAATATTCTATCTTGTTGTTTCCTTTTCATTCACCCTGAGATCACCGCATAAGATAAAATGTGGGTAAATTTCTTCTTTTTTTAAACTAACAACAAAATATCATATATTACTGTTTCCTCTTCCTCTTCATTCGCCCTGAGATCACCGCATAAGGTGAACGGGAGCGTTGACGGGGACGAGGGTTAAATTTCAATGTGAATTTCGATCAATGAATGAAAACTGTGTCTTCCCAATCACAGCCTGTCACAGAAGCCGTGTTGACGGTGCCTGCCAGTTTCGGGGTCAACCAGCGTATCGCCACCAAACACGCCGCCAGGATTGCCGGCCTCACGACCATCTACCTGTTGAACGAGCCCACAGCCGTGGCCTTGGCCTACGTCTTTGACCGGAAGTTGTATGAGGTAAGCATTCTATTTTTAGTTCAAAACCTTGCCGCCGCGTCTTTTATATCGTAGTGGGCGGTTGGTGGGGCGGTGCTGGTGGGTTCTACTTCTGTCTGTTCACTCTTTTCACTTCTCACTTCTCTTTTCATCATGTCGCTTCCTTTTTAATTTGCCCTGAGATCACGTCATAAGTGTTTTTCCCAAGGAACACGACGTTGGACCTAGCTATGCTAGGATTCGAACCCGTGTCCTCTCGATCTCCAATTCGGCAACTTAACCGCTCGGCCATCACCGCCACCTGTTTTTTACTCAATATGCTGAAAATCCCAAGAAACGACACCCAAAAATAAAGCCCCCTCCCCCCACCGCACTATAAAGATAACATTCAAAGCAAACTTCAATACAATGAAAATCACTGACATGATAGTATTTTTCTTCTTTCTATAATTTTTTTCAACAAACCAAAAAACAGAAGTTTTTGTGTCATGTTTATTGTGATGGCCTTTTGGTTTAAACAGGAAGTCCCATGAATCAAATCTAGATTTAGCCTGGAGCAAAACACAAACAACAAAGCAAATAAAAACAAAAACAAAAACAAAAAGCCCATCATTTATGTATTATTTTTTCTATAATCAACCAAAAAGGATATCATGAATTAATTTTCTTTTAAATCTCGTATGGCGTATCACCGTTTGCAGAATATACTTTGAAATCTTTTTTTTGTCTTTTTTTCTTTTAACGAATTGTTTGCCTGCACGTCCCTTCATAAATATTTTTCTCCAAAATGGCTGACCTACTGATTTCTTGAGTGTTACTAACTGTTAGCGCGCATATTCAAATGATCTTGAAAGCGTTAATCCAGTTTTGAGATTTTAAAAGTGATGTGTGTATAAATATAAGTCTGTCTTCAGTGCTACTGGTGAGATTTATTTCTATCGGCAGTCCATTCCGTCCACAGCCTTGCTGTTATTGTTCCGGGATAAAAAATGAGTACAAGTGACAATCAATGTGTGAAAATAGAACCATGTAGATTTGACAGCCTGATCTAGTTGTTACTTGTGTTAAGAGTTTAAACTGATCTAATGAAATAAACAATTGGCCGTTTAATGAATTAATTTTGTTTTATTAAAGTTAATTCATTATATCCCCTGGCTCATGGGTTTTTTTCCTAAAAGGTATCCACTGCAATAATTGATTCAAAAATCTTTCCAAAATCAGCCTTTCAGGAACGAGAAACAAGAAGTTTTGTTCTGCCATTTGGGAGGTGGAGCCAGCGACAGCACGTCCTTCACCTTGAAAACACCAGGATCGTGGCCAGGTCGACGTGTGGGTGTCCTAACCTTGGCGGTGTGGACTATACCAACAGTATCGCCGGCTTCCTGGCTGAGGAGATGAGGGTCAAAAGTGACTACGTCATATATCACAACCCATCGGCTGTCATGCGCCTCAAGAATGACGCAGAGCGAGTCAAGAAAGAGCTGAGCATCCGGAAACAGGTCGTGACCCTTTATTGCTTGCTTTTTTGTCTATACTTTTTTTTTGGGGTGGTTTTCCATACGGGATTTGGTAGTCCAGAGGAAAGGGATGTATCGGCCTCTCTAAACCAAAAAGGTCGTGGGTGTAAGCCCCGGAAGGTTATAAAGTTTTCTCGAGTTGTTTTTTTCCGTAGTGAAACCTAACCCCCCTCTCCTCCTCGTCCAGGTAGTTAGATCAAACCCTAGTCCCATCGGAGAAGGACGATGAAAAGGTCGCCCCCCCCCCCGCCCCCGTGTGCTATCACAACATTCTGTACACGTTAAAAGTCCATTGGCCGTTTACAGGGCAGTAAGGGCAACATTTGAAAATTCAATTAAAATCCTACCCAAGCCCTTCGTTGAGTGTGGGTAAAATCAAATCAAAGAGAATTTTAAAAGTCGTGTATAACCTCCACCCCCCCCTCCTACCCTCTACATCCCGCCCCAATCATTCCCCCACTCTAAAGACATGATTGGTTTTTTACAAGTAGATGATTGGTGGGGCCTGCTGGTAGGTTCTACCTCAAACTTTTCATACACACTGGTCTCTACACGCTGGTCTCTACACGCTAGTCTCTACACGCTGGTCTCTACACGCTGGTCTCTACACACTGGTCTCTACACGCTAGTCTCTACACACACTGGTCTCTACACGCTGGTCTCTACACGCTGGTCTCTACACGCTGGTCTCTACACGCTGGTCTCTACACACTGGTCTCTACACACTGGTCTCTACACGCTGGTCTCTACACACTGGTCTCTACACACTGGTCTCTACACGCTGGTCTCTACACACTGGTCTCTACACACTAGTCTCTACACGCTGGTCTCTACACGCTGGTCTCTACACACTAGTCTCTACACACTGGTCTCTACACGCTGGTCTCTACACACTGGTCTCTACACGCTGGTCTCTACACCCTGGTCTCTACACACTGGTCTCTACACGCTGGTCTCTACACGCTGGTCTCTACACGCTGGTCTCTACACGCTCTACACACTGGTCTCTACACGCTGGTCTCTACACGCCGGTCTCTACACGCCGGTCTCTATACACTGGTCTCTGTACGCCGGTCTCTACACGCTGGGTCTCTACACGCTGGTCTCTGTACACGCTGGTCTCTACACGCCGGTCTCTGTACGCTGGTCTCTGTACGCTGGTCTCTGTACGCTGGTCTCTACACGCTGGTCTCTGTACGCTGGTCTCTGTACGCTGGTCTCTGTACGCTGGTCTCTGTACGCTGGTCTCTACACGCTGGTCTCTACACGCTGGTCTCTACACGCTGGTCTCTACACGCTGGTCTCTGTACGCTGGTCTCTACACGCTGGTCTCTACACGCTGGTCTCTACACGCTGGTCTCAACACGCTGGTCTCTACACGCTGGTCTCTACACGCTGGTCTCTGGTCTCTACACGCTGGTCTACACGCTGGTCTACGCTGGTCTCTACACGCTGGTCTCAACACGCTGGTCTCTACACGCTGGTCTCAACACGCTGGTCTCAACACGCTGGTCTCTACACGCTGGTCTCTACACGCTGGTCTCGCTGGTCTCTACACGCTGGTCTCTACACGCTGGTCTCTACACGCTAGTCTCTACACGCTGGTCTCTACACGCTAGTCTCTACACGCTGGTCTCTACACGCCGGTCTCTGTACGCCGGTCTCTATATCTGGTCTCTGTACGCTGGTCTCTGTACGCTGGTCTCTACACACTGGTCTCTGTACGCTGGTCTCTGTACGCTGGTCTCTGTACGCTGGTCTCTACACGCTGGTCTCTACACGCTGGTCTCTACACGCTGGTCTCTACACACTGATCTGTGCCTATGAGGCCGATCCTCGGGAGACTACAAAACGACCTAAGTCGGACGGAGTGAATACTGAATACATGGGGTGGGGGTAGCGTAAATAATCATTACATAACATTGTCGGTTAGATCAGTAGCGAAGACGGCTACATTTTTAGAAAATGCTGTACCTCTTCTCGGCCCCTCAACAACAAAAATGTAGTGGGTTCGAGCCTCGTCAACGGTTGAAATATTTTCTCGAGTTCTTTCGAGCTAAATCTACCCCTCCCCCTCCCTGGGTCCAGGTAGGTGGATCGCCATTTTCCCAATCTGAGACTGACGATAATACGGATTTCCCTTGTGCAGATGACAAGATTATGCGCACGTTAAAGATGCCATTGGCTGTTTACAGGGCAATGCGGGGAAATTTTAAATCCTAGGAAAACCCCCGAGATCACCAGGCGGCCGTTGCAACTAAATAAGGCCTTATTATCTTTTAATCTAGACCCCATGTCAACTCTTTATCAGTGAAAACATGCTTCTAGTTTCCATCGGTTAGGGAAAAAAATTGGCCGAGATTTATTTGTGGATGTGGGTAAAATCAAATCAAATCAAATCTTTGATCTTGTTCTATTGATGTTGCAACTAGCAAGCATTATCTTTTAATCTAGGTCAACTTGATCAGTGAAAACATGCTTCTAGTTTCCATCGGTTATGGCCATGCCTTTGATCTGTTCAAGATGGTTGACTGGCAACTGTGTTTGTAAGCGTCGCGTGCCGAGTTCATCTGGCGGGTGTCTGTCGTCAAAGATCAAAGAACCTGACACTGACTGGAAGCGGCTATCAAAGATTCTACTACAAAACAATGTAAATCTACAATAATATAGTATTCCAAGTATGTTTTACTCCCAAACTAGTGTCTCTACCCATTGGCACTTGGTTTGTCGTGGAGTCGGAATTTTTAAAAGGGTTTTTGGTGTAGTTTCTTTTCTATTTTGTACCTTTTGATTTTGACATTATGACAAATTTGAAATTGATTCATTTCTTCTTTTATTTTTTAAGTGATGATTTTTTGCGAAATCCATGTAGCAAATTTGCGACTACGAGAGCCGTCAGAATATTATGGTTTGTATGTGTTAAGCGTACAAACTGGCATGTCACATCTGAGACGGTTGATGCCTCTAGTTTTTTTTTTTTTTAAATGTCCAATTGTATATCTTGTACACAGTCAGAAATCAAGTTGGATGGGCTTTCAATGGGATTCGACTTCAAAAGTTCCATGACGAAATTGGTCTTCGAGAATATTCTCTACGGCGATGCTCGTCTCCGAAACTCGATTCGATGCTGCATTCGGGACTCTCACACCCATGTGGATGAGGTCATGCTGACGGGCGGGACGTCCCGAATTCCCTACTTCCGGAATCTGGTCACGGACGTAACGACAATTGCGCCAGACCTCAGCATGCACGCGGAGGAATCGGCGGTTGTTGGCGCTGGTGAGTCAAAGTGTGTTGTAGCTGTTGTTGTTTGTTGATGTTGCTGTTATTTTTGTTGCTACTGTTGCTATTGGTGTTGTTACTGATGTTGATGTTGATGCTGTTACTGTTGATGGTGTTGATGGTGTTGATGGTGTTGATGGTGTGATGCTGTTGTATTGGTGTTGTTGATGGTGTTTGCTGTTGTTATTTTGGGCATGGGTAAGTAAAATAGTAAATTTCATTCAAGGCCGTTACAGACCATATATCTATAGTGTGAAACAGAACGTTTGATAACGCATCGCCTCGGGGACTCGATAGTCCAAAGGCAAGGTATCGGCCTCTCAACCAAAAAGGTAGTTGATTTTTTTTTTGAGCAAAATCTACCTATACCGTCTCCTTCCCCCCTGGTCCAAGCAGGTGGATCGACACCTAGTTCCATCGGAGATGGACGATAAATAGGTCCCGTGTGCAGTTCACAACACAGTATACGTTACCAAAATCCTACCAAAAACCCCGAGATTCACCTTAGTTGAAGATCTGGGTAAATCAAATCAAATAAGAAAATCAATCTCAGCCAAAATGTCGAGTAAACCCTATCCCGTTGATCCAGGTAAGTCGATAGACACCTAGTCCAACGTTGGAGACGTACGTGGACAGACACCTAGTCCCGTCGGAGACGTACGTGGATAGACACCTAGTCCCATTGGAGACGTGCGTGGATAGACACCTAGTCCAATTGGAGACGTGCGTGGATAGACACCTAGTCCCATTGGAGACGTACATGGACAGACACCTAGTCCCATTGGAGACGTACATGGATAGACACCTAGTCCCATTGGAGACGTACATGGATAGACACCTAGTCCCATTGAGACATACATGGATAGACACCTAGTCCCATTCGAGACATACATGGATAGACACCTAGTCCCATTAAAGACGTACATGGACAGACACCTAGTCCCATTAAAGACGTACATGGACAGACACCTAGTCCCATTGGAGACGTACATGGATAGACACCTAGTCCCATTGGAGACGTACATGGATAGACACCTAGTCCCATTGGAGATACACCTAGTGGACGTAGAATACACCTAGTCCCATTGGAGACGTACGTGGATGGAGACACCTAGTCCCATTGGAGACGTACGTGGATAGACACCTAGTCCCATTGGAGACGTACGTGGATAGACACCTAGTCCCATTGGAGACGTACGTGGATAGACACCTAGTCCCATTGGAGACGTATGTGGACAGACACCTAGTCCCATTGGAGACGTACGTGGACAGACACCTAGTCCCATTGGAGACGTACGTGGATAGACACCTAGTCCCATTGGAGACGTACGTGGACAGACACCTAGTCCCATTGGAGACGTACGTGGACAGACACCTAGTCCCATTGGAGACGTACGTGGATAGACACCTAGTCCCATTGGAGACGTACGTGGATAGACACCTAGTCCCATTGGAGACGTACGTGGATAGACACCTAGTCCCATTGGAGACGTACGTGGACAGACACAGTCCCATTGGAGACGCACGTGGATAGACACCTAGTCCAATTGGAGACGTACGTGGACAGACACCTAGTCCCATTGGAGACGTACGTGGATAGACACCTAGTCCAATTGGAGACGTACGTGGACAGACACCTAGTCCCATTGGAGACGTACGTGGATAGACACCTAGTCCCATTGGAGACGTACGTGGATAGACACCTAGTCCAATTGGAGACGTACGTGGACAGACACCTAGTCCAATTGGAGACGTACGTGGATAGACACCTAGTCCCATTGGAGACGTACGTGGATAGACACCTAGTCCCATTGGAGACGTACGTGGACAGACACCTAGTCCCATTGGAGACGTACGTGGATAGACACCTAGTCCCATTGGAGACGTACGTGGATAGACACCTAGTCCAATTGGAGACGTACGTGGATAGACACCTAGTCCAATTGGAGACGTACGTGGATAGACACCTAGTCCCATTGGAGACGTACGTGGATAGACACCTAGTCCCATTGGAGACGTACGTGGACAGACACCTAGTCCATTGGAATTGGAGATGTACGTGGATAGACACCTAGTCCCATTGGAGACGTACGTGGATAGACACCTAGTCCCATTGGAGACGTACGTGGATAGATACCTAGTCCCATCAGGGACGTAAGATAACACGGAGGTTCCATTTGCAAAAAAACATTTTGTGCACGTTCAAGATCCCCTGAGTGTTTACAGAGCAGTCCGGGCAAAATTAAGAATCCTACCAAAACAACCGAGATCACCTTAATTATGGATGTAAGTCCCTTCACGGCCATAAATTAGTAGATTGATTGCTAGCGCCATAGGCTGCCTCAGTTTCAGCTCTGACTTTCCCCTTGATTTTTGCTTGTTTTAGATATCAAAGTGTAACATAATTTATATGTATCTATTCATTTTTAAACTGTGAATCCTTTTGTGCAACGTTTATGGGTTTATATAACAGTGCTTTCGAATATTTGTGAATTTTTTACATTATTATACAGGTGTGGGAGTTTGGTCTTCCAATTTTCAATCGGTAGTTTTATTGTGAAGTGTTTTCATCCACCACGGACAATGGGCATTCTCAATAACACAGGCATTATTCCAGCCATTATATACAAAGCAAGTGATCTGATAACACATGGTCATTACAGTAGTCTACATTTGCCAGTCATTGACTTGTTGAGGCAGTACCACTTATATAGAAACACATACAAACGCACACGAAGAGGGAAGAGGGGTGGAAGATTCAATAAACAAAAACAAAAACGGCACTCCAATGCCAACAATTTACTTTTCATCAGACCAACACCAAACACCACAAATGTGTCTGATTTAGATCCTTATCGGTTGTGTTGTTAAATGCCCGCTCTGTTAGTATTAAAACAACACTACAGAACGAATACATAATTGACTGATATAGACTTACTTTTCATAACAGAAACCTGGCTAAAAGATTATAGTGATTGCATTCTGAATGATATGTTACCATCTAGTTACTCTTTTGTTAAACGTGACCGTCCCCATGGCAGAAGGTGGTGGCCTAATGGTGATTTTAAAAACGGCATCGGATATCGAACTGTTCAACTCTATGCAACCATCCACATTTGAAATCATTGAATGTAATATGAAGACCAACAAGTGTTCTTATAAGTTCGTTTTGATATATCGCCCCTCAGCATCCAATAAAAACAATGCCTCAATTACCAAGTTCAAGATCACAACATCGATATTTCTGCTAAAACAAATAACTCGTGTATTCTTGGAGATTTCAACATCCATGTCAATGATAATTAAGATAAAATACATTTAATTTCATAAACAGCATCGAGGCATGCAACCTGACCCAACATGTTAAATCACCAAAATATGTAACTGGAAACACACTTGACCTTGTTATGAGTATGAGCCATTCCAATGACAACGTCTTGCAAGATGTATGTGTAGAAAACAATCACATCTCAGACCACCACAGCGTAATATTTCACTTGAAACTGAAAATGCCTATACATCAGCAACAGTCGCTTTCGTATAGGACAAAAAAATCATTGGACATGGAAAGTTTTAAGTGACATTGTCAAATCAAAGATAACTAAGAGCCTCGATGACGCTAGGACAGTTGAAACAAAAATGTCACTATTTAGCAAAATTATGGTCCAAATACTTAAGACATGCCCCCTGATTACAAAAGTTGTAACAGTACGACCGGAAATCAAATGGATTTGTGATGAAATACTAATCTCAAAACGAAAGAGAAGAGCAGCCGAAGAAATTTGGCTGAAATCTAAGCTCGTCATTCACAAAGAACTATATCAAAAGCAAAAAACGAAACAAATGGACTGATAAACGAATGCAAACGTACATATACCAGAGAGAACATCGCTGAGCACAAGGGCAACAGCAAGGAACTTTTTTAACACCATAAATAGACTCATGAAACATGAACACCCATCATCTTCCTTACTGTCATACGCAAATGACGAAGAATAAGCTAACATATTCGATAAGTATTTCGTTGACAAAATTGTCACCATTCGATTGGATCTTGACGAAAAGACTGACACTGACACCATTAAAACTAGTGGTACGAAATTCATCACCACCACCACCACCACTTTCCTACTTTTTACCCGCATCTGTTGAGGGAATCACTGAACTCGTCAATGATGCAGCAAATAAACAATGCAAATTGGACGCGGTTCCCACGTGGGTTCTAAAAGGCAGTATTAATGAGGTTGCACTAGACATAACCTCCATCGCCAATTGTTCCATCCAAAATGCGGATTTTCCAATCGTTTTCAAAGAAGCACATGCGACTCCACTCTTAAAAAAGAAGAATCTTGACAACGAGATGATGAAAAATTAGACCCGTCTCGAACTTAAATTTCATTTCAAAGATCGAGAAACTCATTGTGCGAAGACTTACCAACCATACCATGAACTACAACCTGTGCCCCCTTTTTCAATCAGCATACAGGCGAGGCCACAGTACTGCAATTGCGTTAATACGTGTCCACAATGACATAATCAACCAGCTACAATGCAATGACAATGTCACACTTCTACTGTTGGATCTGAGCGCGGCTTTCGATACTGTGGACCACAAAACACTCTTCGCTAGAATACAGCAATGTTTCGGCATCAATCACGGACATCGCTCTGAATTGGTTTCTGAGTTATCTTACCGAATCATACCCAGCGAGTCATGATAAATAGCAACAAATATCCAATTTGGCGTCCCAAAGGGATCAGTCTTTAGTCCGTTTCTCTTTACACTATACACTACACCTCTCAGTGACATCGCATACTATTATTATTATTATTATTATTATTATTATTATTATTATTATTATTATTATTATTATTATTATTATTATTATTATTATTATTATTATTATTATTATTATTATTATTATTATTATTATTATTATTATTATTATTATTAAAGCCCATAAAGCTGAAATTTACTTCGGTTTTTGAAAGTGATATTAATGACCTCCTGGACAGGACACTAGTCTGACGCAGGTTTTTACTTCTAATTCTAATCTAGCGCTTGTACACATTTTGCACCTAAGTCGAGTGGGGTAAATGCGTGTTAAGTGTCTTTCTCAAGGAACACAACGTCGGACATGGCTTTGATCCTAGTCCGGCAGCCTTACCACTTTGCCACCAACGCCACGAGTTACTGTGTGGGTTAACTCAAATCGAATCAAATCGAATCAAATCGAATTAAATCGAATCAAATCGAATTAAATCGAATCAAATCGAATCAAATCGAATTAAATCGAATTAAATCGAATCGAAAATCGAATCGAATCGAATCGAATCGAATCGAATCGAATCGAATCGAATCAAATCGAATCAAATCGAAGATTAAATCGAATCAAACTTAAATCGAATCAAATGAATTAAATCGAATTAAATCGAATCAATCGAATTGAATCGAATCGAATCGAATTGAATCGAATCGAATCGAATCGAATCGAATCGAATCGAATCCAATCAATCGAATCGAATCGAATCCAATCAAATCGAATCAAATCCAATCGAATCCAATCCAATCGAATCCAATCCAATCGAATCAATCAATTGAATCCAATCCAAAATTGAATCCAATCCAATCCAATCGAATCGAATCGAATCGAATCCAATCAAATCCAATCAAATCGAATCATTACCCCTTGGATACGACACTGATTTGTGGCAAGGTTTTGCCCTCCCCCCCCTCCCTGATGCCGGTATTCGTTAGAACCTGGGTTGAGTGGGGGAGGGGAGGGGAGGGAGGGAAGAAAGAGAATTTCTTTCCTGTTACGGCCCATAGAGCCCGAGCTCCCGATCTCTATTTCATGAAGCGGGATGGATGATGATATTCACCTCCTGGACAGGGCGTCAGTCTGTCGCAGGTTTTTATTCATAAGCTGTTGTTGGTGTGCATTAACGTCCGCGGATTCAAGTGGGGGAAAATGTGTGCACAGAATGCGTTTCCCAAAGAACACAACGTTAGATTATAGATTTAGTTTCTCGTAAAAAAACAAATTCATTCATACAAGTGACTTCATTGGGAAAAAAACATCACAATGTCTTGTCGTTTTGTAGACAAAAGATGGAACTTTCTTTGGTTTTCCAATCACATACGTGACTTCATTTGAAAGGCTTCGCAAAAATTCTGATCTTTTTGTAAACAAAATGTAAACCTTCATTTTTTCATTCACACGTGACTTTATTCAAAAGGCATCACAAAAATTCCTGTCTTTTTGTAGACTTAAGATGAATTTTCACTTATTTTCTTTTTGTTAGTTTGCTTCTGTTTATTGATTGGTTTTTTTTTCTTTTGTCTACGGCAGAAAGCTGTAATCTGGTCGTAGACTATTCTTTATATATAATAATGAATGCAAACTCTTTCGTGACGTTGAACAATCAAATTTTAGAATATTTGAAGTAAGCTGACTATCACCAACTCTACAGCGAAAGTGAAGGAAATGACATTGAATAATAATTAAAGCCCCATAGGAATAAAGACAAGACAAATACAAATACAAGGAACAGACAGGAAAAGATAACCCTGGCCAACACGGGGATTCAAACTCCCAACCTCTGTGTCGGCACCCACCACCTCGCCATGGAAGGAAAGCGCGCTACCAACCGTGGTAACTTCATGGAAAGGCGAGGCGGTTGGTGCCCCACGCACAGGTCGTGACTATGGGGATTTAATAATTATGCAATGTCAGATTTCCTGACACGCCAATGAAACGATAATCGCACACGGGGGAAGGGATATATTAATTCCCGAATGTTTGTGACCTCACCTCTTACCCTCTTCATCCCCACAGCGGTCAGGGCGGCCAACTTGGGCGGAGCATCGGCCAACGCTGTGGGGGCACTGGATGTGACGGATGTCATGGCCATGAGCATCAAGTCTGTCAGTGCCTCTGATGATGACCAGACTGTCATCAGACGTAACCAGAAGATTCCATGTGAGACAGAGTATTGCTTCGTGGTGCCCAGTGACGCATCAATGCCCCTCTGCATCAAGGTATTTATTTTATCATAGGCGCGCTACGTTTAGGCCTCTGCTTTTTTGTCTTTCATTCTGTAGTAGGGGGTGGGGGATTGGGGGGGGGGAGAGGAGGGAGAGGAACTCTGTAATACAGAGGTAAGATGTCAGCCTCTCAACCAAACATGGTTGTAGTTTCAAAGCCCGGCAGGTAGGAAAAATTTTAAGGTTTCTTTTTGAGGAAAACCAAGGATTTTTAAGGTTTCTTTTTGAGGAAAACCACTGAGATCACACCTTTGTTGTGGATGTGATTCAAATCCAACATCAAAATTCTTTCCTTGTCATTATTTTACATGACTTACATCTTGCCGTTTCCTCTTCATTCACTTTGAAATCACAGCTTACAGTATTTTAAAAAAATGCTTTCAAGGTCATTACGGCCCATAGAGCCGGAACTTATCCCGGTTTCAATATCGTGAAGCGGAAAAGCTGATAGCAATCACCTCATGGTCAGGAAGGACGCTGGTCTCACGCAGACTTTGAACACAAATATCGGGGCTAGTTTTTCCAGGATTCAAACTCTGGATCTAAGGATCCCCAGTCCGGCAGCCTAACCACTCGGCCACCGACGCCACACACAGGTTATGGAAGACGGGGTTCCTTCCGATGAAACAAGGCTAGTCAATAGACTGCCTGACCCTTTCGTGTGGTGGGCGGCGTGATTTCAATTGAAAAAGAGTAAGGCTTAAATTGCTCATTTTCTACACGTAACTAAATCAGGTTCCTTGGCCGGTGGTGTCCCTCTTAGTTTGGTTCGACATCTTTCCTTTACGTAACTAAATCAGGTTTTTGGCCGGTGGGCTAGTTTGGTTCGACATATTTCCTTTACGTAACTAAATCAATTGAGTTTGGTTCGTTCGTAACTAAATCAGGTTCCTTGGTGGTGTCCTCTTAGTTTGGACATCTTTCTTTACGTAACTAAATCATCTTAGTTTTTCGACATCTTTTCCTTTACGTAACTAAATCAGGTTCTTTTGGAGCCTTAGTTTAGGTGACATCTTTCCTTTACGTAACTAAATCAGGTTCCTTGGCCGGTGGAGTCCCTCTTAGTTTAGTTGGTAACTAAATCAGGTTCCTTGGCCGGTGGAGTCCTCTTAGTTTAGTTCGACATCTTTCCTTTACGTAACTAAATCAGGTTCCTTGGCCGGTGGAGAGTTTAGTCTCTTTCCTTTACGTAACTAAATCAGGTTCCTTTGGAGTCCTCTCTTAGTTTAGTTCGACATCTTTCCTTTACGTAACTAAATCAGGTTCTTTGGCCGGTGGAGTCCTCTCTTAGTTTGGTTCGACATCTTTCCTTTACGTAACTAAATCAGGTTCTTTGGCCGGTGGAGTCCTCTCTTAGTTTGGTCCGACATCTTTCCTTTCAATCTTTGTTTTTCATCTTGCTGTTTCGGGGACTCGATAGTCCGGAGGCAAGCTGTCGTCCTCTCAACCCAAAGATCGTGGATTCAAGCCCCGCCAAAGATTGAAAGAAAATCACCATTTCCCCCCTCGTTCAGGTAGATGGATTGACGCCTAGTCCCATCGAAGATGGATATAAAAGGTCACGTGTGCAGATCACAACACTCTGCGCACGTTAAAGATCCATTGGCTGTTTACAGGGCAATTTGGGCAAAATACGAATCCTACCAAAACCCAAACTAAAACAACCTTAGTTGTGAATGTGGGTGAAATCAAATCAAATCAAATCAAATCAAATCAAATCAAATATTGCCGTTTTCCTTGTCATTCACCCTGATACCACGCCATATGGTGGGCGTGGTCAATTCCAATGAAACAAACACATTCTTTCACAAGCTTTCATGTGTAGGCAGTTTGCGGGCGTGCTGGTAGGCCCTTCTTTTCTTTCTTTATTTTCTTTCTTTCTTTTTGTCTGTCTGTCTGTCTGTCTTTCTGTCTTTCTGTCTTTTGTCTTGTCTTTCTTTCTGTATTTCTGTCTTTCTTTCTTTTGTCTTTTCTGTCTTTCTGTTTGTCTTTCTTTCTGTCTTTCTTTCTTTCTTTCTTCCTTTCTTTCTGTCTTTCTGTCTTTCTTTCTTGTCTTTCTTCTGTCTTTTTCTGTCTGTCTTTCTTCTGTCTTTCTTTCTTTCTGTCTGTCTTTCTGTCTTTCTGTCTGTCTTTCTGTTTTCTTTCTTTCTGTCTTTCTTTCTTTTTGTTTTTCTGTCTTTCTGTCTTTCTGTCTTTCTGTCTTTGTCTTTCTGTCTTTCTTTCTGTCTTTCTTTTCTGTCTGTCTTTCTTTCTTTCTTTCTTTCTTTCTTTCTGTCTTTGTATTTCTGTCTTTCTGTCTTTGTCTTGCTTTTCTTTCTTTTGTCTTGCTTTCTGTCTTTCTTTCTTTTTCGTGTCTTTCTTTTTTCGTGTCTTTCTTTCTTCTGTCTTTCTGTCTTTCTGTCTTTCTGTCTTTCTGTCTTTCTGTCTTTTTGTTTCTTTTCTTGCTTTCTGTCTTTCTTTCTTTTTCGTGTTTTCTTTTTTCCGTGTCTTTCTTTCTTTCTTTCGTGTCTTTCTTTCTTCCTTTTCTGTCTTTCTTCTTTCTGTCTTTCTTTCTTTCTGTCTTTGTTTTTCTGTCTTTCTGTCTTTCTTTCTTTCTTTCTTTCTGTCTTTCTGTCTTTCTTTCTCTTCTTTCTTTCTTTCTTTCTTTCTTCTTTCTTTCTTTCTTTCTTTCTTTCTTTCTTTCTTTCTGTCTTTCTGTCTTTCTTTCTTTCTTTTTCTTTTCTTTCCTCTTAATTTACCCTGAGATCACCGCACATTATGGTGGACGGGATAAAAATTTGAAGAAACAATCAAATAGCTTAGCTTTTATGCTTTTTGTTTTAGTTTGTTGTCACGATTAATCTGTTATTGTTGATTTTTTTTTTAAAGCTCGGTCTATTACATAAGATCAGACATGTCGCCAAGAATTTAGATTATCAGAAAGAAGCAATATAATATATCTGTATTTAAAAGAACAAAGAAAGAAAGATACAAACATTAATGTACTCCCTTGCAATAAGACTGTTGCAAACTGAGCATAAATGACAATATTCCTCATATTGCCCATCTGCATTCGTATACATGTGCGCTTTTCTATGTGATATTTGATAGTGTCTGTGAATTCTATTTGTAATTCTGTTTGTAATTCTGTTTGTAATTCTGTTTGTGAATTCTGTTTGTGATTCTGTTTGTGAATTCTGTTTGTGAATTCTGTTTGTGAATTCTGTTTGTAATTCTGTTTGTAATTCTGTTTGTGAATTCTGTTTGTAAATTCTGTTTGTAATTCTGTTTGTGAATTCTGTTTGTAATTCTGTTTGTGAATTCTGTTTGTGAATTCTGTTTGTGAATTCTGTTTGTGAATTCTGTTTGTGAATTCTGTTTGTGAATTCTGTTTGTGAATTCTGTTTGTGAATTCTGTTTGTAATTGTTTGTGAATTTGTTTGTGAATTGTGTTTGTGAATTATGTTTGTAATTCTGTTTGTGAATTCTGTTTGTAATTCTGTTTGTAAATTCTGTTTGTAATTCTGTTTGTAATTCTGTTTGTAATTCTGTTTGTAATTCTGTTTGTAATTCTGTTTGTAATTCTGTTTGTAATTCTGTTTGTAATTCTGTTTCTGAATTCAGTTTCTGAATTCTGTTTGTAATTCTGTTTGTAATTCCGTTTGTGAATTCCGTTTGTGAATTCCGTTTGTGAATTCTGTTTGTAATTCTGTTTGTGAATAATGTTTGTGAATTATGTTTGTAATTCTGTTTCTGAATTCTGTTTGTAATTCTGTTTGTAATTCTGTTTGTAATTCTGTTTCTGAATTCTGTTTGTAATTCTGTTTCTGAAGTATGTTTGTAATTCTGTTTGTGAATTCTATTTGTAACGTGACAATACAATTGTTTACTATCGAGTGCATTTTTTCCATTTGTCCATTCTCCTCACTTACTCCCCTTTATGTACCTATTCTAGTTGTGTTTTAATGTTTAGGTAGAAATTCGTTTGTAGCTTTATAAAATTGTATCATGTGACCGGGTCCATTTTCTCACCTGAGATCAATAACAAATTATCTTCATCTTATCTCTTGCCGTACAGTTGTATGAGGGAGATCACCTGGCACCTAAGGACAACACCTCGCTGGGAGAGATCAAGGTGAGGCTACAGGAAGGCCAAGCCCGTTTCAACGACACGATGAGGGTGTGTGTGGAGGTGGATTCCAGTGGCATCATCAGCATACCCCGGATAGAACTGCTACCTTATAACAAATCTCTCGACTTCCGGTTTACACGTCGTAAGTGGTTTTAAATAGACACGGTTGATGGGTTGTTGTGTAGGCATATGCTTTCGTGGGCAGTTGGCGCGAGGTGCTGGTAGGTCCTAAGTCTTTCTCTTCATTCTTGTATCTTTTTTTATTATCCTGCTGTTTCCTCTAATTTCACGCTGAGATCATCACATGTAAGGAAGGTTTTCAGGTTTACTGGTAGGTCCTACTTTTTCTTTCATTCCCTCAGACGTCTTTCTTTTATCTTGCTATTACCTCATAATTCACTCGTGCTATCACCACACATAGCGAGCAAGTGAATTTCAATTAAACAAAATCACCATATAATATTATGGTAGACAAGTGAATTTCAATTAAACAAAATCACCATATAATATTATGGTAGACAAGTGAATTTCAATTAAACAAAATCACCATATAATATTATGGTGGACAAGTGAATTTCAATTAAACAAAATCACCATATAATATTATGGTAGACAAGTGAATTTCAATTAAACAAAATCACCATATAATATTATGGTAGACAAGTGAATTTCAATTAAACAAAATCACCATATAATATTATGGTAGACAAGTGAATTTTAATTAAACAAAATCACCATATAATATTATGGTGAATTTTAATTAAACAAAATCACATATAATACAAAACGGACAGGTGAATTTTAATTAAACAAAATCACCATATAATATTATGGTGGACAGGTGAATTTCAATTAAACAAAATCACCATATAATATTATGGTGGACAGGTGAATTTCAATTAAACAAAATCACCATATAATATTATGGTGGACAGGTGAATTTCAATTAAACAAAATCACCATATAATATTATGGTAGACAAGTGAATTTCAATTAAACAAAATCACCATATAATATTATGGTAGACAAGTATATAAACAAAATCACCATATAATATTATGGTAGACAAGGTGAATTTTAATTAAACAAAATTTCAATTAAACAAAAATCACCATATAATATTATGGTGGACAGGTGAATTTCAATTAAACAAAATCACCATATAATATTATGGTGGACAGGTGAATTTCAATTAAACAAAATCACCATATAATATTATGGTGGACAAGTGAATTTCAATTAAACAAAATCACCATATAATATTATGGTGGACAGGTGAATTTCAATTAAACAAAATCACCATATAATATTATGGTGGACAGGTGAATTTTAATTAAACAAAATCACCATATAATATTATGGTGGACAGGTGAATTTCAATTAAACAAAATCACCATATAATATTATGGTGGACATTGATAAAAGAATTTCAATTAAACAAAATCACCATATAATATTATGGATGTGACATATAATATTATGAAGGATTTAATTAAACAAAATCACCATATAAATTATGGCGCACAGGTGAATTTTAATTAAACAAAATCACCATATAATACAAAGCGGACAGGTGAATTTTAATTAAACAAAATCACCATATAATATTATGGTGGACAGGTGAATTTTAATTAAACAAAATCACCATATAATACTAATATTGGAATGAATTTTAATTACACAAAATCATCATACAATACTATGGTGGAAAAGTGAATTTTAATTACACAAAATCACCATACAATATTATGGTGGAAAAGTGAATTTTAATTACACAAAATCAACATATAATAATATGGTCAACATGGAATGTTTTTTTTTAATTAAGAGCTATATGATCACTTTGCGTCGTCTGATGGGGAGAAAAGAGCAGGGCATTTTTCAAAGCGATTTGTGAAAACTTTTATCATTAATTTGGATGTGTACTTCCACTGACTATTACACGCAAAACAAACACGTCCACAGGAGAAGAGTTGCAGATAAAGGAAGGATTTCGAAGAGTAAAATGAGTGGGGAAAAGAAACGAGAGGAAAGTCATGCAGAAGATGGGAGAAAGGTGATGTAGAGGAAGCATTTGTGGGAGGAAAACAAGAGGCAGGAATAATGGCACAGGCTAGAAAGACATTCGGGGGTGTTGTCAGGAATTCAACGTCCTATGTGATATGCAGTTCATAATTGTGATAGATGCAAGAGCACCAAAAAGGACGAAGACAAGACATTGATAAAGAAAATTAAAGATGGAATTTATAGTCAATAAAATGATGTACTTTTATGAAGGATTTTGTGTTGTTTTACGTTTAGAATTGAAGAAAACAAATGTATAGCCATATTGGAATTTTTAAGGAACAGTGTTCATAATTTGAACATGAAACCATGTAAAAAAATTTAAGATATCCCGAAAAAGCGCGAGGGGGTTGGTATGAGTGCTCCTAGTATGTCCTTCTTTCATTTCATTCTTTCGCTCATTCGCTCATTCGCTCTTTCGCTCTTTTTCGCGCTTTCGCGCTTTCGCGCTTTTCGCGCTTTCGCGCTTTTGCGCTTTTGCGCTTTCGCGCTTTCGCGCTTTTGCGCTTTTGCGCTTTCGCGCTTTCGCGCTTTCGCGCTTTCACTCTTTCACTCTTTCACTCTTTCACTCTTTCACTCTTTCACTCGCATTCCATCTTGGTGTTACCTCTGAGCTCATCCTGGTATCACCATATTATACTATTATGGTGGATGGGGTAAATTCCAATCAATCAAACTGTAAAAGAGTTGCCCATATGAAGGGAAATTGACTAAAGTAGTTTGATTTCTCTTCATGGGCACTGTAACGTAGTCACTCAATTTTGAACGCCATTCACTTATTAGAGGAAAGCCTATGACGTAATCATATTGGTGTGCCCTTGTTAACTTGAGTTTACGTAATAGTTTTGTTTATATCCTGAAATGGACAATCTTAAAAGACCTTTATCGAAATGTTTTGAATGATATGGAAATTTGTGCTCTGAAGTATCTCAGATTTTTTACTATAAATAGCGGGGATTGTCCACGATAAGAGATGGGAGAACAAAAGTATTGCTAGGTTCCACATCTGTCAGACGCCCGTCATATTTTCATGTTTAGTCTTGTACAGTTGTGTCGCCCTCGTCCACTGGCAATTGGCTGGCGTGGCTGGTAGGTTTATCCCTCTTCCTTTCAGTGGCTTCATTCTCCTGGTACTGGCAATTGGCTGGCGTGGCTGGTAGGTTTATCCTTCTTTCCTTCATTCTCTCCTTATGATTTCACTTTCGTAATTAGTCACCCTGAGATCATCAGTAATGTTGGACATGGTGTATTTCAATGAATCGAATCGTCTAGTCTTGGCGTGTGTGTGTGTGTGTGTGTGTGTGCGTGTGTGTGTGTATGTACGGTTTGGCGGGTTCTGCTGGTAAGTCCTGCTTCTTCCTTCCCTCTACTCTTCCACTTATTGTGTTCATCTTGCTGTTGTCTCTTGATTTGCCCTGATATCACCGCATATCATTGTAGTGAAACGGATCAGTTATCAACGGAACAAATAAACGTGGTTCTAACATCAATACGGGATGTTGGCGGGCGCTACTGGTAGGTCCTATTTCTTTCGAATTCTTCTTTAACATCTTTCATCTTGCCGTTTCCTCTTAATTCACCCTAAGATCATAGCACCTGGTAAACGGGGGTAAATTTCAATGAAACAAACAAACATCTATACCATGTCTATATTTAATACAGTCAATATAAGCCATTGTTTCATTTACTTTGGCTTTATATTTCTTGTTGTTTTTGTTTTTCTTGTTAGCATTTTGAACCCCAGTAATAAGTTTTACTTTTCATCCTGTTTCCTCTTAATTCACCCTAAGATTACAGCATATCATGATGGGAGGCGGGGGTAAATTCCAATGAACCTCACCTTTCATCTATATCATTATCATTGGTCATCAATGAACCTCACCTTTTATCTATATCATTATCATTGGTCATCAATGAACCTCACCTTTCATCTATATCATTATCATTGATCATCAATGAAGCTCACCTTTCATCTATATCATTATCATTGGTCATCAATGAAGCATCTATATCATTATCATTGGTCATCAATCTCAATGAACCTATTTATCTATATCATTATCATTGGTCATCAATGAAGCTCACCTTTTATCTATATCATTATCATTGGTCATCAATGAAGCTCACCTTTTATCTATATCATTATCATTGGTCATCAATGAACTTCACCTTTTATCTATAGCATTATCATTGTCCTCAATGAAGCTCACCTTTATCTATATTATCATTCGTCTCCAACCAGGGTCATTGCCCGAGGATGAAGTTAATCTCCTGGCGGATAGATTTCCAACTATGGGCGTTGATGCCTGAAAAAAAGAAAAACAAGGAAAATCTACCTTAATGAACAACTGCTGCAATCCATTTAATTTCCCCTTGTCTTTATTATAATAATTGTCTTGTCTTTGTCTTCAAAATAAGAATTTAAAAAATATTTATATTTTTACACAATATAGAAAATAGGTAGATGCATCAATCGTCAAATTCAACTGCTATAAGGTAACGTCTTTTTAAAATTATATTTCATTCATAAGATTGCATAGAACTTCTTTATTTCTGTAACACAAAATAAAAGTCATTGATTTTGTTATCAAAGTTGGTTCTTTGAGTTATTGCTGGTGTTGTCATTGGGTTTCCCCCCTTGTTTGTGTTGTTCCTTTGTGGGTAACTTTCTTGGACGTTTTGTAAAGGTGATTGTTTTTTAGTTCTTTGGATTTTTATTATGGATGGGGAAATGGTTGGCTGTTGATCTTTTTGCTGAAGTGATGATATCAATATTTAAGTTGTTTGTTATGAACGTGTTAAACGCAGAGACTTTGAAAGTTTGTTTTCTCTCTCTCTCTCTCTTTTCTCTCTCTCTCTCTCTCTCTCTCTCTCTCTCTCTCTCTCTCTCTCTCTCTCTCTCTCTCTCTCTCTCTCTCTCTCTCTCTCTCTCTCTCTCTCTCTCTCTCTCTCTCTCTCTCTCTCTCTCTCTCTCTCTCTCTCTCTCTCTCTCTCTCTCTCTCTCTCTCTCTCTCGCTCGCTCCTCCTCGCCCCCCTACCCTCTCCCTATTCTCTCTTATAAAGTCATGAGTAGCCATTAGTCACTTATTCGGTCGTAAGTCTTGTTAACGAAACTTCTTCCTAAGCTTTGACAACGGGAAACAAGCGTACATAATTTGGGTGACAGTTTGGACATTGACGCGATCACCTCTTGTCTTACCCATGAGCCTGGTTGGTGATTAGTACGGAAATGAGTATTGTCTGAACAAACAATATAGTTAGATATATTGTGAAATAAATATTACATTGTTATTAATATCGATAATATATGTGGTGGTGGTGGTGGTGGTGGTGATGGTGATGGTGACGATGGTAGTGGTGGTGACGATGGTGGTTGCGATGGTGGTGGCGTTGGTGATGGTGGTAGTGGTGTTGGTGATGGTTGTACTTGTGGTAGGAGTACTACTACTAGTAAGAATAATCGTAGTAACAGTAGCAACAGTTGTAGTAATAATGATATTAGTACTGTATTAGTAGTAAAATAGTTGTAGTAGTGGTGGGTACTTACCTGTATAAAACTCTGTGTAAAATAGTGCTCTGCCAAGACAACTGCAGCACATATAACTGGACGTTGTCCCAGTATCCATGGTGCAACCCTGAATAGTTATCCTTCCTGGGCAAGACGCAAGTCAGTTGCACATCTTAATCCACACCTCATAATGATAATGATGAGGAGGATGAGGAGGATGATGATGAGGATGATGATTAGGATGATGATTAGGATGATGATGAGGAGGATGAGGAGGATGATGATGATGATGATGATGATTATAACAACGATAATAAGTAAAAACATTTATATTGCGCCATACGACAATCCGAACGGAGGGCTGCAGGCGCATTACAATTTCAGTACTGATGAGGCTAATTATACGCTTTGCAGTAATACACTTGAAAAAACAAAACATTTGTCTGTACAGAATATAAGTCTGAAATCATTACTAAGCCCACCTTAACGATCCATTTGATTCTTACGTTTTGCCGTCGTTTAGCCTAGCCTTGCTTGACAAGAAACTCCTCTCTCGCCCTCTCTCTCTCTCTCTCTCTCTCTCTCTCTCTCTCTCTCTCTCTCTCTCTCTCTCTCTCTCTCTCTCTCTCTCTCTCTCTCTCTCTCTCTCTCTCTCTCTCTCTCTCTCTCTCTCTCTTTCTTCTCTCTCTCTCTCTCTCTCTCTCTCTCTCTCTCTCTCTCTCTCTCTCTCTCTCTCTCTCTCTCTCTCTCTCTCTCTCTCTCTCTCCCCTCTCTCTCTCTCCCTCTCTCTCTCCCCTCTCCCCTCCCTCTCCCCCCACCCCCTTCTATTCTCTCTTATAAAGTCATGAGTAGCCATTAGTTACTTATTCGGTCGTAAGTCTTGTTAACGAAACTTCTTCCTAAGCTTTGACAACGGGAA
>JAXRKP010001880.1:47500-70000 GCA_037039925.1 Doris montereyensis
TGTTTGTCTGTCTATCTATCTATCCATCTATCTAAAGTATGGCTGTCTATCTATCTATCCATCTATCTATATTATGTCTTTCTATCTGTCTATCCAACGATGCATTCATCTGTCTATCTATTTAACTATCTATCAATCTATTTATTGTATGTCTGTCTATCGATCTATCCATCGATGCATCCATCTGCCTATCTAATTATCTATCTATCAATCTGTCTATCTATTTATCTGTCTATCCATCTATCTATAGTATGTCTGCCTATCTATCTATCCATCCATCGATGCATCCATCTGCCTATCTAATTATCTATCTATTTATCTATCTATATATCTATCTATTCACTTACCTATATTATGTCTGTCTGTCTGTCTGTCTATCTATCCGTCGATGCATTCACCTGTCTATCTATTTAACTATCTATCAATCTATCTACTGTATGTTTGTATCTATCTATCCATCGATGCATCCACCTGCCTATCTAATTATCTATCTATTTATCTATCTATCTATCTATCCACATATCTATATTATGTCTGTCTGTCTATCTATCTATCCATAGTATGTCTGTCTGTCTATCTATCCATCGATCATTCATCTGTCTATCTATTTATCTATCTATCTATGTATCTATCTATATATCTTTTATATATATATATATATATATATATATATATATATATATATATATATATATATATGTCTATATGTCTGTCTTTCTGTATGTATGTATGTATGTATGTATGTATGTATGTATGTATGTATATGTATGTATGTTTGAATATGTTATGTATGTATGTATAAATGTGTGTATGTATGTATGTATAAAAATGTATGTATGTATATGTGTGTGTATGTATGTATGTATACATGTATGTATGTATGTATGTATGTATGTATGTATGTATGTATGTATGTATGTATGTATGTATGTATGTATGTATGTATGTATGTATGTATGTATGTATGTATGTATGTATGTAGTTTTTATTCTAAATATTATATTCATGTATTCTTATATTTCTAGCGGAAAATGTGATAACATACATACAGTTTCCTATTTTATGAATTGAATTGAATTGGATGTATCTGTCTTTATGTCTGTCTGTCTGTCTGTCTGTCTATCTGTCTATCTATCCATTTACATGATTATCTACCTATCTATCTATTTACCTATCTATATCTATCTAGTTACCTATATGTCTGCCTATTTATATATACGTGTCTATATATCCGTCTCTCTATCTAGTATTTTCATTCTATACTAGTCACCAATTTAATGTTACTTATCACATTGCTATCATTGTATTCTGTTCATATCATTAGGCTTAAAATGTTTGGTATTGCTCATGCTTATATTTGGAGCCTGTCTATAACACGACTATCGATCAACGTTGTAGGAGACTGTCACTATATAGGTTAATGTAGATGACGTATTAACATGCGTACATTGATATACCACGTGGTTGTTGGACCTATTCTTGTGTCTAGTTGATCACAGCAACTCTCTCTCTCTCTCTCTCTCTCTCTCTCTCTCTCTCTCTCTCTCTCTCTCTCTCTCTCTCTCTCTCTCTCTCTCTCTCTCTCTCTCTCTCTCTCTCTCTCTCTCTCTCTCTCTCTCTCTCTCTCTCTCTCTCTCTCTCTCTCTCTCTCTCTCTCTCTCCCTCTCGCTCCCGCTCCTCCCCTCCCCTCGCCTCGCCCTCGCCCTCGCCCTCTCGCTCTCGCCTCGCTCCCCCTCCCCCTCCCCCTCCCCTCTCCTTCTCCCTCTCTCTCTCTCTCTCTCTCTCTCTCTCTCTCTCTCTCTCTCTCTCTCTCTCTCTCTCTCTCTCTCTCTCTCTCTCTCTCTCTCTCTCTCTCTCTCTCTCTCTCTCTCTCACACACACACACACACACTCTCTCTCTCACACACACACACACACACACACACTCTCTCTTTCTCTCTCTCACACACACACACGCACACACACACTCTCTCTCTCTCTCTCTCTCTCTCTCTCTCTCTCTCTCTCTCTCTCTCTCTCTCTCTCTCTCTCTCTCTCTCCCCTCCCTCCCGTCTCTCTGTCTGTGTGTCTGTGTGTCTGTGTGTCTGTCTGTCTGTCTGTCTGTCTGTCTGTCTCTCCTCCCCCTCTCTCTCTCTCTCTCTCTCTCTCTCTCTCTCTCTCTCTCTCTCTCTCTCTCTCTCTCTCACACACACACACACACACACACACACACACAGACACACACACATACATACGCGCGTGCGTTTTAGCTGTATCCCATGTTAACCGATTCTTGCATCATTTCTTTAAACTCTGAATGAAATTAACACGTCCGCATTTTAACCTACCAATAGTTTGTTTTTTTCCAGCTACATCGCGTCTTCCTGCTCACACAAATAGTCTATTTGTATTACATTGACATTTCCGTATACCTTTACGTCACACAACGAAGTTTGTCGTGTTTTGGACCAATCACCGATGTTTTAAGTCATTCATAATATCAAACTTTGACCATAAACGTATTATTCTTTTCTTTCAGTGGCATTGTAGAGAAACTATTATCTTAAATTACTTCGTCGTGTTCCTTTGAGAAGTTATTTAGGAGCGAATGTTTTCTTTCCTTGGTGTCTCGCTGAATGCACCCACCAACTGTTATTAAGGTAAAGTGTTCAAGACTTTTGGTAGCAAATATTATCTTTTAAAATAAGAAACTCACATTACAATACGTCTAATACACAGCTTACTCCCTTCATAACACACGTACTTGATAACACATACATACGATCACTTGCTCACACACACACACACACACACACACACAAACACACTTACACTTCCGTACGCACGTATCACTCACAATTCACCTCTCCCTCCCTCCCCTCTCCGCACATACACTCAAACTCACAGAGACATACACATACAAACAAGCATTTCGAACCGAAAATGTGACAGCACACATATAATTTCTTTTTTCATGATTAATAAAGAGAATTGAACTGAATGTATCTCTTTGCCTGTCTGTCTATTTATCTATATATCTAACCATATATTTATCTATCTATCTATCTATCTATCTATCTATCTATCTATCTATCTATCTATCTATCTATCTATCTATCTATCTATCTATCTATCTATCTATATATATATATATATATATATATATATATATATATATATATATATATCCATCTACATAACTATTTGCCTATCTGTATATTTGTTCTATTTACCTATATATCCGTCCATTTGTCTCTATACCTATTTATATATTCGTCTATCTATCGAGCCATTCATAATATCAAACTTTTACTATAAACGTATTAATGTTTTGTTTCATTGGCCTTGTAGAGAGACTTGTTAACTTACTTCGCCATGTTACTTTGAGGGTTATTTTGAGCGAGTGTCTTCTTCCACTCTATGTCTCGTTGTAAGCATCAACTTTATTGTTAGGTAAAGCGTTCAAGACTCCGGTAGTGATTTTAAAATAATAAAAATAAGAAACGCATATTTTAATAATACATAGGTTATTCCCTTGATAACACTCATATTTGATAACACACACACACACACACATATACACATACGACTAGTCACACACACACACACACACACGCACCCGCACACGCATAACGCTCACAACTCAACCCCCCCCCCCCCCAATCCCAGACACACTCAAACACACAGAGACAGAGACATAAAAACAAGCACAGAGAGCACACACACACACACACACACACACATACACCCACACATATGACACTCACACCCCCATCCCACACACACACACACAAACATACAGAGACACACGCATAAAAACAAAAGCAGAGAAGACACACACACACACACACACACACATACAAGATGGAAACCACTACGATACCATTCTGACTGACATACAGGAAAACAACACTCCCTGACTGTCTTCGACAGAATCACTGTCCTCTCCTTGTCCCTCTCGCTCACGCGCACACAGCATTCGATGAATCCACGCGCGTGACGAAGGGAAACCGAGCTAGGTTTCAAATTTTCTATACGTCATCTAGATCTATCTACATCTACATCGAGCAAGCGCTGGATTTGTCATTTTAGTCAATGTGAGATTTTTTACATTGTGGAAATTGGAGCCAAGGCATTGACCCTTTAACTTAACCCAACAGCCGCGTCGAGGAGTCGAGTAAAACTACCAGATTCTACAGACTGGACGGAGCGGCAAAAAGTAGAAAGAATAGATTGTTATAGACGTGCTACAAGCCCAACCGAACCGAAGGCAGGCAATGCAGAATGCAAAATAAGAAGGCTGGGCAAGGATTTTGTTGTTGCTTCGCGGATTGTCACCGTAAATTTGCCTCCTCTTTCTGTTCTTGTAGTGGTTGGGAAATGGCCATTCGACCGCTGCTGCTTGGACTAATGGAAAACCGACCAGAATTATAACAGCCGTTCGTTGGCCTGTCGTCCCCGGGTTTCTCCACGCATTCATGACGGTTCAAATCGTCACACGGCTGGCTTCTGTTGGATTGTTGTCAAGTGGAGTAGTCGTCGTCTTGTAGGGCCTTTCAGTTTTTCTTCTTCTCATTGAGTGGATTTTGGAGGTAATGGAATTATATACATTCTACGCGTATAATTATTTAGATAATGTATTTTCTCTTTCTTCGTTCTTGTGCTTTGGTTTTTTTTTTATTATTTGTTGTTGTTTTTTTAATTTTGTTGGGGTTTTGGGGGGTTTTTGGGAGGGGTTGTTTGTTGTTGTTGGATTATTGTTCTTGGATTCTTGTTGTTGTTTTATGTTGTTGTAGTTGTTGTTGTTGAAAGTTGTTTTTGTTTTGTTTTTTGTTGTTTTTTTTTTTTTTGGGGTTGGGGGGGGGAGCTGGAGGGGTTTGTTAGGGTTGTTTTTTTGTGTGTGATTTTTTTCAGTACATCTATTGTTTTAAGCCCGCTTTTTTCTTTTTTTTCCTCTCCTTTTTAAAAAAATTTTTACGAAACGCGTTGACGCGAATAAGGCGTTTTTTCTGGTCTTACCATAATGTATTATTATGATGGTTGTCATATATTATGGAACGATGGGTGTATTCAACGCGATTTAAATTCATGAATTTCTTAAGAAAACGTTATTTTATTATAATAGATGATCTTCGTTTTTTGTTTTTGTTTTTTTTGGGAGGGGGGGGTTTGGACTACTGATAGATTCTCTTTCCTTCCTTTCATTTACTATGAGATTACATCATTAATATGATGTTGTTGGGATTTGTTTTTTTGTCTTGTCTTTATTACAGCTGACGTTTATTTTATTTTGTTTTGTTTTAATTTTATTAAAGAAATTATATTATTGTTTTTATTTTTTTCATGTTTTTGATCCCAAATCTCCCCATGGGATAACCGGGCCATTTGTTAGCATTCACGGGATCGCTGGGTCATTTGTTAGCATTCACGTAGTCACCGGGGCCATTTGTTAGCATCCACGTAATCGCTAGGCCATTTGTTAACATTCATGTGATCACCGGGCCATTTGTTAGCATTCATGTGATCACCGGGCCATTTGTTAACATTCATGTGATCACCGGGCCATTTGTTAGCATTCACGTGATCATCGGGCTATTTTTTTAGCATTCATGGAATCATCGGATCATTTTTAGCATTCATGGAATCATCGTACCAAATCTCCCCCATGGGATAACCGGGCCATTTGTTAGCATTCATGTGATCACCGGGCCATTTGTTAACATTCATGTGATCACCGGGCCATTTGTCAGCATTCACGGAATCGCCAGGTCATTTATTAGCATTCATGTGATCACCGGGCCATTTGTTAGCATTCATGTGATCCATCGGGCCATTTGTTAGGTGCCATTTGTTAACATTCATGTGATCATCGGGCCATGTGTTAGCATTCACGTGATCATCGGGCCATTAGCATTGTTAGCATTCACGTGATTCACGTGATGACCGGGCCATTTGTTAGCATTCACGTGATCGCCGGGCCATTTGTTAGCATTCACGTGATCGCCGGGCCATTATAAGCTTTCATAATATCATCGGGCTATTTTTTTAGCATTCATGGAATCATCGGACCATTTTTAGCATTCATGGAATCATCGTACCATTTTTAGCTCTCATGAGTTCATCGGGCTATTTTTCGCTTTCATGAGTTCATCGGGCTATTTTCAGCTTTCATGAGTTCATCGGGCTATTTTTAGCTTTCATGAGATAATTGGACCATTTTTTAGCATTCATGGAATCACCGGGCCATTTTTAGTTTTCATGAGTTCATTGGGCAATGTTAAACTTTCATGGAATTATAGGGCCATCATTTTTAGCTTTCATGAGATCATCGGGCCATTTTAGCTTTCATGAGTTCATCGGGCCATTTCTAGCTTTCATGAGTTTATCGGGCCATTTTTAGCTTTCATGAGTTTAGCATTTTTAGCTTTCATGAGCGGGCCATTTTTAGCTTTCATGAGTTCAGTTTATCGGGCCATTTTTAGCTTTCATGAGATCATCGGGTCATGAGTTCATTTAGCTTTCATGAGATCATCGGAGTCATCTTTAGCTTTCATGAGTTCATCAGGCCATCTTTAGTTTTCATAAGTTCATCAGGTAATCTTAAAAACCCCAAGGAGATCATCGGGTGATTTTAAGCCGAATCATGATTTTGAGATCATCAGGCCATCTTTAACTTTTGCAATGATGTGCTTCCATTCCTGTCTGTTTTGTGCAATGGTGACCATCTTTATTGATATGCTTCTATCTCATCTTTAGTCTGTTTTGTGCATGAGATCATCTGGTCATCTTTAGCTTTCATGAGATCATGATGTGATTCCATACCGGGTGTCTGTTTTGTGCAATGAGATCATTGCCATGTTAAACTTTCATGGAATCATCGGGTTCTGAGTCTTGTGGTGTCTAAAATTGCAGTTTCACTCTTTTGAGGTATTGTCGGAGTTTGATGGGTTGTCACTGTCACAAGTGTTGTTTTTCGAATCTACTTTGGGTCGTCTCTTTGTAATTTGCTCTATGAAGTTTTGTTGAATTCTCATTGCTTTGTATAACTAATCATTGATTTGTTACTTGGCAAATTTTTTTGCTTTTTTATCTTGCTTGAAAATGTGTCTGAATAATCGCCATCTGTTCTGTATCGTAATACTGTGAGTGATAAAGGTGTTTCATTGGAGAAAAAAATCCGTGTTCTTATAGAGCACTTTGTTTGATGTTAATGTTGAGTACAGTATGTTTAGAACAGTTCTCAGTTGTTTTCACGGTGGACGAAAGTGACAACTCCACTTTCTTCCCTACGAGATCTCTCGATAACAAATATTGTCTTTAAATCAGGAATTACTTACTTTACTTACTTAGGCATGCGGATTGTCAGAACGTTCATCTTTGGGGCAAAGGCCATGCACAAGTGCCCTCCTTTTTCCACGGCACTGGGCTATCTTTTCTAGCCCCTGCCAGCCGTACCCCATCATCTTTGTTTCTGTCTCCAGGTCCCTTCGCCATGTGTTTGGTGGGTTGGTCTTCCTCTCTTTCTTTCCCCTTGTGGATTGCCGGTCAGGGCATGCCTAGCGGTAATTTTTTTTTGTTAAGGCGTATTCTGTGTGTGACCTATCCACCGCCATCTTCTTAAGAGTTGGGAGCTTCTTTCCCAAAAGGTTTCTGTTGCTGTTGACGTCAGGCCAGTATAGTCGGAGGATCTTTCGTAGGCAGATGTTGATAAATGTCTGGAGTATCCCTATGGTGGTCTTTGATCTTTGCTATTCTCCACATCTCAGCTCCCTACAAAAGGACAGATTTGATGTTATAATTACAGAGACGGATTTTGGTATTTGTGGAGACTGTTCGTCCGTTCCGGGTATTTTTGAGCGACAAGAAGGCTGCTCTTGTTTTCCCATTCCTCTTTCACATTCACGTATGTTGCTCCTTGTCGATCAATGATAATGCCCAGGTATGTGAAAGTGTTGGTTTGATGTCAGGGGGTTTAGGTCTGTCTAGAGTCACGGTGGTCAATGCCTCCATTTATTTTCAGCAAATTGAGTCTTTGGGCGTATGTTGAGACCAAAGGCCTGCACATGAGACTAATGTCTCTGCACCAATCTAGCCCCTGCACATGAGGCTAATGTTGTCTCCAATCTGAGCTGCACATGAGGCTAATGTTGAGACTTTTCAATCTGAGCTGCACATGAGGCCCAATGTTGAGACCAATCTGAGCTGCACATGAGGCTAATGTTGAGACCAATCTGAGCTGCACATGAGGCTAATGTTGAGACCAATCTAAGGCACATGAGGCTAATGTTGAGACCAATCTGAGCTGCACATGAGGCTAATGTTGAGACCAATCTGAGCTGCACATAATGAGGCTAATGTTGAGACCAATCTGAGCTGCACATGAGGCTAATGTTGAGACCAATCTGAGCTGCACATGAGGCTAATGTTGAGACCAATCTGAGCTGCACATGAGAGGCTAATGTTGAGACCAATCTGAGCTGCACATGAGACTAATGTTGAGACCAATCTGAGCTGCACATGAGGCTAATGTTGAGACCAATCTGAGCTGCACATGAGGCTAATATTGAGACCAATCTGAGCTGCACATGAGGCTAATATTGAGACCAATCTGAGCTGCACATGAGGCTAATGTTGAGACCAATCTGAGCTGCACATGAGGCTAATGTTGAGACCAATCTGAGCTGCACATGAGGCTAATGTTGAGACCAATCTGAGTTGCACATGAGGCTAATATTGAGACCAATCTGAACTGCACATGAGGCTAATGTTGAGACCAATCTGAACTGCACATGAGGCTAATGTTGAGACCAATCTGAACTGCACATGAGACTAATGTTGAGACCAATCTGAACTGCACATGAGGCTAATGTTGAGACCAATCTGAACTGCACATGAGGCTAATGTTGAGACCAATCTGAGCTGCACATGAGGCTAATGCTGAGACCAATCTGAGCTGCATAGGAGGCTAATGTTGAGGTATTATACTGCATCTGCTGTTGGATATGGGAGAGCAGGGTGAGGTCATCTGTGAAGTCCAGGTCATCAAGCTGGGTCCACAGAGTCCACTGAATGCCATCCTTCTTTTCGTCTATAGTTCTTCTCATTCTTCCTTAAGTCTAAGTAACGTATCTTTATAATGGTAATTTTTATGTTAATGGTTTAAAAAATGGGCATGTGCATGAAACCTCTTCACACAAGGCTTTCTTCGAGCAGAGGCTATGTTCTGTTCTGATGATGAATCAGATTCTGATGTTGAAAGAGATAGTTGTACAATCTTAAATGTCTTATGTGACCACAATAGGTGAATAAATATTAATGGAAATGAAAGGCCAAAATAGATAGAAAACGGAACAGGACAAGGATATAGACATTTTCAAGCAGAATCGTTCTTCTTCAGTCACAGGAACACCTTCGGTCTCCAAAGTAGAAGGGCGCTTTTGTATGCTGTGTACTCTCAATGGTTTAACCTCTCTCTCATTGTGTCTCGACTGTTCCCAGTGGCTAGACATTGGTAAGGCGCATTTCTACCTTTCAAACTACTGACAGCTATCCAGCAGATTGACCGCTACCCAGCAAAATTGACTACCCAGTGAACTGACCATTACTTAAGAGACTGACCGCTACCTAACAAACTGACAGCTACACGATGAATTGACCACTACTAAAGAAACTGACCACTACCCAGCAAACTGACTGCTTCCCAGCAAACTGACTGCTATCCAACAAACTGACCGTTACCCAGCAAACTGACCGCTACCCAACAAACTGACCACTACCCAACAAACTGACTGCTTCCCAGCAAACTGACTGCTATCCAACAAACTGACCGCTACCCGGCAAACTGACTGTTATCCAACAAACTGACCGCTACCCAACAAACTGACCGCTACCCAACAAACTGACAACTACCCGATGAATTCACCACTACTAAAGAAACTGACCGATACCCAGCAAACTGACTGCTATCCAACAAATTGACCGCTATCCAGCAAGCTGACTGCTATCCAACATACTGCCCGCTACCCAGCAAACTGACCGCTACACAGCCAACTGACCACTACCCAGCAAACTGACTGCTATCCAACAAACTGACCACTACCCAGCAAACTGACTGCTATCCAACAAACTGACTACTGCCTAGCAAACTGGCAGCTACTCAGTGAACTGACCACTACTTAGGAAATCGACCACTACCCAGAAAAATGGACCGCTATCCAGTAAACTGACTGATAACCATCAAACTGACCGGTACCCACTAATCTGACCGCTACCCAGCGAAATGGCCTCTACCCAGTTTTCGCTATTGGTTGTCATGAAATCACTCACAAGTCAAACAGTATGGTCGTTCCCAAAGCGGTTGTACATCCGAGATGTGTGAAAGGAGTACACTAGTGAAGGCAAAGCATTTTGTACTAGATGCGAAAGCTTCTTTTCTATTGATTTGCCATGTCCATAGTTTCAATGAGACAGATCAAGTGGCTCGCATCCCAGAAAGCTATTTTATAGTGATGACAGGAAAGAAAATGACCGACGTTGGAAGCGCTTCGAGGTCACGATATAGCCCCATTGCACATAGAGGTAAAAGATGTGTATAATCACACCCCGTATAATCATGAATTATGAATAACAGAAAGAAAAAAAAATCACAACGAGATATCATTTGAAGAAATTATTATTTATCTCAAATGAAACAACCATTAATGTTTTGTTCGTGCTCAAATGAAACAACCATTAATGTTTTGTTCGTGCTCAAATGAAACAAGCATTAATGTTTTGTTCGTGCTCAAATGAAACAACCATTAATGTTTTGTTCGTGCTCAAATGAAACAAGCATTAATGTTTTGTTCGTGCTCAAATGAAACAAGCATTAATGTTTTGTTCGTGCTCAAATGAAACAACCATTAATGTTTTGTTCGTGCTCAAATGAAACAACCATTAATGTTTTGTTCGTGCTCAAATGAAACAACCATTAATGTTTTGTTCGTGCTCAAATGAAACAAGCATTAATGTTTTGTTCGTGCTCAAATGAAAAAAACCATTAATGTGCCGTGTGGAATGAAACAAGCATTAATGACGTGCTCAAATGAAACAAGCATTAATGTTTTGTTCGTGCTCAAATGACTCGTCAAATCAAGCATTAATGTTTTGACTCAAATGAAACAAGCCATTCTGCTCGAAACAAGCATTAATGTTTTGTTCGTGCTCAAATGAAACAAGCATTAATGTTTTGTTCGTCTCAAATGAAACAAGCATTAATGTTTTGTTCGTCAATGAAACAAGCATTAATGTTTTGTTCGTGCTCAAATGAAACAAGCATTAATGTTTTGTTCTCAAATGAAACGCATTAATGTTTTGTTCGTCAATGAAACAAGCATTAATGTTTTGTTCGTGCTCAAATGAAACAGCCATTAATGTTTTGTTCGTGCTCAAGGTGTGGAAACAACTCGTCAATCAGCTAGAAAAGCCATTCTCTCGACTCGTCAATCAGCTAGACCTAGCCATTCTCTCGACTCGTCAATCAGCTAGACCTAGCCATTCTCTCGACTCGTCAATCAGTCAATCAGCTAGACCTAGCCATTCTCTCGACTCGTCAATCAGCTAGACCTAGCCATTCTCTCGACTCGTCAATCAGCTAGACCTAGCCATTCTCTCGACTCGTCAATCAGCTAGACCTAGCCATTCTCTCGACTCGTCAATCAGCTAGACCTAGCCATTCTCTCGACTCGTCAATCAGCTAGACCTAGCCATTCTCTCGACTCGTCAATCAGCTAGACCTAGCCATTCTCTCGACTCGTCAATCAGCTAGACCTAGCCATTCTCTCGACTCGTCAATCAGCTAGACCTAGCCATTCTCTCGACTCGTTGTCAAGGTCAAAGCTAGACCTAGGCTTCGACTGTCAATTGAAATTTCTTCGACCCAGTTTTGTTCTACTCTGACACTTTCGAAATGGGGCTAGACCTAGTGTGTCAATCAGCTAGACCTAGCCATACTCGTCAATCATAGACATTCTCTCGACTCGTCAATCAGCTAGACCTAGCCATTCTCTCGACTCGTACGTATAGGTAAGCGGGCTTGTGATTGAAATAGTTTTGTTCTATGACATAAAGATATTTATCTGTCCATCTATCTACCCACATACACATTATATATATATTTATCTAAGATGGCGTATTTATCTGATATCTACCCACATAGTTACCTATCTAAGATGGCGTAAGATATATATATGTTAGATTTTAAGATATGTTGTTTTTTTTTAAATATTTTTTAAATATTATTTATCTGTCCATCTATCTACCCACATATCCCTACCTATCTAAGAATACGTACTGTGCTCCGTGTCATACGTTAAAAATCATGAATATAACTTTGCAGTAATGTTTTCCTTGTCAGGCTCTTCTTTTCGTTTCTTTTTTTATTTCATTGCAATTTACCCCCGTTCATTGTATGAGGGGATCTGCGAGTAAAATCAAAAGGACAGACATACAGGAGACAGACAGGATGATAGACGTGTATCTGTATCTGTAAAAATCTGCCTACTGTATAGTATTTGTGTCTGTATCTCAATCTGTCTTTGTATCTGCGTCTCCATCCAAACGCCATCTGTATCCGTCCATTCATTGATTTGTGTATATATGATAAAATTCCCTATCTGTATCTGTATCTTTAGTCGTATCTGCATCTATATCTGTAGTTGTAGTTATAGTTGTAGAATCCCTACTGAGCTTTAATACAACGAGAGCGAGGGAGTTGGTCGGTCCGATCACTAATGAAGATATAGTCTGGTGTTTTAAGTCCTGTTGTTGACTGAACAATCTTCTCTCGAGTCATATCGTTAACTTGATATTTGCACCAATGTCGCTGCTGACAGACTTAGTGGAGAAAACTAAATTTTTTTATAAATTGCTATATAAATGTTAAAATTAAATGCAAAGAGATGTTGGAAATGTATTATCAAGTCTTGTAAAAGATGAAAATAAAACTAACACACAAACAGGATAGTGCATTGATCAGTAGTGGCACAAGGGGGGGGGGCGGGGGGGGTACGAATTTGTAGGAGCCTGGGAAAAGTTTCTATTGGCGTCAGTGGACGAGTGGGTATGCTACCGCATCATGAGGTTCCAGGTTCGATTCCTAGCGAGCTAGGTCCAAAGGTTGTGTTCCTTGGCAAACACACGCAACACGCAAATGGCTACCAGCACTAGGTTGGGAATACAACTCGGGTCTGACTGGCGTCCCGTCCAGGAGGCGACTATTACCACCTGTTTCGCGTCACGTTATAGAAACCGGTAAAAGCACCGGTTCTAGGAGCTGGAATAGCCTTCAAGAAACTTTACTGTTTTTAATATACTTATTGTCATAGTTTTGCGTGTGTTTATATGAGTAAGATATAAGATGACTTTACTATCTCCATAAAGAAATCGTATTGTGTGGTGCATAGCATGTATGACACACACACATATATATATATAATATACATACACACACGACGCACATACATACATACATACACGCATTCTCCTTCACGTAAATACGTATCCTTAAGTGTTCGTATTATATATTTAAAGGCAAAAAAACACATAGATAATAAAGAATGAAAGGTTTATGAATACATATTTGTATAATATAATTTGTTTACAGAAACCTATGCTTTCGTGCTCAAATAAAAGAAGCAAAGTACATAGTATGTCTGTATCTTGACCTACACTAATATATACGTTTGAAAACCCTGACATACACATATTATTCACATTTATATAGTAATGAAACAGATATTATTGTATAGAATGCATATGATATACACACATCATACATACTTGTAAAGATAATAGTAATATACTTACGCGTACGTGCTTACATTATATATTATGTACATAATGATATAATAAGCCAATTTACATTCACATATACATGTATGATAGATATGATATAGATAGATAGATAGATAGATAGATAGATAGATAGATAGATAGATAGATAGATAGATAGATAGAAAGAAAGAGAGAGAGAGAGAGAGAGAGAGAGAGAGAGAGAGAGAGAGAGAGAGAGAGAGAGAGAGAGAGAGAGAGAGAGAGAGAGAGAGAGAGAGAGAGAGAGAGAGAGAGAGAGAGAGAGAGAGAGAGAGAGAGAGAGAGAGAGAGAGAGAGAGAGAGAGAGAGAGAGAGAGAGAGAGAGAGAGAGAGAGAGAGAGAGAGAGAGAGAGAGAGAGAGAGAGAGAGAGAGAGAGAGAGAGAGAGAGAGAGAGAGAGAGAGAGAGAGAGAGAGAGAGAGAGAGAGAGAGAGAGAGACTATACTAAAGGCATTAAAACGCAATATTTTGAAACAGAAACAGAAACCCATTTCCCGTGTACTCACTGATTGCATATTTTGATATACATGTATTATGTAGTGTGTATTCAGTTTTTATATCTTTCATGTCTCTTTTACATCTCTCTATTCAGTGCATTCGATCATCCCATAACACTTTGTTATTCAAATCAAATACAATATTATGTTTGTTACCATTTTCTAATCAATTTTGATCACATGACAAATGCCAAGACTATCAAGTCAGTGAAGAATACGACCGAAAGTTGGGGATGGTGCAGAGTTGGTCTCAATGAAGTTGTTTTTTGTTTGTTTTTGTTTTTGTTTTGTTTTTTTTGTTGGGTTTTGGGGGGTTTTTTTTGTTTTTTTTTTTTGTTGTTTTTTTCCGGGGGGGGGGGGGGGGTTATTTACTTACATCCACAACTAAAGTTATCTCGGGGTTTTTGGTAGGATTATTAATTTTGCCCGGACTGCCCTGTGAGCAGCCAAGAGATCTTTAACGTGCACACACTGTTGTGATCTGCTCACGGGACCTTCTTTTTATCGTCCCTCTCGGAGGGGACTAGGTGTCGATCCACCTATCTAGACCAGGGGTGGGGGTAGATTTTGCTCGAAAAAAACTCGAGAAAATGCTTCAACCTTTGGCGGGGCTCGAACCCACTAACTGTTGGTTGAGAGGTCGACACTTTGCCTCCGGACTACCGAGTCCCCATCTCACTGAAGCATGCCGGTAAATAATGTTGGATTATGATTAACAATTTCTCTTTTTTATAAGACTGGGTCCCTTCAACCTGGACTGTGATTGGCTCAGAAATCACTGTATCGGTCACAGAGGATATCAAGTACTGTTATTTGATACTCGATACTGAAGTTATGCGGACTTTGTATTGTAATGACCGGAAATCGAGAAATCAGATCTAGTAGTATTAATAAAAAAAAAGTTTCGTGGATTGCAAGCAAAACAATCTTTTTCCAATCAATTAAAATACTGATTTGATCCCAGAGTTTATTTGCTAAGAATATCTAAAGCAGGCTATTTGAAATCTACTTGCAAAATATGGAGGATGTGGGTGTAGTCTTTCCTGAAGTTACAAGCAGTCGAAGTTAGAGATGATTAGCTTTATATTATATATGTCGATCCAGCAGCACAGTAAGGATTCGAAAGCATTGGAAGTATGGGTTCATCGGCATCGCAATGTCGGCTCCGAGTTGTTTATTTTTCACAACGTTGTACTCTTAGGAAAGGTACTTTACTCTACTTTCTCTCTTGACTCAGGTGTGAATGAGTATCCAGCTATAGGTAGAGAAAGATCTTTTCAAAGTCTTAGTACGCAAAGCTTATCAGGCTTGTGTACTATTATGGTCTCCCGGGAGTTAAGAAAAGACTTCGAATGAAATTGCCTGCTCGAGGATTTAATGATGTACAGTCAGTGAGCCTGCACTTGTGCGAGGATACGGATTCCAAATCCATCTTTATCTTTATCTTTTATGTGCCAGAACTGATCAATGATATGGTCATGATAAGACACATGAGAAATTCGTTTATGTCCACTGCATCAACAGCACGCAAACATTTTTTTTTGGGGGTGGGGGGTGTGGGTTTGCTTTTGATTTCACCCACGTCCACACATTGCCACACAACGAAGGTGATTTCCCTATGGCTTTGGTAGGATTTAGTTTCTTTTAAATTGTGTACCAACTGCCCTGTAAATAACCAAGCGATCTTAAATTGTGTACTAACTGCCCTGTAAATAACCAAGCGATCTTAAATTGTGTACCAACTGCACTGTAAATAACCAAGCGATCTTAAATTGTGTACCAACTGCCCTGTAAATAACCAAGTGATCTTAAATTGTGTGCCAACTGCCCTGTAAATAACCAAGCGATCTTAAATTGTGTACCAACTGCCCTGTAAATAACCAAGCGATCTTAAATTGTGTACCAACTGCACTGTAAATAACCAAGCGATCTTAAATTGTGTACCAACTGCCCTGTAAATAACCAAGCGATCTTAAATTGTGTACCAACTGCCCTGTAAATAACCAAGCGATCTTAAATTGTGTACCAACTGCCCTGTAAATAACCAAGTGATCTTAAATTGTGTACCAACTGCCCTGTAAATAACCAAGCGATCTTAAATTGTAAATAACCAAGCGATCTTAAATTGTGTACCAACTGCCTGTAAATAACCAAGCGATCTTAAATTGTGTACCAACTGCCCTGTAAATAACCAAGCGATCTTAAATTGTGTACCAACTGCCCTGTAAATAACCAAGCGATCTTAAATTGTGTACCAACTGCCCTGTAAATAACCAAGCGATCTTAAAGTGTGTACCAACTGCCCTGTAAATAACCAAGCGATCTTAAATTGTGTACCAACTGCCCTGTAAATAACCAAGCGATCTTAAAGTGTGTACCAACTGCCCTGTAAATAAGCAAGTGATCTTTAAACGTGCACAGAGTGCTGTGATCTGCAGGTGGGAATTTTTTGTTTATCGTTTATCTCCGATGAGACCAGGCGCTCTTGCTTCAGGCTATGGACAATGTTCTCTACAATCCATTTTACTTTCCGTAGAGATGGTGTGGTGTGCATATTGAATGAGACAGTTTTATCAGCGAGTTGCTATGACCCACTAATACACACAAACACACACACACATATACACACATACACACACACACACACACACAATGTCATTGATCGGGATACAGTGGTTTCAATTAAGGGATATGTGTTGTGTGTGTGTGTGTGTGGCCGGGGAGGGGGGGGTGTTGTCAATTATTGGCGTTTATCAATTTTGACTTCCCTCCATCGTGGCTCCTTAGTTGCTGCATACAGCCAGCTTCTTAGTTAGCAATGACAAATCTCGCTGTTGTTTCTATAATTACAATCTGTGTTCATCGTTGCTTATTTTGATCGTATGTGCTATCCTAATGCCCATATAAGGCGTGTGTAGATATTACTGGTTTACTGTCTGACGAAAGGTCATACTTGAAAAGTTACGTGTCTCTTAATCTACTGTCGCTTAATCACGGTTTCACAACAGGAAAGTATCTGCAAAAGAGATATCAGTTACATCTAACCCACCCCACCACTCCTTTATCTTCGCAACTATAGTATACCCCATGTTCTAAACTCAGGCCACTCACACAAGGCATGATGTAACATTAGGCCTGAAAATAATGAAAAGAGTTTAGAACATGGGTATACTATAGTTGCGTCTGGACTTTCGAGTCCTCCCAAGAAATAGACACCATGAGGATCGAATCCGCGACCTCTGCGTCGACACCCATCGCCTCGCCATGAAAAGACAGCGTGCTACCAACCGAGCTAACTCACTTTCGACATGCCCCTTTCACTATAGTATACCCCATGTTCTAAACTCAGGTCACTCACACAATGCATGTGGTAACATTAGGCCCGAAAATAGTGAAAAGAGTTTTTCCTTCTGTTCTATGGAACAGATGTGTGCTGTTGAGAATGTGAGCCATCGGTGAATCTATTGTAAACCTGGGAGTTGGGTTGGGTTGGGTTGGCCTAATGTTCGTTCTTTGTAACCATAACCCCGGATTCGAATCCTATCAAAGCTAGTTCTGACACTGTGTTCCTTGAGACAACACGTATCTTTCCCACTCGGCTCATGTGCAAATGGATACGAGCAACAGATTGGGAGTAAAAACCTGCGTCAGACTAGCGTCATGTCCAGGAGGTGATTATTATCACCGATTCCGATTCCGGTACACGCTACATAAATCTGGATACGCTCAGGCTCTATGGGCCTTAGTGGCATTGGTGGCCGAGTGGTTAGGATGTGAGACTTGGGTTCATGAGATTCCAGGTTCGGACCCTGGCAAAGCTAGGTTCGACGTTGTGTTCCTTGAAAAGACACTTACCACGCATTTCCCAAACTCGGTTCAGGTCCAATTGGGTACAAGCACTAGCTTGAGAGTAAAAAACCTGCGTCAGACTTGCGTCTTGTCTAGGAAGTGGTTATTATCACCTGTTTCGCTTCACGTTACAGAAACCGAGATATTCTCCGGCTCTATAAACCGTAATGGTCTTGAAGGAACATATCTTTCTTTTTGTTGTTGTTGTTGTGTTATTCATCATGACCAACTTGACTATAGACAAGGACATACATAGGACATAAATATGAGCTAGAATGGACATACATTAGATATAAAAGAGGACATAGACAGGAGAAATCAGCATACAATGTGAAATGACATTCACACGGTTATGATATAGTGAATACAGCGAAGACGTTAAAAGGACAATAACTAAAAATGTCAAACGAGAAATCTGACGAATAAAAACTAAAATCAATGGAAATAAAATGAAAAGGTGCTATGTTCGTGTCATTTTGACTTTGAGGGAAGGGAATACAAGAAAATAAATGAATACGGAAAGAAAGAAAAGGATGAATGTGGTGAATGATAAATATACACGTCTTTGAGGATATCGACTTGTGACACAAGACAGCTGGGACCTTCCATAGACATTAGACATTGAATGTCTCTTCATGACACTTTTAGCGCTTTGACTTTAATTGGAGTTGCAGTTCCATAAAATCGACTTTAATTTTAATCTACATATGAACGCATTAGATTGAAAAAGGTTTTACATGTATTATTAGAATGAAACTTCCTAACCTCGCCAAGCTGTATAATATGTGGCTTTTTTTTTCTCAAACTATCTACGTATTGTCTATTCAACCCGATCTTTTGTTATTTTTTAAATGTAGAGAGTGAGAGTGAGTGAGTTGTTGAATCACAGGAAAAGACAAGATTATTAAAAGATTATTTTGTCATCAATCCCTGCATATTTGTGGGTTTTCTTCTTGTAGTATTTAGTTTTTAAGTTTTGAAAGAAGATGAGAACTCGGTAGGTAGTCAAAAGGCAAGGTGTTGGTCTCGCAACCAAAAGGTCGTGGGTTTGAACTCTGGCAGGTTGAAATATTTTCTCCAGGTTTTTTTTTAATCGAGTAAAACTTACCCCCTACCCCTCCCCCTCCCCCTTCCTGGTCCAGATAGGTAGATCGAAGACTAGTCCCATGGGAGACGGACTATAATAAAGAGGCGTTGTGTACAGATCACAAAGCGCTGTGCACACTAAAGACATATTGACTGATTAAAGAGCAGTCAGGATAAAATTAAATATTTTACCAACATCTCGAGATTATATTAATATTAGTTGTGAATGTGTGTAAAATTAAATCAAATCAAAATTACAAGAAGAAGAAGAAGAAACAAACTGAGTCATGATCCTTTAAGGCTGCGGGATCTATGATGTGCCATAGAGCTTGAGATGTTCCTGTGTCTTTGATTTGATTTTATTTCACTTGATTTGATTTGATTTCATTTCACTTGATTTGATTTCATTTTACTTGATTTGATTTCATTTCACTTGATTTGATTTGATTTCATTTTATTTCATTTCACTTGATTTGATTTCATTTTACTTGATTTGATTTCATTTCACTTGATTTGATTTGATTTTATTTCATTTCACTTGATTTGATTTCATTTCTTGATTTGATTTCATTTCACTTGATTTGATTTCATTTCACTTGATTTGATTTCATTTCACTTCATGATTTGATTTCATTTCACTTGATTTGATTTCATTTCATTTGATTTGATTCCATTTCATTTGATTTGATTTCATTTCATTTGATTTGATTTCATTTCACTTGATTTGATTTCATTTCACTTGATTTGATTTCATTTCATTTGATTTGATTTCATTTCACTTGATTTGATTTCATTTCACTTGATTTGATTCCATTTGATTTGATTTAATTTTTGATTTGATTTCATTTCACTTGATTTGATTCCATTTCACTTGATTTGATTTCATTTCACTTGATTTGATTTCATTGCACTTGATTTCATTTCATTTCATTTGACACACATTCACAGCTAAGGTGATTTCGGGGTTTCTGGTAGTATTTGGAATTTTTACCCAGACTGCCCTGTAAACAGCCAAGGGATCTTTAACGTTCACATGGTGTTGTGATCTTCACACGGAATCTCCTGTTTATCGTCCGCTCCACTGTGACTAGGTGTCAATCCACCTACCTGGATCAGGTGGGTGAGAGGGAGGGGGGAGGGTTAAATTTTACGATCGAGAAAATTTGTCAAACGGTGGCCGGGCTTGATCTCACGACCTATGGCTTGGAAAGCCGACACCTTACCTTTGGACTACCGAGTCCCCAACTCCCGGCGTCTATGACTTGCAGTGGAAGAAGTGACAACGCGACATCGCTTCCTTGACAGGTCATGTCTTACTCCACAGCCGTTGTTTTATTACACGTGAACAGTTCGGGAACAGAATGAGTCACAACGATTTCAGCTTAAATCGCTTTGATATTCACTTTGATATTCACATTTGAATTTCACATTTGTTTGTAATGCTTTGCGTATAATGCAAATTAAATTGAAATTTCTTCAAGGCTCTTACGGCACATAGAACGTGACTTTATACCGGTTTTCTATAGCATCAAGGGTGTCGGTGGTGGAGTGGTTAGGCTGCCGGACTAGAGATCATGAGGTCCTGAGTTTAAATCCTGACAAAAAGCTAGCCCCGACGTTGTGCTACTTGGTAATACGTTTTACACGTATTTTTCCTCACTCGAACCCGATGCAAATGGGTACAAGCACTATGTTGGGAGTAAAACCTGCGTCAAGCTAGCGTTATGTACAGGACGTGATTATAATTAACATCACATGTTCCGCTTCACGCTACAGAAACCGGGATGAGCTCCGGCGCTATACACCGTAATGGCCATGAAGAAAGGTCTATTGTATAGCGTTACGCGGAATGTGTATTTATTATGAAATCCGCAATAAATAGTTGGCTCAAGGTTACGTTAAATCACTGTACATGATTGCTAGACTTGGGTTCAAGGAGTCGTAGATTTGAATCCTGACAAATTCAAGTCCAACGTTGTGTTCTATTAAAATCCAACATTGTGTTCCTATCAAATCCAGCGTTGTGTTCCTATGAAATCCAACGTTATGTTCCTATGAAATCCAAAGTTGTGTTCCTATGAAATCTAACGGTGTGTTCCTATGAAATCCAAAGTTGTGTTCCTATGAAATCAACGTTGTGTTCTATGAAAAAGTTGCGTTCCTATGAAATCCAACGGTGTGTTCCTATGAAATCCAAAGTTGTGTTCCTATGAAATCCAACTTTGTGTTCCTATGAAATCCAACGTTGTGGTCCTATGAAATCCAACGTTGTGTTCCTATGAAACCCAACGTTGTGTTCCTATGAAATCCAAAGTTGTGTTCCTATGAAATCTAACGTTGTGTTCCTATGAAATCCAACGTTGTGTTCCTATGAAATCTAACGGTGTGTTCCTATGAAATCCAAAGTTGTGTTCCTATGAAGTCCAAAGTTGCGTTCCTATGAAATCCAACGGTGTGTTTCTATGAAATCCAACATTGTGTTCCTATGAAATCCAAAGTTGCGTTCCTATGAAATCCAACATTGTGTTCCTATGAAGTCCAAAGTTGCGTTCCTATGAAATCCAAAGTTGTGTTCCTATGAAATCCAACGTTGTGTTCCTATGAAATCCAACGTTGTGTTCCTATGAAATCCAACGTTGTGTTCCTATGAAATCCAACGTTGTGTTCCTATGAAGTCCAAAGTTGTGTTCCTATGAAATCCAACGTTGTGTTCCTTTGGAATCCAAAGTTGTGTTCCTATGAAATCCAACATTGTGTTCCTATGAAATCCAAAGTTGTGTTCCTATAAAATCCAACGTTGTGTTCCTATGAAATCCAACGTTGTGTTGCTATGAAATCCAACATTGTGTTCCTATGAAATCCAAAGTTGTGTTCCTATGAAATCCATCGTTGTGTTCCTATGAAATCCATCGTTGTTTTCCTATGAAATCCATCGTTGTGTTCCTATGAAATCCAACGTTGTGTTCCTATGAAATCCAGCATTGTGTTCCTATGAAATCCAAAGTTGTGTTCCTATGAAAAAAAGGTACCTAGCACACATTTTCCCACTCAATATAGTAAGGGAAAACGAGTACCGCACTGACTGGGAAGTAATATCTTGCTACAGATCATCGTCCAAAACAGGAGGCGGTGTGTTCATGTTGTGCATCACGCCAGCCATACTTTCAAACGCTTTGCTATTGAAATTTGATGAAGCATCGACTTAAAAAATAATAATAATGGCATTAGAATGATGATCG
>JAXRKP010001880.1:77500-85500 GCA_037039925.1 Doris montereyensis
CGGGTATAATAACAGAATTTGGCATTAAATATAAAACATGTTAATCCATAACATCTAACGTGAAAAGTCAACACCGTCTATTTTTTTATATAGATTTGTTAGGGATTTTCTTCTTTATGTTAACTAGCCTAACTCCGATAGTCAATTGAACAGGGATTTTCTTGTTTTATGTTTAGCCCTAACTCAGATAGTCAATTGAATGTTAACTAGCCTAACTCCGATAGTCAATTGAACAGGGATTTTCTTGTTTATGTTAGCCTAACTCCGATAGTCAATTGAACAGGATTTTCTTCTTTATGTTAACTAGCCTAACTCCGATAGTCAATTGAACGCCAACACCAACAAGGACTTATTCTATTTCTAACGTGTCTGCCTACTCCTAGATTTTAGTTATCCACAGGTGGGGGGCGCGCCGCTTTCTTACGTTGACACATTCAAGTTTAATCACCGAAAGTATTTATTATGTAGATAAAATCATTTTCATAGTGTTTCTGACTATACCCTCTTCCACCTTAATATATTATGAACATATTTTAATAACTTGTTGAATTTATGGAGGTTTGGTTTTACAGTCTATTGTCATTACGCCATTCACCATATATTTCCATTATACATTGTGTAATACGATACTTGGATCGAGATTGAGCAAAGGCAACAAGTCTCATTACAATTATAGTAGTATTGGTGTTCAGCAATGAATTTGGGTTTAATTCTATCTCTTTATGCGTTATATACATCCATCTATCTATTCATTCATCTATCTATATACATGTATCTATTTATCTATCTACCTGTATCAACACTTACCTATATTCTCACCTAGCATTCATGTCTATCAATTTATTCATTTATCTATCTATCTATCTATCTATCTATCTATCTATCTATCTATCTATCTATCTATCTATCTATCTATCTATTTATCTATCTATCTATCTATCTATCTATCTATCTATCTATATATATATCTATATATATATATATATATATATATATATATATATATATATATATATATATATATATATATATATATATATATTATATATATATGTATATATGTATATATATATATATATATATATGTATATATATATATATATGTATATATATATATATATATATATATGTATATATATATATATATGTGTGTGTATATATATATATAAATATATATATATATAGGTTTATATCTATATTATGTCCGTCTATTTATCTAAATATATGTCCATTTGTACATCTATGTATCTATGTATCTATCTATCTATCTATCTATATATATATATATATATATATATATATATATATATATATATATATATATATATATATATATATATAGATATATATATATATATATATATATATATATATATATATTTGTCTATCTATCTATCTACTATCTATCTACCTATCTATATATATATATATATATATATATGTATATATATATATATATATATATATATGTCTATTTATCTATCTATCTATCTATCTATCTATCTATCTATCTATCTATCTATCTATCTATCTATCTATCTATATATATATATATATATATATATATATATATATATATATATATATATATATATATATATATATATACCTACATATCTATCTATTTATTTATCTACCTACATATCTATCTACATATCTATCTTTCTACCCATCTATCTATCTATCTATCGATATATCTATCTATCTATCTATCTATCTATCTATCTATCTATCTATCTATCTATCTATCTATCTATCTATCTATCTATCTATATATCTATCTATCTATCTATTAATCTATATATATATATATATATATATATATATATATATATATATGTATATGTATATGTATATGTATATGTATATATATTTACATATATATATATATAGATACCTATCTATATATATATCTATCTATCTATCTATCTATCTATCTATCTATCTATCTATCTATCTATCTATATATCTATATATATGTATCGTTTACTCAAAACTACTTGAGAAAATTGCGAGGGATTGAACCCACAACATTTTGGTTGATGGGCCGACGCCATGCCTTCGCAATGCATTGCAAAGGTTAAATCCACAATAAAAACTAGGTTCCACTTGATTCCAAATTAAATGCCATTCACGGTAGCTTGAAGAAGTCCTGATAGTTGGTCGCTGTCGGTTTGATCTTAAGTCCTTTCTTCACATGAGCCCAGACAATAATAGTATGCTCTATTGGATTAGGATCTGGTGGGCCACGCTGTCTTGGCCTGGGGAAGAAAGTCGACCTGGGATTCGTTTAGGAAATCAGTCGTTGCTGTGACGTGCCCAGTGGGATGGAGGGAGAGTTGTCGTGTTAGTTAAGTTGCTATTTGGTTGCTGACGATGAAACGGAATGACGTGTGGTTACAGAAGACCAGGAACACGATTTTCCACTTTAAGTCTTCCGTTTATCCGACTTTAATGGTGTTGTGTTTTTATATTTTCTTGTCTTCTCTTGTCTTATCATATCTTGTTTTGTCTTGTCTTATCTTATCGTATGATATTGTATCTTATCGTATCTTATCTTATCTTGTCTTGTCTTGTTTTGTCTTATTGTATTTTATCTTATCTACGCTTACCTTATCTTATCTTAGTATATGCTATCTTATCTTATCGCATCTTATCTTATCTTATCTTGTCTTGTCTTGTCTTGTCTTGTCTTGTCTTACCTTGCCTTGTCTTGTCTTATCTTATCTTACCTTGTCTTGCCTTGTTTTATCTTATAGTATCTTATCTTACATCGTCTTGTCTTGTCTTATCTTGTCTTGTCGTATCTTATCGTATCATATCAAATGTAATTTGTTTTTATCATGCTTATTTCATTTCCCCCTATTAACTGCATTTTGTAAACGTCAATCCTGGACTTACCCTTTTTTGTAAAGCTCATAAAAAATTAACATTAAATGGTTAATTCCTTCTTTTTGGTATTAAAATGGGCAGAAATAAAGTGCATTAACAGTGGCATGATATGACATTATTATGTATATATCGTACATTTTTAGAAGTATTAGAAAACGTGTCAACTCTTCTTTGGACACGATTGTAAATAGCATAATAATATACATAATTATCTGTCTGTTTGTCTATTGATCTATGAATTTAGATTAGCCTGTGTCACTGCGTAGTCCTATTATTTGAGGTTTTTTGGTTAAAATGTTAGACTGAACATGGATAGTAAGAATTTCGTTATCATTATTGTTATTATTACTATTATTATTATTATCATCATTATTATTATTATTATCATTATCATTATTATTATCATTATTATTATTATTATTATCATTATTATTATTATATTATTATTATTATTATTATTATTATTATCATTATTATTATTATCATTATTATTATTATCATTATTATTATTATTATTATTATTATTATTATTATTATTATTATTATTATTATTATTATCATATAGACGAGAAATGGACAAATGAAAAAAACTGATATGACAAAAGTAAAATTGCACACTATAGAGTTAACCGCTCTTTGTGAAGAGAGACAAAGTAGATAGCACTCCTTCACCTCGAGAGATAAATCTAAAAATTGGAAAGTCACACTATCGGTACTGCAGTGAAGATAGTAACATAAGATAATGTAAAAGCCCCATAGGAACAAAGACGAGACAAATACAAGGAATAGACAGAAATAAATCATGGCCACCATGGGGATCGAACCCGCTACCTCTGCGTTGGCACCCATCGCCTCGCCATGAAAAAAGAAAGCGTGCTACCAACCGAACTAACTACGCTCACTCAGTTAGCTCGGTTGGTAGCACGTTTTCTTTTCATGGCCAAGGATGGGTGCCGACGCAGAGGTCGCGGGTTCGATCCCATGGTGGTTAGGATTTGTTTCTGTTTGTTCCTTGTATTTGTCTCGTCTTTGTTCCTATGGGGCTTTTCATATTATCTTATTACATTAACTTCCGACATGCCTGGCCTCACTGTTTGTCTTTATCTACCGGTACTGCAGTAGACTGACAGAGAATTAACAAGAACATACGGATGGAAATGGAAAGAAATTGCTCTAATACTTTTTTTCTTTTGAATTCCTCATTATTGATCTAACTTAAGATCTAAATCTAAGTAAACCCTTGATAGCAAACACTGTGATGAGGCAGGCAATATCGCCCCATGAACATTAAAAGCAACCTTAACAAGAGATTTCTTACTATACTACAAGTAAGAAGATCAAATTGAAATAACATCCGGGTTGGCCCGTTCAGGCATCAAGGCGAAATTTCAGAGCGGTGACTGACAGAATTGAAGAAGCAGATCGTATTCAGATCATGCGCAGGCCGGGATTTGGCCTGAACGCGGCTTGCCTGGTGCGTGGCCAGAAGATGCCGAGTGTTGCACAGGCTTTGCACAGGCTTCACACATACAACACGTAGAGGACAAACCTCAAGGCAAACCTCATGTGTGATCGTGAGTGATCGGCATTTACAGGGAGACATCAGGACCGAACAGGACATAACAAAACAGGACAGAACAGGACATGACAAAACAGGACAGAACAGGACAGGACAGAACAGGACATGACATGACAAAACAGGACAGAACAGGACATGACAAAACAGGACAGACATGACAAAACAGGACATGACAAAACAGGACAGAACAGGACATGACAAAACAGGACATGACAAAACAGGACATGACAGGAAAAACAGGACAGAACAGGACATGACAAAACAGGACAGAACAGGACAGGATAAGAACAGGACATGACAAAACAGGACAGAACAGGACATGACAAAACAGGACAGAACGAACAAGATAATATGATATACTAGTCATCTGTCAACCTGTTGTTTTTAACTTTTCTACCATTCTATTAAACGTTCCATTATTAACTCTTTCTCGTTCTTCATCCATTTTTTTATTTTTTATTTTTACTATCATTTCCCTGATTTCCTCAGACAAACTGACGGCGGCCTGGGTGAATGGTGGCTACCTGGAGCCTTACCTGACGGACGGCATCAAGATGGCACTACTGAAGCCCCATCGACACGTCCACGAGGGCAAGCTTCCCAAGGCGTCATCCGTTGGCACCAACCTCCTGGCTGTGCACGCTTCGGGCCTAGGGGGCTCCAGCGTATCCCTTCATTCCATGGAAAGTTACGCCAGCGCCAAAGGTAAAAACAATAAAGCAACCACACCACCAACAACAACAACAGTAACAATAACAACAATAACAACAACAACATAATCAAAATTAGGATCAACAAAATGCACCGAAATAAACAAAAGTTTTCCCTTTTTTTTTCTTTTTTTTTTTTACACCTTCTTTTCCTTTATATGAATAATATTATCTTTATCTATATAATAAAGCTGAAGATCGCTAACTTTGACCGCTTATAACTCAAGAACCAAGCGACCACAGCCTCCAAATTTCACATGTAGATTTCAAATAGCCTGCTTTATGCTTTTTAGCGAAAAAACTTTTGGATCAAATCAGTATCTTAATTCATTGTGAAAAGAGAAATCGTAATCCAAAATGTTTATGGGCTTGTTGATAATAATAATAATAAGAAGAAGAAGAAGAAGAAAAAGAAGAAGAAGAAGAAGAAGAAGAAGAAGAAGAAGAAGAAGAAGAAGAAGAAGAAGAAGAAGAAGAAGAAGAAGAAGAAGAAGAAGAAGAAGAAGAAGAAGAAGAAGAAGAAGAAGAAGAAGAAGAAGAAGAAGAAGAAGAAGAAGAAGAAGAAGAAGAAGAAGAAGAAGAAGAAGAAGAAGAAGAAGAAGAAGAAGAAGAAAAAGAAGAAGAAAAGAAGAAGAAGAAGAAGAAGAAGAAGAAGAAGAAGAAGAAGAAGAAGAAGAAGAAGACGAAGAAGAAGAAGAAGAAGAAGAAGAAGAAGAAGAAGAAGAAGAAGAAGAAGAAGAAGAAGAAGAAGAAGAAGAAGAAGAAGAAGAAGAAGAAGAAGAAGAAGAAGAAGAGGAAGAGGAAGAAGAAGAAGAAGAAGAGGAAGAAGAAGAAGAAGAAGAAGAAGAAAGAAGAAGAAGGAAGAAGGAAGAAGGAAGAGGAAGAAGGAAGAGAAGAAGAGGAAGAAGAAGAGGAAGAAGAGGAAGAAGAAGAAGAAGAAGAAGAAGAAGAAGAGGAAGAAGAAGAGGAAGAAGAAGAAGAAGAAGAAGAAGAAGAAGAAGAAGGAAGAAGAAAGAAGAAGAAGTGAAGAGAAGAAGAGGAAGAAGAAGAGGAAGAAGAAGAGGAAGAGGAGAAAAGGAAAAAGAAGAAGAAGAAAGAGAAAAGAAAAAGAAGAAGAAGCGACAACAATAACTACAACAACAACAACAACAACAACAACAACAACAAGAGGAAGCGCAAATACAAAGAGTACAAGAAAAACTCGTTTTAATAAAGAAGAGAAGAAGTTTGATTTTAAAAAACCGAAATCTAAATCTAGAATTCAGAGGTACATCTAAGAAATCCACATCTAGATTTGAATCTATCTAGCTCGGTCGAGCTCTTGAATTGTATGCTGATTTTAAATGTACGTCTATTTAGGCCGATATAGAAATAACGAGATCTAAGTCTGAAATCTATACTCGAGATGCAATATCCATTTCTTTGATGATTCAAAGGCAAAGAAAGGGAGTTTCACAACGTTGTACTTTTAGAAAAAAAACTTCTTCACTCTTCTTCCCCTCGCTTGACTCAAGTGTGAATGAGTACCCATATATAGGAAAGAAAGACTTCGTCAGAATGTTTAGTGTTTGTACAAAGCGCCTGACAGGCTGGTGTACTGTATGCTTTTCATGGAGGAGAAAGAATGTGAATGGAACGGCTGGCTGGGGGGATGCATGATGTACAGTCGATGAACTGGCACTAGTGCGAGGATACGGACTGTAAATCGGTCGTTATCTTCACCATCGAACTACCCCTATTCAAGTGGCGTCGGTGGCAAAGCTAGGGTCCGACGTTGTGTTCCTTGGGAAAGACACTTAACACACATTTCCCACTCTACCCAGGTCGAAATGGGTAATGGATACAACAAGCGCTAGCTTGGGATTAAAAACCTGCATCAGATTAGTGTCTTGGCCAGGAGCGGATTATTATCATATGTTCCGCTTCACGCTACAGAAACGGCGACACGCTCAGGCTCTATGGGCCTTAAGGGTCTTGAAGGAACATTACCTACTTACCTTACTCTATCCAAGCTTAACGATTAACCTCGACGTTGAAACTAACCATGTTAATTCAAATGGTTATTCTGTAAATGAATTAAGTAGATAAGAGATCGATACGTTTGTTAGTGTCCTGTCGTTGGTACTTGAAAGGCAACAACTCTTGTCTTCAACGCACCGTAAAAAGAAGAGTTCGAAGGCGTAGGCAGCAGAATAATTAGTTTAAAAACGGCATATAGAATGTTATCATCAATGGACTAATGAAGCTGTCCAGATGAGACGGCGTGTCCATGATTTAGACCTAAGAGCATAGTTATAGAAGTGTAATGTAGGCATAGGACTAGATTGCACTAACTGCGTATTTGATGGTTTTGGAATGGTCATCATTATTAGATTCAGATGGCTCAGAATGAAAATACGAGACGCACAGCCATACCCACGTCACATAGACACCTCAGGGTCAAAGAATTACCGGAAGACCAACTGGAACATGGCAAAGGGGAGTAGTAGAAGAAGAACGAAAAGTCATGGATCGAAATCAGACGAAGGGCCCAGGGCAGAGTTGAAAGGGGACCTTTTTGTTGGTGCCTTATGCTCCCTCCAATGAGACATGAGAAAGAGAGAGAGAGAGAGAGAGAGAGAGAGAGAGAGAGAGAGAGAGAGAGAGAGAGAGAGAGAGAGAGAGAGAGAGAGAGAGAGAGAGAGAGAGAGAGAGAGAGAGAGAGAGAGAGAGAGAGAGACAGAGACAGAGACAGAGAGAGATAGAGAGAGAGAGAGAGAGAAAGAGAGAGAGAGAAAACGGACAGACAGACAGACAGACAGACACACAGACAGACAGAG
>JAXRKP010001881.1:2500-47768 GCA_037039925.1 Doris montereyensis
TCACTGTTTAGAGATTCAGATATCATTAATTGATTCGCATGCATTGTGAAATGTTGATTACTAGTTGATGGAAGTGTTAGATTAAGCGAAACGACCTAATTAAATCTATTTTACAACAGATACAATCACTCGTATATAGTCTGAAGTTATGTCAAACATTAATCTATGAGAAGAACTAGACAAATATCAGCTGCAAAACATTCAAAACGAAAGAAATGGAGGTGGATAGGTTATACGTTTGAAAGGACTCCAACACAATAAAAAGACAGAGCCTTACATGGAACCCATAGGGTAAAAGATCTAAGGGTAGGCAAAGGGGCTAAATGGAGAATACAACTGGAGGGAGATATGAAGACGACAGGGCAAACATGAATATCTTTGGAGAGATTGGCTCAGGAGAGAAGCAATTGAGTTTTATAGTTGATGGCCTATGCTTTCCTGCGCGCTGTACTTGCCGAAGACCAAAAAATAATTAATTGCATTAGTCGATGTTTGAGAAAATCAAAGATGGGATGAGTTTGCTGCACATTTATATCGTAATGAAAGGTCTGATGTTCCTGATGACTGTAATGGTGATTACGAGACGTTGCTAATTGAGTAATGTAATTGTCCGTTGACAAGTCACTGTCGAGGATAACGCCGAGATTTCTTACGGTGTTCACTAGTGGGATATCATTGCTGTCAATACGCAGTGACAAGTCTAAACTGCCGTCTTTATAGACGGAGTTGCCAATGAACAGGGCCTCTGTCTGAATCCCATTCAATTTTAATTTGTTTGCTGATATACAATTCCGAATATTTGAAATGCAACGTTCGAAAACATCTACTTTCGATGACATATTTGATTGTAGACACATGCTGTAGATTTAAGCGCCAAACGCAAGCATGTGGTACGCGAGCGAGTGTTCTTCCATATTCAACGCTACTGGGGAGGTTTATAGAACGAATAGCAAAGGGCTCAAAACGGAACCTTGGGGTACGCGGCAGAGAATGTTACGTTATATGGAGGCTGACTCATCGATTGCAACAAGACCAATCGAGAGCGATGCCAGAGATACCAAAAGTAATCATAAGCAATTCAGTAGAATTCCGTGATCCCAGGTATCGAAGGCTGCGGAGAGATCTAGTAGACCAAAGATCGTGGTCTTTCCGCTATCTATAACTTGAATGAGATCATTACGATCTTCATGCGTGCTGTCTCTGTGCTGTGGTTTGCACAATAGGCTCACTGAAAACATTCTTGAAGATAATTGTCTTGAACATGAGCCGAAATGCGTTTCAGAACAACTTTTTCTAAAATTTTGAAAGGAATGGTAAGTTAAATACAAGGTTTATAGTTTTTCAAATCTTCACTGTCAAGTCCTTTCTTTTTCAACTCTTTTGAAAGTTCTCTGGACGATTCCAGTCGTCAACGAATTGTTGGATTGGTTTTGTAGTCTATGGCGATAATTCATGAATTCGTTCTTTCAATAGTGACGTTGACATGGGATCTAGTTGGCAAGATTTATTTGCATTCGTGAGAATAATTTCTTAATGTCTCAATATAAATTTCAACGAAAGATGTCATAATTTCACCAACAAATGATGTAAATCTGTGCAACTAGCAATCTCGTCCAATTTGTTTCTGATATTTGATATCGTATCAATAAAATAGTCAATGAACCGCTCTGCAAGTTGTTGGTCTACGAACCGCTCTGCAAGTTGTTCTTAATCGATGTGCAATGGCAAAATTCATGGTTGTTCTTTTCCGAAGACTGCTTGTTATTCTGAATTTTTTTAAAATTCCGAATGTTATCAAACTTTCCAAGGTAGTATTCTCTTTTGGCCTTTTTGTCACTGCCTTTAGTTGTCTCATATGGCATATGTGTCTTTCTCTCTTAAAAGTCGAAGCCGATATGTTCGACCTCTTTCTGGCTTTCGTTTCTCTTGTTTAGCCTGATTTACTTCAAAATTGTATCAATGAAATGACTTTCTAACATGTACAATTCTATTAGTGATAGGCGCTTGTTTTCCAATCTTGCGATGGCACTGTTAGATTGCCCACATTCACTTATTCACATTTTTATTCATTGTTATTCACATTTTTATTCACATTTTTATTCAAGTCAGGGATGTGCCCGCTGATGTGAGTTGCTTTGCTAACATGCTGTGACATCTGGTGGATCGAAAGTAGTTTATTTATTTTTCTTATCTCTGGAATATCTCGATCGTAGTGCAAATTGCAATACTCTATAATAATGTCCTTGCCTATGTATCATGCATAAGAAGGAAATCTTCATGGTCATCAATAAAGTTCGAGTTTTTAGTTTGTTTCCATCACTGGGTGATGGTCTGTAAATGGCTTGTAATCGGATGAAGTCGTGTTTAAAACCAATCACCATTTCTGCGATTCAATTGATTTGCATTTGTTGATTGTGGCCTTGATAAATTTTGGCAATAATAATGACTTGTAAATTATTGCAATGCCGCCCTCTCTTATCTCCTCTTCTTTCTTCCTTTTCCGTTTCTTTCTCTCTCCAGCACCGCCCCTTGTTTTTGTTTCACATGGGAAAGACTCTCTTCCCTATCCAGGCGAACTTAATGCTGCAATGATGGTCTCGTCTCCTTTTCGTTAAGCCATTATTAATATCAATGGCCTTAGCTTCATTCGTCTATCATATGTTTAATATCAATGGTCTTAGCTTGTTCGTCTATCATATGTTTAATATCAATGGTCTTAGCTTGTTCGTCTATTATGTGTTTAATATCAATAGTCTTAGCTTGTACGTCTATTATGTGTTTAATATCAATGGTCTTAGCTTGTTCGTCTATTATGTGTTTAATATCAATAGTCTTAGCTTGTTCGTCTATCATATGCTTAATATCAATAGTCTTAGCTTGTTCGTCTATTATGTATTTAATATCAATGGTCTTAGCTTGTTCGTCTTTAATATCAATGGTCTTGCCTTCTTCCGTCTATCATATGTTTAATATCAATGGTCTTAACTTGTTCGTCTCCAATGCGTTTAATATCAATGGTCTTAGCTTATTCATCTATAATGTGTTTAATATCAATAGTCTTAGCTTTTCATCTCTAATGTGTTTAATATCAAGGTCTTAGCTTGTTCATCTCTAATGTGTTTAATATCAATGGTCTTAGCTTGTTCGTCTCTAATGTGTTTAATATCAATAGTCTTACCTTGTTCATCTATAATGTGTTTAATATCGATGGTCTTAGCTTGTTCGTCTATCATATGTTTTAATATCAATGGTCTTAGCTTGTTCGTCTCTAATGTGTTTAATATCAATGGTCTTAGCTTGTTCGTCTATCATATGTTTAATACCAATAGTCTTAGCTTGTTCGTCTATCATATGTTTAATATCAATAGTCTTAGCTTGTTCGTTTATCATATGTTTAATATCAATAGTCTTAGCTTGTTCGTCTATCATATGTTTAATATCAATTGTCTTAGCTTGTTCGTCTATCATATGTTTAATATCAATGGTCTTAGCCTGTTCGTCTATCATATGTTTAGTATTTGTGGTCTTAGCTTGTTCGTCTCTAATGTGTTTAAGTATCATCATCTTTAGCTTGTTCGTCTATCATATGTTTAATATCAATAGTCTTAGCATGTTCGTCTATGATGTGTTTAATATCAATGGTCTTAGCTTGTTCGTCTCTAATGTGTTTAATATCAATGGTCTTAGCTTGTTCATCTATAATGTGTTTTAATATCAATGGTCTGTTAGCTTGTTCATCTATAATGTGTTTAATATCAATGGTCTTAGCTTGTTCATCTATAATGTGTTTAATATCAATGGTCTTACCTTGTTCATCTATCATATGTTTAATATCAATGGTCTTAGCTTGTTCGTCTCTAATGTGTTTCGTCTCTAATGTGTTTAATATCAATGGTCTTAGCTTGTTAGTCTATCATATGTTTAATATCAATAGTCTTAGCTTGTTCGTCTCTAATGTGTTTAATATCAATGGTCTTAGCTTGTTCGTCTATTATTTGTTTTAATATCGATGGTCTTACTTTGTTCGCCTATGATGTGTTTAATATCGATGGATTAGCTCTTCTGTCTATCATATGTTTAATATCAATGGTCTTAGCTTGTTCGTCTATTATGTGTTTAATATCGATGGTCTTATCTTTTTCATCTATAATTTGTCTAGTATCGATGGTCTTAGCGTTTTCGTATATCATGTGTTTAATATCCATGGTCCTATCTTTTTCATTTATAATGTGTTTAATATCGTGTGGTCTTAGCTTTTTCATTTATAAGTTTAATATCGATGGTTTAGCTTTTCATTTATAATGTGTTTAATATCGATGGTCTTAAACTTTTTCATTTATAATGTGTTTAATATTCAGCTTTTATCTTTTCAACGTATAATGTGTTTAATATTTCATTTATAATGTGTTTTTAGCTTTCATTTATAATGTGTTTGACATCGATGGTCTTAGCTTTTTCGTATATAATGTGTTTAATATCGATGGTCTTATCTTTTTTAATAATGTGTTTAATATCAATGGTCTTATTTTTCCTCTTTGATCGTTTAATATCGATGGTCTTAGCTTTTTTGTCTATCATGTGTTTAATATCGATGGTCTTAGCTTTTTTGTCTATCATGTGTTTAATCTCGATGGTCTTAGCTTTTTTGTCTATCATGTGTTTAATAACGATGGTCTTGTTACCACAGATGTGTTTATTGATTTCTGCTACTTTTTAAATTATTTCATTTTGTCAGATTCTACAGAGAAACCATATTTTTATACCTCTTATATTTTCTGTATGTGTTTGTTTATCGACAATCATTCAACCATAAAAAGAACATTAAAGACAAAGATACAGACAAAGATTACGATGTGTTAAGTACAGACTCATCGATTATACAAACTATTTTCCCCATACGGCCTTTTCATTCAAAGTCATTCTCAACTCCCTGAGACGCATATAGTATGGGCAGGCTGTTAGCGCTTTTATTAATTCTTTGGCAAGATCTTTCTTTACCTATTTTAACAGCTGGGTACTCGTTCACACCTTATCCTAGTAAGGAGTGCAAGAGTGAATACCTTTCCTAAGAGACCAGCGTTGTGAAAAAAAAAGCTCACCCTGGCTAACCATGGTTTGTGAAACAGTGCCTTCGCGATCACAAGCGCATTGCACTAAGGATTCACTACACCTACACAATACAATATTAAATATATTAAACACATAGATAGTAATAGAAATATGAAACAATACAGGTATACGTAATTGGTATATACATAACGGTTTCAAGGCAAAGTATAAGTTATATTATGTCCATGAAGGAAATGTATTACAAATCTGATAATGACAACGACGAGGACGTTAATGACGTTATTTGTTCGTCATATCGAGTTATGACACCATCAAAACAAAGGCTACATTAGAAGGACACACTGCACTAGTACTTACGTTGTAACAATGACATGCGAAATAGAACATAATTCGAAAGATAAAGAGCATGAGAAAACAGTATTACTTGAACGCGAATTCATGCACTGCAATGAAAACACCCATTAATCAAAAATGACTGCAATGAAAACACGCATTAATCAAAGATGACTGCAATGAAAACACCAGTAATCAAAGATGACTGCAATGAAAACACCAAGTAATCAAAGATGACTGCAATGAAAACATCCATTAATCAAAGATGACTGCAATGAAAACACCAGTAATCAAAAACGACTGCAGTGACAACACCCATTAATCAAAAATGACTGCAATGAAAACACCCAGTAATAAAAAATGACTGCAATGAAAACACCCAGTAATCAAAAACGACTGCAGTGACAACACCCAGTAATAAAAAATGACTGCAAGGAAAACACCCAGTAATAAAAAATGACTGCAATGAAAACACTCATTAATCAAAGATGACTGCAATGAAAACACTCATTAATCAAAAATGACTGCAATGAAAACACTCATTAATCAAAGATGACTGCAATGAAAATACTCATTAATCAAAGATGACTGCAATGAAAACACTCATTAATAAAAAAAAATGACTGCCATGAAAACACTTATTAATCAAAAATGACTGCAATGAAAACACTCATTAATCAAAAATGACTGCTGAGGAAAACACCCAGTAATAAAAAATGACTGCAATGAAAACACTCATTAATCAAAGATGACTGCAAGGAAAACACTCAGTAATCAAAAATGACTGCAATGAAAACACTCATTAATCAAAAATGACTGCAAGGAAAACACCCAGTAATAAAAAAATGACTGCAATGAAAACACCAATTGATTAAAAATGACTGCAATGAAAACACTCATTAATCAAAAAATGACTGCCAGGAAAAACCCAGTAATCAAAAATGACTGCAATGAAAGCACCAATTGATTAAAAATGACTGCAATGAAAACACCCATTAATCAAAAAGTATTAAATATCTGGAACCTTGAGAGCGTTGGACGTGTTTGTATCACATCAAAGGTCGGTAAGACATACACACTGGGTTTGACAACAAGGTGAAATCATTCTATAATTGCCTTTCTTTTCTGTATTTCAAATATTAGTTGACTCTGGATTTGACAAGAGGGGATCATTCTTCAACGATTTTCTTTTCTGCCATTCAAATATTGATTGACTTTAGATTTGACAAGACAGAATCATTCTTCAAGGATTTTCTTTTCCGTCATTCTCTTATTACTTGAAACTTGACTTGACAAGATAGAATCATTCTCCAACTCTACAACGACTTTCCCTTCTGTCATTCAAATGTTACTAGACACTGGAATTCATAAGATAGAATCATTCTCCAACTCTACAACGACTTTCCCTTCTGTCATTCAAATGTTACTAGACACTGGAATTCATAAGATAGAATCATTCTCCAACTCTACAACGACTTTCCCTTCTGTCATTCAAATGTTACTAGACACTGGAATTCATAAGATAGAATCATTCTCAAGCAACTTTCTTTTCTTTTGTTCTATTATTATGACAGCGGATTTGAACAGATACACATTCTCCAACGACTTTTTTCTGGCATTCAAATACTAGTTGACACTGGATTTGACAAGATATAATCATTTATCAAACAGCTTTCTTTTCTCTTATTCAAATATTAGTTGACGCTGGATTTGACAAGATATAAATATTTATCCAACAGCTTTCTTTTCTCTTATTCAAATATTAGCTCACGCTGGATTTGACAAGATATAATCATTATCAAACTCTTCAACGATTTTCTTTTCTGTCATTGAAATATTAGTAGACACTGCATTTGACATTGTAGAATCATTCTCCAACGACTTTCTTTTCTGTCATTCAAAGTTAGTTGGCACTGCATCTGACATTGTAGATCACTTTGTCCATGAGCTAGAAAGAAACACATCCAAACGTCACCCGAAGTTTCACCCTCCCTTTCTCCATAGACGAGACAGAAAAACATTCAGACGTCATCCAAAGTTACACCCTCCCTTTCTCCATAGACGATACAGAAAAAACATTCAGACGTTACCCAAATTTACACTCTTCCTTTCTCCATGGACGAGACAGAAAAACATTCAGACGTTACCCAAATTTACACTCTTCCTTTCTCCATGGACTAGAAAAGAAAGACATGCAGACGTTACCCAAATTTACACTCTTCCTTTATCCATAGACCAGACTGAAAGACATGCAGACGTTACCCAAATTTACACTCTTCCTTTCTCCATGGACTAGAAAGAAAAGACATGCAGACGTTACCCAAATTTACACTCTTCCTTTCTCCATGGACTAGAAAGAAAAGACATGCAGTCGTTACCCAAAATTTACACTCTTCCTTTCTCCATGGACTAGAAGAAAGACATGCAGACGTTACCCAAATTTACACTCTTCCTTTATCCATGGACCAGACAGAAAGACATGCAGACGTTACCCAAATTTACACTCTTCCTTTCTCCATGGACTAGAAAAGAAAAGACATGCAGATGTTACCCAAATTTACACTCTTCCTTTCTCCATGGACTAGAAAGAAAGACATGCAGACGTTACCCAAATTTACACTCTCCCTTTCTCCATGGACTAGAAAGAAAGACACCCAGACGTTAGTCAAAGTTACACTCTCCCTTTCTCCATGAACGAGACAGAAATACATCCAGACGTCACCCAAAGTTAAAGAATAAAATCTCCATTAGTTCCTGAAAAAATGAAAATAACTATAGAACAACTTTCAGATTATCAATTAGATTTATTAAAAAAGAAGATAGAACTTTAGGAAATGAAGAAAAATTACTTGTAACATTAAAAGATAAAAATAAATATATTATACATCATATTATTTTAAAAGCATATACAAAATTAGGAATGAAAGTTAAAAACGGATATAGAATAATTTCATTCAATGAATCTGATTGGTTAAAAGAATATATTGATTTTCATACTGAACAAAGAACTAAATCAAAATCATCAATTGAAAAAGATTTATGGAAATTAATGAATAATGCTTTTTATGGAAAAACAATGGAAAACATAAGAAATAGAAATGAAATAAAATTATTTATAGATAAAAAAGAAATTCAAAAACATATTAACAAACCGAACTTTAAAGATTCAGTAATATTTAATGATAATTTTTTGGAATAATTAATAATGTAACATCTATTAAATTTAATAAACCAATTTATTTAATAAATGTGTATATTAGATTATAGTAAATTATTAATGTATCAACTTTATCATGATGTTGTTAATGAGTTATGGCCCTAATAATGAATTAGTTGCATCAGATTCAGTAACAGGAGATACACAAATATTATTAAAACATAAAAATAATATTTATTTTGAGAAAATTGAAGATATAGTAGACGAATATAAACATACTAAAAATGATAAATTCTACCATAATTTAAGTAATATAGAAGTATGGTCTAATAAAGGATGGAGTAAATTAAATAGGATAATAAAACATAAAGTTAATAAGGAAATATTTAGAGTTACTACTTCCTTGGGTTTTTAGATGTAACTGAAGATCACTCATTAATAAGAGACGATAATGAAATAATTAAACCTAAAGATCTAATTTTAAATACTAATTTATTATATAATATAAGTTATACACCCGACATAGAAGTATTAGATAAAAAAGTATTTTTAGAATTAAAACCTGAAACATTAGAAGAGAAAAAAGCTTTTATAGAAGGATTCTTCTTAGCTGATGGAACAAGTGGAATATATAGGAAAACATATTCCTGGAATTTAAATAACCAGGATTTAGAATTACTTAATAATTGTTTGGATTATTGTAGAGAGTTATATCCTACTGATTTTAAAATAATTGATTGTATGAAATCATCAGCAGTTCATCGAGTAGGACCAAAGTGTGATATAAAATAAATGAAAATTAAATATTCAAAGTTTTATAGTGATAAAAGAGAAGATTATTCCTAATAAGATATTAAATAAATCATATAATTATAGATTATTTTTCTTCAGAGGTTTTATGCAGGAGATGGTGATAGAAAAGGTAAATCATTTGGATTCTCTCAAAAAAATAAAATAACTATTTTAACTTTAAATTACTTAGTTAATTCATTAGGATATAATACAAATATTAATACTAGATTTGATAAACCGAATGTATTTTAGCTTATGTATAACTAAAAAGGATCAAATAGCTAATGTGAAAAAAATAGAATCATTAGGAATTAGAGATGAAATAGTTTATGATTCATCAACAGAAACAGAAGACTTTAATTGTGTTTTTCCATTAATAATTCATAATACTGATTCAATAGTATTATGAATCAATACTCCTAATAGTATATGTGAAGATATGAAAAATAAAACCCTAACTACGAATCTTTCTTAATATTTAAATAATGATTCAATTCAAAATATATTTGATACATCAGAACATCCTAAAGAACATCATTTACATTCAACTAAAAATAAAAAAAAGTAATTGGAAAATTTAAAAATGAATCAAATGGAAAAATTATGAATGAAATTGTATTTTTAAGAAGTAAAGCATATTCATTCACAATGACAGATTTAAAAGAAATAAAAAAAATTGAAAGGAATTGGTAAAAAACAACTATTAAAAAAGATATAAAATTCGATGATTATAAATATTGTTTATTTAATAAAAAATTAAAATGAGTACAATGTATACAATGAATTCTGAAAAACATGAAATGTTTATAAATGAAGTAAATAAAAAAGTATATCCCCATTTGATGATAAAAGATATATTTTAGAGGATGGAATAAATACACTTCCTTTTTATAAACCATTGTAAAATTTTAAATTTACTTCCATCACTTTGGAATTGTATAATTCTATCAGAAACAATTATAGCATATGCTTCCATGTTTGGTTCAGATTTTTTTTATCAAATTTCATTTAACTAACTGTACTATCAGTAATACCACCCTTAATACTATCAGATTGATTACTAACATCAATAACAAATAATGGATATAAATCTTTATAATCAAATGGTGAAATATTAGAAGTGGAATCATACCCAAACAATTTTTTAAACTTAACAGCTTCTTTAAACATTCTACTAAATTGATTTTCATCAAAATTTAGATTATAATCTATTTCAGGATATCTTATTGAATTTAAACTTACAACAATATGTTTCATTAGCATGCCAAAACAATGCTTTATTAAATGATTCTTTATCATGTTTATTTATTTTGAAATCCAATAATAATATATCTTAGTTTTTCTGGATTGCTACTTGTTGATAGACGCCAATCAAATGTATTTTCTTGTGGAATTGAAATATTTTCACCATGTAAGTTTTTATAAACGATAGTGTAATTAACTTTATTTTTATTGCTTGCATTAATTTATTGTCATATTCTAAACTTAGTTTCACATGTGGAACAAACCATGATAATTTATTCAATTTTACCATTCCACCTTTTGTCATTGTACCTCCAGTTTCAATTTCTTTTTCCATCTTTGTCAGTGTTTTCTAATTCTTTTTTGAAACACAATATGCACTGCATCTTTACTAGACTGTTTTTCTGTATAATGATAATTCATGTTCAAATCCATACATTACCTTATTATAAGTTTCACAGAATCCAAAAATATGTTTAAGTGGAATGCAAAAACTAAAGGTTCCTTTTGGTTTAGGTTTTCCCATAATATAATAATGTCTGGTAAGGAATCCATTTCCGCCAAATTGATTAGATTTATCTTTATACCATAATTGATTTATTCCTTCGGTTTTCTCAAAATCTTCTGAATATTTCAAATACTCCATCATAGTTGTCATTTCTCCAGGATAATTTAAACTTTCAATTTCTTGTCCACTTACTTTATATTTAATATTACTGAATAAATACATCAACGCATTATTGATCAATGCTACTTTATCTTCTTCTTTATAATCACTTTCAACACCATTTTTATCTCTAACTAGTTGTCCTTCAAATTCTAAATAACTTTCGGATATATCTAAAAACGTATCCTGATTATTAATTTTATTCTTATTTCATTACTTTTGTTTAAGGAAGAACTACCCACATCAGGAGTATATTTATGAAGTTCGCACTCTTGTATACTTTCATCCATAATAAATTTTTCACTCAGATTTAATTTATCCATTTTTTAGAATATTTTTTAATCAAATATAATTTCTTCATCGATTATTTTTTCTGTTGAAAAAGCAATTTTATTTATATAATATACATCATTGTAAATAGTTATGTTATTCAGTCTTATCTCACCAGTAACTTCTAGTTTAATTCTTCTGGGGAAGATTTTTATTGCATAGCCTGTCTTAGTTTTTATAATTCTTATACTAAAATCTTTAGTTTTTTTAATTTTCAATCGATATATTTGACCCTTCTAAGATTGGTTCTGAGACTTTGTTTTCACCAGAAATATGCCCATGAATGACAAATACAGAATCGACAGGAGGATCTATTAATATTTTCGTATCTGCTAGTAGTTTAGTATTAAATATAAAACAACTGCGGTGTGGTCCAATTTTATGTTTTTTATTTGCTGCCAATATAATATTTACCCCCGTGTTTTGTTAATATTGCTGTATCTTCATATACTTCTATTGGAATATAATTACCAATCATACTTCCAGAATTAAATAGTTTTTGAATAATATTATTTTCAGATTTATATGTAATTGAATTATTCTCAACTTTAAAATTGATATCCCAACCATGTTTACTTTCAATAAGTTTTCCATTTATTATTATGATAAGCAATGTTTAAAGGGGTATATTTTTTTAAGTTTATCTTTATTAAAAAATATTTTCATTTTCTGATAAATCGTTTTCGCTCTTTCATAAGTTCCTTTTTATTTAATCTCATTCCATAAATATTTTTTATTTCCTTTATTATTTAATCCATCAACATTCTCTAAATCATTTAAGTTTTCTCTATGACTGTGAATTATAATAATTTCCTCTTCATCACTATCATCCATTAGTCCAAATTTTATTAAAGAAAAATTATATCATCAGAATTTCATTCCTTTTGACATTTTGACAAGAAAGTATAAACATAAATGACCATACAACTTGATGACCTAGATAGAATTTATGTTCATCGGGATATCAGAGACCAAAACTGTCAAAATAATAAATATCATTATTTTTTAACAATAACAAATCAATGTATGTACTTGAGAATCTTCACTGTCCGCTAAATTTATTATTCCACATTCTTTTTTATTTGGTTTAGATGGAAGTTTGTCTCTTAGATATACACCTCTGAAATTCTTTATTTTCATGTCCTTAACAATACAGAAAAATATCATAATTGGATAAGATTTATTTTCTAGAATAATATTTTCTACTGAGATATATTTTACATTATCCATTTTTTTACTAATTAAAATGGAAATGATATATTGCGTGAAATGTGAACTAAAAAACATATACAACAGATAAATATCAAACTACAACAATAAATAATAAAAATATGTTAAAAGGCAAATGTATTTGTTTGTGGGACGATAAAATCTAAATTTGCTGGTAAAGTTGGCAGATACAATAATTAATAAAATGCCAGAGATACATAGCCCTGGTTATAATTTTCTAGGGCATTTTACTTAATTAGATTTAAGACTTGATTCTGAAAATAATCCTTTACCTGGTTCAAAACCAATAAATGAATTAGAGTGAAGTTGCAATGCATCTGATATCTGTTATGATAAACATCAAAAAAGTTTAAAGATAAGAATAAAATATGTGATAAAAAAAATGTTGGATAATATGAAAATGTTGAAACCAAAGAGTATTAATGAATGGGTAAATAAAAAAAGCATAGTCGGGAACGATTGGTTTAAAATATGTGAGTGGACTTGGGGTCATGAAAAAGATAGATGACTAACTACGGATCTAGCGAATGAACACCATAAACCAATTATTAGGAAATTTAAAAAAGAAAAGTAATCGTATATGGTGTTGATCAAATATGGGCTAGGATCTCATAGATATGCAGAAATATTCAAAACAAAATAAACACTATAAATATCTGTTAACTGTTATAGATATATTTTCAAAATATGCCTGGGTTATACCTTTAAAAGCTAAAACAGGATTAGACGTTGCAAATGCTTTTCAAATATTATTTACAGAGAGAAAACCAGAAAAAATATGGGTTGATAAGGGAACTGGGTTTTTTAATAAAATTATGAGGAATTTATAAATCAAATAACATACAATTAAATACACCACAAAATGAAGAAAAAGTCCTGTGTTATTGAAAGATTTAATAGAACTCTTAAAGAAAAAATGTTTTTAAATATTTTACTGCTTATGATACTACTAAATATTATGATGTATTAGAAACATTTATTAAAGAATATAATAACACATTTTCATAATACAATTAAAAAGACACCAGTCGAAGGAAGTAAAAAGAAAATGAACAGGATATTTATTCTAAGTGTTTCAGGATGAATTGTGTGACAAAAAGCCTCGATTTAAAGTAGGTGATCGAGGTGAGAATTACTAAGTATAAAAAAAAAAAAGCCCGCTTTGAGAAAAGGATACACTATTAACTTCACTCAAAGAAATTATTTGTTATTGACAAACTGTTACAAACTAACCCTAGCCATATAAAATCCGTGAATTTCAGGAAAGGGTATGCACGCGCCTAATTTAAGATTTTGTGTTTTAATACCCCAGTTACTAGCAATGTTTTGTACATTTCTCTCATTCCTCTTTTATAAAAAAAAAAAATGACACAATAGTACATAATCAGACATATTAAGACGGTGATCTCAACAAATACAAACCTATGCGCGTTCCTCTCTACCCTGTCCCGCCATACCGCCGTTGTCAAACCTGATACCGTCGCCCTCTACATCGTGGCGGTCTGCAAGACAGAGAGGAAGAAAAAGACAAACACAGACAGAAACAGACAGGTGATCTCAACAAGTACAAACCCCTATACCGTTTCGGTTGAATAAAAAGATGAAATTATAATTCCAGACAAACAGTATGTCCGCCTTTGCAAAGAAGAAAGGATCTACTTGCATAGAAAAGTAAACAAACATGGATACCAAACTCAAAAATAATAGAGGTGGTGCAGTAGTACAAACCCTATACCGTTTCAGACAGAAACAGACAGAAACAGACATGTGATCTCAACAAGTAGAAAACCCTATACTACTGACGTTACCCAAAGTTACACTCTTCCTTTCTGCATGGACTAGAGAAAAACATACAGACGTCACCCAAAGTTAAACTCTCTCTCTGTCTGGAAGCATATGCAGGCTAAGAAAGACATCCAGACGAGTAAAGAAAACATGCAGACGTTAAATGTTGCACCCCCTTTCTCCATGGAGGAGAAAGACAAACATCCAGACGTCACCCAAATTTACACTCCCTTTCTGCGTGGACTAGAAAGACAGACACCCAGACTTTACCAAAGTTACACTCTCCCTTTCTCCATGGACGATACAGAAAGACGTACAGACGTTACCCAAAGTTACACTCTCACTTTCACAAGACAGACGTTATTTGTATAAGGCCACTCGATTGCACCGAGTTAAGGTAGCGGACCTCTCAACCAAATTACCGTTGCGAGTTCACGCACGACAAGTCGAAACATTGTCTCGAGTTGCTGTTTTTATTTAATTAGAGTAACATGGATCGACATCTAGTCCGATCGGAAAGGGACGGTCAAAAGCAGGCTCCGTCTACACTTGTTAAAGGCCACTTGACCGTTCACAGGGCAGTCCTGACATCTCCATAGTTGTTGATTCGAGTAAAATTCTAATGCAACCAAACATCGACATTATTATAATCATATCGTCCATAGCTGTAGTCTCCCTTCTTATCCCTACTAAACGTTATGTGCATTATTAGTATCGTTATTGATCTGAAATATCAATATTAGGACTATACTCCATGTCTACACTATAGAAGGGGTGTAATTCATTTCATTACTCAAATTTCAATATCACACAACCAAAGGGACAGAGTTATGTTTCTTCAAATAGGTTGGTTTGTTATAGTCAATAATTTCACGTCGTACAAAATGTTATTGGCAGTGTCATTTTATGGATAACCCGTTTATTTAACATCGTTTCATGTTTTAACACTGATATTTGTGTATGTGTAAGGAAGAACTCAAACAACTGGTTAATGAACACACTGATATGTGTGTATGTTTAAGGAAGAACTCAAACAACTGGTTTTATGAATGATATGAGTGTATGTGTAAGAAAGAACTCAAACAACTGGTTTATGAACACACTGATATGTGTGTATGTGTAAGGAAGAACTCAAATAACTGGTTCATGAACACACTGATTTGTGCGTATGTGTAAGGAAGAACTCAAATAACTGGTTCATGAACACACTGATTTGTGCGTATGTGTAAGGAAGAACTCAAATAACTGGTTCATGAACACACTGATTTGTGCGTATGTGTAAGGAAGAACTCAAATAACTGGTTCATGAACACACTGATTTGTGCGTATGTGTAAGGAAGAACTCAAACAACTGGTTTATGAACACACTGATATGTGTGTATGTGTAAGACAGAACTCAAACAACTGGTTTATGAACACACTGATATTTGTGTATGTGTAAGAAAGAACTCAAACAACTGGTTTATGAACACACTGATATTTGTGTATGTGTACGAAAGAACTCAAACAACTGGTTTATGAACACACTGATATGTGTGTATGTGTAAGGAAGAACTCAAACAACTGGTTTATGAACACACTGATATTTGTGTATCTGTAAGGAAGAACTCAAACAACTGGTTAATGAACACACTGATATGTGTGTATGTTTAAGGAAGAACTCAAACAACTGGTTTATGAACACACTGATATGTGTGTATGTGTAAGAAAGAACTCAAACAAGTGGTTTATGAACACACTGATATGAGTGTATGTGTAAGAAAGAACTCAAACAACTGGTTTATGAACACACTGATATGTGTGTATGTGTAAGGAAGAACTCAAATAACTGGTTCATGAACACACTGATTTGTGCGTATGTGTAAGGAAGAACTCAAATAACTGGTTCATGAACACACTGATTTGTGCGTATGTGTAAGGAAGAACTCAAATAACTGGTTCATGAACACACTGATTTGTGCGTATGTGTAAGGAAGAACTCAAATAACTGGTTCATGAACACACTGATTTGTGCGTATGTGTAAGGAAGAACTCAAACAACTGGTTTATGAACACACTGATATGTGTGTATGTGTAAACAAATAACTCAAACAACTAGTTTATGAACACACTGATATGTGTGTATGTGTAGAAGAACTCAAACAAGGGGTTTATGAACACACTGATATGTGTGTATGTGGCAGAAAGAACTCAAACAAACTGGTTTTATGAACACACTGATATGTGTGTATGTGTAAGAAAGAACTCAAACAACTGGTTTATGAACACACTGATATTTGTGTATGTGTAAGGAAGAACTCAAACAACTGGTTAATGAACACACTGATAATGTTTAACTCAAACAACTGGTTTATGAACACACTGATATGTGTGTATGTGTAAGAAAGAACTAAAAACAACTGGTTTATGCATTGACACTGATATGTGTATGTGTAATAAATAACTCAAACAACTGGTTTATGAACACGCTGATATGTGTGTATGTGTAAGGAAGAACTGGCTAGTGGTTTATGAACACACTGATATGTGTATGTGTAAGAAAGAACTCAAACTGAACACACTGATATGTGTATAAGAAAGAACTCAAACAAGTGGTTGATGAACACACTGAACACCGATATGTGTGTATGTGTAAGAAATGTGCCTATGAACACACTGATATGTGTGTATGTGTAAGAAAGAACCTCCAAACAACTGGTTTATGAACACGCTGATATGTGTATGTGTAAGGAAGAACTGAAACAAGTGGCTGCAACACACTGATATATCTGTGTATGTGTAAGAAAAGAAATCTCAAACAACTGGTTGATGAACACACTGATATGTGTGTATGTGTAGAAAAGAACTCACACAACTGGTTTATGAACACACTGATGGAAAAGAAAGAATGTGGTTTATGTATATGTGCAAGAAAGAACTCAAATAACTGGTTTATGAACACACTGATATGTGTGTATGTGTAAGAAAGAACTGAAATAACTGGTTTATGAACACACTGATATGTGAGTATGTGTAAGGAAGAACTCAAATAACAGGTTTATGAACACGCTGATATGTGTGTATGTGTAAGGAAGAACTCAAACAACTGGTTTTCATGAACACACTTGTGTAATGTTTCATGTGATATGTGTGTATGTGTAAGAAGAACTCAAACAAGGTTGCAGGAACACACTGATATGTGTGTATGTGTAAGAAAGAACTCAAACAACTGGTTTATGAACACACTGATATGTGTGTATGTGTAAGAAAGAACTCAAACAAGTGGTTTATGAACACACTGATATGTGTGTATGTGTAAGAAAGAACTCAAACAACTGGTTTAGGAACACACGTCACACCACTAACTAGATTTGAACATTGCAGACAATCGTCAAACACCACAAACTAGGATTTGAACATTGGAGACAATCGTCAAACACCACAAACTAGGATTTGAACATTGGAGACAATCATCAAACACCACCAACTAGGATTTGAACATTGGAGACAATCGTCAAACACTACTAACTAGATTCGAACATTGGAGACAATCCTCAAACACCACTAACTAGGATTCGAACATTGGAGACAATCGTCAAACACCACTAACTATGATTCGAACATTGGAGACAATCCTCAACACCACTAACTAGGATTCGAACATTGGAGACAATCATCAAACACCACTAACTATGATTTGAACATTGGAGACAATCATCAAACACCACAAACTGTTATGAGATCTGAACAATTTAGACAATCATCAAACACCATAACTAGATTCGAACATTGAGACAATCGTCAAACACCACTAACTATGATTCGAACATTGGAGACAATCCTCAAACACCACCAACTAGGATTTAAACATTGGAGACAATCATCAAACACCACCAACTAGGATTTGAACATAGGAGACACTCATCCAAACACCACTAACTAGGATTCGAACATTGGAGACAATCATCTAACTCCATTACCTAAGATTCGAACATTTGATTCACCACCTATTCCTAAGCTAGACGTGCTGTGACGTTTCCAAGTAGACTCACCTCATAGGTCTCTGTGATTTATCACGTTTATAGTCATTGTAACTGTCTGTTGTGGTTTTGCACTATCTGTTCTATCTCAGCTTACTTTAACTGTTTGTTCTAGTTTGCTATTTGTTCTACCTCAGCATAGTTTAACTGTTTGCTCTAGTTTGCTATCTGTTCTACCTCAGCTTAGTTTAACTGTTTGCTCTGGTTTGCTATCTGTTCTATCTCAGCTTAGTTTAACTGTTTGCTCTGGTTTCCTATCTGTTCTATCCAGCTTAGTTTAACTGTTTGCTCTGGTTTGCTATCTGCTCTACCTCAGCTTAGTTTAACTGTCTGTTGTGGTTTGCTATTTTAACTAGTTTAACTGTCTGTTGTGGTTTGCTATTTGTTCTACATCAGCTTAGTTTAACTGTCTGTTTGTGGTTTGCTATTTGTTCTATCTCAGCTTAGTTTAACTGTCTGTTGTGGTTGGTTTATTTGTTCTACGTCAGCTTAGATTAACTGTCTGTTGTGGTTTGCTATTTGTTCTACGTCAGCTTAGTTTAACTGTCTGTTGTGGTTTGCTATATGTTCTACCTCAGCTTAGTTTAACTGTCTGTTGTGGTTTGCTATTTGTTCTATCTCAGCTTAGTTTAACTGTCTGTTCTGGTTTGCTATCTGTTCTATCTCAGCTAGTTTAACTGTCTGTTGTGGTTTGCTATTTGTTCTATCTCAGCTTAGTTTAACTGTCTGTTGTGGTTTTCATTTGTTCTATCTCAGCTTAGTTTAACTGTCTGTTGTGGTTTGCTATTTGTTCTATCAGCAAGTTTAACTGTTTGCTCTGGTTTGCTATCTGTTCTACCTCAGCTTAGTTTAACTGTCTGTTTTGGTTTGCTATTTTTTCTACCTCAGCTTTTTAACTGTCTGTTGTGGTTTGCTATTTGTTAATATTTGTTCTATCTCAGCTTAGTTTAACTGTCTGTTGTGGTTTGGCTATTTGTTCTATCTCAGCTTAGTTTAACTGTCTGTTGTGGTTTGCTATTTGTTCTATCTCAGCTTAGTTTAACTGTCTGTTTTGGTTTGGCTATTTGTTCTATCTCAGCTTTAGTTTGTTGCACTGCTCAAAACATGTCTTATATCTCCGAGTAATTCATTTTCAAGAAAATGTTTTCTGAGTCGAGTAATTCATTCTCAAGAAATGTCTTGTTATTCGAGTAAATCATATTCGTAAGTTTTAAATCAGTTTAATCCTAAAAGTTAGATGGAATGAATGAAATGATTGTCATCTTGTTAAGATAGATAAATGTTTGTCATATGCTATTGTATGTTCATAAACCAATGGAGTTATATCCCTTTGTCGTTGATCCCAATGTCTCTTCGTAATCTCAGTGTCTTGTGCAGGGCACGTGTTGGTTATCTTTAAATTAAGTCGTTGTTCCTAAACCAGTTGTTTGAGTTCTTTCTTACATACAGACATATCTGTGTGTTCATAAACCAGTTGTTTGAGTTCTTTATTACCAATACACACATACCTGTGTGTTCGTAAACCAGTTGTTTGAGTTCTTTATTACACATACACACATATCAGTGTGTTCATAAACCACTTGTTTGAGTTCTTTTTCTTACACATACACATATATCAGTGTGTTCATAAATCACTTGGTTGAGTTCTTTCTTACACATATACACATATATCACTGTGTTCATAAACCACATGTTCTTACACATTGTGTGTTCATAAACCAGTTGTTCGATTTCTTCCTTACACATTGTGTGTTCATAAACCACTTGTATGAGTTCTTCCTTACACATACACACATATCAGTGTGTTCCTAAACCAGTTGTTTGAGTTCTTTCTTACACATTGTGTGTTCATAAACCAGTTGTTTGGGTTCTTCCTTACACATACACACATATCAGTGTGTTCATAAACCAATTGTTTGAGTTCTTCCTTACATTGTGTGTTCATAAACTACTTGTTTGAGTTCTTCCTTACACATTGTGTGTTCATAAACCAGTTGTTTGAGTTCTTCCTTACACATACACACATATCAGTGTGTTCATAAACCACTTCTTTGAGTTCTTTCTTCACATTGTGTTATCATAAACCAGTTGTTTGAGTTCTTACTTACAAATAACACATATCAGTGTGTTCATAAACCACTTGTTTGACTTCTTTCTTACACATTGCATGTTCATAAAACCAGTTGTTTGAGTTCTTCCTTACACATACACATATATCAGTGTGTTCATAAACCACTTGCTTGAGTTGTTCCTTACACATACACACATATCTGTGTGTTCATAAACCACTTGTTTGAGTTCTTCCTGGCACATTGTGTGTTCATAAACCAGTTGTATGAGTTCTTCCTTACATATTGTGTGTTCATAAACCTGTTGTTTGAGTTCTTCCTTACACATTGTTTGTTCATAAACCAGTTGTTTTAGTTCTTCCTTACACAGTGTGTGTTCATAAACAAGTTGTTTTGAGTTCTTCCTTACATTGTGTGTTCATAAACCAAATGTTCGAGTTCTTCCTTACACATACACACATATCAGTGTGTTCCTAAACCAGTTGTTTGAGTTCTTCCTTACACATTGTGTGTTCATAAACCAGTTGTTTGAGTTCTTCCTTACACATACACATATATCAGTGTGTTCATAAACCACAAATGTTTGAGTTCTTTCTTACGCATTGTGTGTTCATAAACCAGTTGTTCGATTTCTTCCTTACACATTGTGTTCTCATAAACTACTTGTTTGAGTTCTTCCTTACACATTGTTTGCTCATAAACCAGTTGTTTGAGTTCTTCCTTACACATTGTTTGCTCATAAACCACTTGTTTGAGTTATTCCTTACACATGCACACATATCAGCGTGTTCATAAACCACTTGTTTGTCTTCTTTCTTACACATGCACACATATCAGTGTGTTCATAAACCACTTGTTTGAGTTCTTCCTTACACATGCACACATGTCAGTGTGTTCATAAACCACTTGTTTCAGTTCTTTCCTTACACATACACATATCAATGTGTTCATAAACCAGTTGTTTGAGTTCTTTCTTACACATACACACATATCAGTGTGTTCATAAACCACTTGTTTTAGTTCTTTTCTACACATACACACATATCAGTGTGTTCCTAAACCAGTTGTTTGAGTTCTTTCTTACACATACACACATATCAGTGTGTTCATAAACCAGTTGTTTGAGTTCTTCCTTACACATACACACATATCAGTGTGTTCCTAAACCACTTGTTTGAGTTTTGTTACATATACACACATCATCAGTGTTCATAAACCAGTTGTTTGAGTTCTTTTCTACACATACACACATATCTGTGTGTTCATAAACCACTTGTTTGAGTTCTTTCTTACACATACACATATCAGTGTGTTCATAAACCAGTTGTTTGAGTTCTTCCTTACATATACACATATCAGTGTTCATAAAGCACTTGTTTGAGCTATTCCTTACACACATACACACATATCAGTGTGTTATAATAATAAACCCAGCAAAGAAGACAGACAAAACTAAAAACCTGACGTTTCGTATAAATATAGCGCAACAGACATGACGAAATAATTTATTTATTTAATAATATGCACAATTTACACAACATGTCATCATTGTAAGAACAAACTGAGATAGATAACGTAAACAACAAAGATATGTATGTCCTGCAATGCAGTGTCTGGATCTCTTTGCTATTTCACGGGGTTTTTTAATCGGTTTTAATGTTGTTTATCTGCCTTTACGTTTTTCATCTGTTTTTTTTTTTTTTAATTTATGTCTTTTTTGTATGTTTTTATTAATGATAATTTGCATACAAGAAAACGTATTCTCCCTTATCGTTGGTCAATAATGACATTGAATAATCCACAAAGAATAATAACACATTGTTTTTGAGAGAGTGGTGTTCTTGTTGTAGAGGAGTGGTGTTCTGTTGTTGTTGTTGTAGTTGTTGTGTATGTGTGTGTCTATCTCTTACACTTGTTTTCTTTGTTTGCTTTCGGCAGGAGAATGGGGCAGATGGGCGATTTATAGATTGTTTCTGGTGTTTTTATATTTTCAGGTGTGATGTTTTAAATTTAAAATAAGGGAAACAAACGCTTGTAAAAACAAATCATCTGAACTCATCCTGGACAGGCTACACCAACAAATTAAAAAAAAAAATCTTTTATGTTGCTTAAAAAAAACAACCATTATGTATCAAAAACCACACACCGTGAATACATTTATGCCCATGGAACTTTTTATCAACGATGCCTGTATAACTCAATTTGAACTTTGGCCCATCTTTTCATTTAGATTTTCTTAGCTTGAACCCTAAATATGAGGATGTATTTTACCCATCTCTCCCACCACCCCAGCCCGGCACCGCAACCCCATCGCACCCACCTCATGACTCCATTCTCATGAAAACCAGGGAAGTCAGCTTCTTGAAAGCCTGTCAGAAGGTCACAGCCCTAAGCCAGGGAAATCAAGCTTTTTGGAAAGCCTGTCAGAAGGTCGCAGCCCCCAAGCCAGGGAAATTCACAGTGCTCCGTCAGAAAGTCACAGCCCTCAGCCAGGGAAATCGTTTTGAAAGCCTGTCAGAAGGTCACAGCCCTAAGCCAGGGAAATCGTTTTGAAAGCCTCCACAGAAGGTCACAGCCCTAAGCCAGGGAAATTGTTTGATAAGCCTGTCAAAAGGTCATAGCACTAAGCCAGAGAAATCGTCTTTAAAAGCTTCCGTCGAAGGTCACAGTACTGCCAGAGAAATCGTTTTTGAAAGCCTTGCAGAAGGTCACAACACTAAGCCAGAGCACCGTTTTTGAAAGCCTGTGAGAAGGTCACCAGCACTAAGCCAGGGAAATCGTTTTTAAAGCCTGTCAGAAGGTCACAGCACTAAGCCAGAGTGAATCTGTTTTGAAAGTCTGTTTCAGAAGGTCACAGCCATAAGCCAGTGAAATCATTTTGAAAGCCTGTCAGAAGGTCATGGCACTAAGCCAGAGGAATCGTTTTTGAAAGCCTGTCAGAAGGTCACAGCACTAAGCCAGGGAAATACTTTTTAAAAAGCCGGTCAGAAGGTCACGTCACTAAATCAGAGAAATCGTTTTTAAAGCCTGTCAGAAGGTCACAGCACTAATAAAGAAATCCTTTTAAAAGCCTGTCAGAAGGTCACAGCACTAAGCCAAGAAATCTTAAAAAGCCTGTCAGGAAGATAACAGCACTAAGCCAAAGAAACTTTTTTTAAAAGCCTGCCAGAAGGTCACAGCACTAAGCCAAAGAAATCCTTTTAAAAGCCTGTCAAAAGTTGTCACGGCAAGTATCGCACTAGTCCTTACTTCCAGTCTAGCTGACATAAGTTAGGTCACAAATAAGAAACGAAACAACAACCTCTAGTCTCAAATCCTATTATACGGTTCGAACTTGTAATCTAACTGCTGATCTTGTGGATTGTGTACTGTGCTTGACCCCATTTTTTTTGTTAATCATCGGAGAGAGTATTATAAGCAAGCACTAAAGACTTACCATGGTAGATCCTATTGATTTTAAGGAAGTCATTCAAATTAGGCAGTCACATCTATATTTAGTTGAATTATCAGCTATATGTATATATATATATATATATATATATATATATATATATATATATATATATATATATATATATATAGGTAGATAGATAGATAGATAAGTATAATATAGTCAGTAATTTTCCATCAAGTCATATGACATGCATAGCCTCCCACTTTATAAAGAAAATGATAGGACCCTATAAATAGGACCATATACATAGGACCATATAGATAGACCATATATAAATACCATATAGATATGATATATAGGTAGGATAAATATGACCATATAAATAGAATGTATAGACAGGATATAGTCTGTAGATATGACCATTAGATAGGACCATCAAGGACCATATAGGAAAAACATAGAGATAGGACCATTAGATAAAAACCAAATAGAACAAGATAGGAATAGAAAGGACCATATAGATAGAACTATATAGACAGGACCATATAGATAGACTATATAGAAAGGACCATATAGATATAGACCATATAGATAGACTACATAGATAGGACCATATAGATATGACCGTATAGATAGGACCGTATAGATCAGACTATATAGATAGGACCATATAGATATGACCATAGATAGGATTCATATAGATAGGAACCATATAGATAGAAAACATATAGAGAGACCATAGATAGATAGGACCATATAGATAGGACCATATAAATAGGGACTATAGAAAGGACCATATAAATAGAACCATATAGATAGGACCATATAGATAGGACCATATAGACAGGACCATATAGATATGACATATATATAGGACCATATAGATAGGACCAATAGGACCATATGATATGACCATATAAATAGGACTTATATAGATAGGACCATATAGATAGGACATGTAGATGGGACCATATAGATAGGACCATATAGATAGGACCATATAGATAGACCATATAGATAGTGACCATATAGATAGGACCATATAGATAGGACCATATAGATAGGACCATATAAATAGGACCATATAGATAGGACCATATAAATAGGACCATATAGATAGGACCATATAGATAGGACCATATAAATAGGAGCATATAGATATGACCATATATATAGGACCATATAGATAGGACCATAATAGGACCATATAGATACGACCATATAAATAGGACCATATAGATAGGACCATATAGATAGGATCATGTAGATGGGACCATATAGATAGGACCATATAGATAGGACCATATAGATAGGACCATATAGATAGGACCATATAGATAGAGTATACAATTCATTGCAGAGATAGGAGGGGAGTTAGTAATTCAGAGGTAAAGTGTCAACCTCTCGACCAAAAGGTAGTGGATTCGAGCCCAGCCAACGGTTGAACAATTTGCTCGATTGTTTTCGAGCAAAATCTAACCCACTGGTCCAGGTAGGTGGATTGACACCTAGTCCCATCGGATACGGACTATAAATAGGAGGTCCCGTGTGCAGATAACAACTGTCTGTGCACTTTAATGATCACTTGGCTCTTTACAGGGCAGTCCTGGCAACATTTTTAAAGATCCCGATATCACTTTAGTTGTTGATGTGCGTAAACCAAATGAAACAAACAAACAAACAATCAAACAAACAAACAAACAAACAAATAAATAAACAAACAAACAAACAAACAAACAAATAAATAAACAAACAAACAAACAAACAAACAAATAAAAAAGCAGACATTAATAGTGAATAGTTTGGAATGCCATCTTCTGAAAATAAAGAAAGAAAATAGATGACAGATAAGAAACTGAAATTAGATGACCGATAAGAAACTGAAATTAGATGACAGATAAGAAACTGAAATTAGATGACAGATAAGAAACTGAAATTAGATGACAGATAAGAAACTGAAATTAGATGACCGATAAGAAACTGAAATTAGATGACAGATACGAAACTGAAATTAGATGACAGATAAGAAACTGAAATTAGATGACAGATAAATAACTGAAATTAAATGACAGATAAGAAAATGAAATTAGATGACAGATACGAAACTGAAATTAGATGATAATAAGAAATGAAATTAGATGACAGATAAGAAACAGAAATTTGATGACAAATAAGAAACTGAAATTAGAATCACAGATAAGAAACTTCCATTCTACCTTCCGGTCTATGGGTTTTAGATGCCTGAAACGATTTTTCTCAGGCTGTCCTGTCTCACAGTTTCTGTTCCTACAGTGAAAGTTACATTTCTTTGCGTTAATGCCTCTTTTATATCTTCTTCCCACTTTCTCCGAGGTCTGCCTTTTGGTCTTTTACCTGAGTTTTAGCACTATATACTGATTTAGCTATTTTATTGTCATTCGTTCTGTTAACATGCACAAACCATCTCAGTTGATTCATTTCTATCTTAGTTTGTATGCTATCTGCTTTGGTTTGATCTCTTATTGTTGTGTTTCTGATTTTGTCTCTTTTAGTTTTCCCTACTACTCTCTTAGATATTTCATTTCGGCTGCCTGCATTCTATTGTATTCCCTATTGTCTAAAGTCCAGGTTTCACTACCATAGAGGAGAGTAGGACAATAAACTGTGTGAGAAATTATTACGAAAGCATCAGCTAGTGGGAACTGACATGTTTTGAAATTTCAGATAAGTTGTTTACTCTCTTCCTTTATTGCATCGATAAATGTGTAATATATACATTTCTGCACGTTCAGTGTAAATTTTGCCTTGATTGATGTTTTCTTTCATTCACTCTCTATCATTTCTTCTTTCTAGACCCAGTGAGATATAGATCTAGTCTTATTTATCCCATTTTTTTCATTCTTGTTTCCCATACTCACACGTCTCTCTCTCTCTTTCTTTCTCTGCCTTTCTCTCTCTCTCTCTCTCTCTCTCTCTCTCTCTCTCTCTCTCTCTCTTTCTCTCTCTCTCTCTCTCTCTCTCTCTCTCTCTCTCTCTCTCTCTCTCTCTCTCTCTCTCTCTCTCTCTCTCTCTCTCTCTCTCTCTCTCTCTCTCTCTCTCTCTCTCTCTCTCTCTCGCTCTCTCTCTCTCTTTCTTCTCTTTCTTCTCTCTCTCTCTCATTTGCAAGAGCACATATTTGCAAATCTTTTCTCCATTTTTCGATCATGTCTCCCAGTCCATTCTTGCCATTATTTCTTCCTATCCAGTGTTGTCTGTTCCTACTTTTGCATTAAAATCTCCAATCAAGATAGTGACATCTAAAAGACTAGAGGGTAGCTTTTCTATCACTCCTTGTAACCGGTTGTAGAATTTATCCTTCTCGTCATCAGTCCCATTCATCAGCTTGTCGATGTCCTGTTAAGAATGCAAAGTATTGATGGTGATCCTCTTGTTTATTGACAAAAAATATAAGGTCATGGTAGAGATCCTGATTGTTTATTGACAACAACAAAAAATGACGTCATAGTGATCCTTCTGTTTCTCAGGGAGCTGAGAAAAATGACGTCATAATGATCCCGATTTGTTTCTTGACTAAAAAAATGACGTCATAGTGATTCCTCATTGTTTCTATGAGAGAACAAAAATGACGACATTCATATCTTAGGATCCCTTGATAAGTCTCTTGACTTTAAGTCATCCAAAATGACGTCAAGGTGATCCTTGAACCATGGGCTGGATTCCCACTCTCTAAGTGTTTATGTGCTGCTTTACATAAGATGAGAGCATCTGTTTTCACGGTGTGATCTTTGGTCTTTTCCGAATACAAACTTTGTTCTCTTGTTCCGAGATGTTTCTGTCCAAATTGTAACCAGTAGGATTCTGGCGATTCCAAGTTCAAATTCCCAAATGTTACGGTGCACCTCTTGGATGGTGTAGTGGCATGGGACAGAGTGGGGTGGAGAGGCCTCCAGACTTACTGTTCACGGCGATTGGCCTTTGCCCCACCTGGGATAAGGGTAGAAGTAAGTAAGTGAGTAAATATGAAAACTGCTTTTATAAGTATGTAAGTAAATGTCAAAAACTGCTTTCCATAAGTAAGTAAGTAAATGTCAGAAAAACTGCGTTCTATAAGTAAGTAAGTTTTTGTAAAAACTGCTTTCCATGTCAAAACTGTCTGTAAGTAAGTAAATGTAAAAAACTGCTTTTCTATAAGTATGTAAGTAAGTAAATGTAAAAACTGCTTTCTACACATTGTAAGTAAGTAAGTAAATGTAAAAACTGCTTTCTATAAGTATGTAAGTAAGTAAATGTAAAAAACTGCTTTCTATAAGTATGTAAGTAAATGTAAAAACTGCTTTCCATAAGTATGTAAATAAGTCAATGTAAAAACGGCGTTCTATAAGTAAGTAAGTAAGTAAATGTAAATGTAAAAACGGCGTTCTATAAGTAGAAGTAAGAAAATAAATGTAAAAACTGCTTTCCATAATAAGTAAGTAAGTAAATGAAAAAACTGCTTTCCATAAGTATGTAAGTAAGTAAATGTAAAAACTGCGTTCTATAAAGTAAGTAAGTAAGTAAATGTAAAAACTGCTTTCTATATGTATGTTAGTAAATGTAAAACTGCTTTCTATAAGTATGTAAGTAAATGTAAAAACTGCTTTCTATAAGTATGTAAGTAAATATAAAAACTGCTTTCTATAAGTGTGTAAGTAAATGTAAAACTGCTTTCTATAAGTAAGTAAATGTAAAAACTGCTTTCTATAAGTAAGTAAATGTAAAAACTGCTTTCTATAAGTATGTAAGTAAATATAAAAACTGCTTTCTATAAGTAAGTAAGTAAATGTAAAAACTGCTTTCTATAAGTATGTAAGTAAATGTAAAAACTGCTTTCTATAAGTATGCAAGTAAAAAATGTAAAATCTAAAATTTGCAAAGTTCTATAAGTAAGTAAGTAAGTAAATGTAAAATCTGCGTTCTATAAGTAAGTAAGTAAGTAAATATAAAAACTGCTTTCTATAAGTAAGTAAGTAAATGTAAAAACTGCTTTCCATAAGTAAGTAAGCAAGTAAATGTAAAAACTGCTTTCCATAAGTAAGTATGTAAGTAAATATAAAAACTGCTTTCTATAAGTAAGTAAGTAAATGTAAAAACTGCTTTCTATAAGTATGTAAGTAAATGTAAAAACTGCTTTCTATAAGTAAGTAAGTAAATGTAAAAACTGCTTTCTATAAGTAAGTAAGTAAATGTAAAAACTGTTTTCTATAAGTAAGTAAGTAAATGTAAAAACTGCTTTCTATAAGTAAGTAAGTAAATGTAAAAACTGCTTTTTATAAGTAAGTATGTAAATATAAAAACTGCTTTCAATAATGAAGTGTTTTCTTTGTAGTCTCCATGGGGGGGGGGGGGGTTCTAGAAAAATTGATAGCGAACTTGATTTTCTAAGTTTTTAAGACAATGGTCTCTAAAAAGAAGTGCCATGAAGTAAATTGATGAGACAATGAGCTCTAAACAGAAGTGCCATGAAGTAAATTGATGAGACAATGAGCTCTAAACAGAAGTGTCATGAAGTAAATTGATGAGACAATGAGCTCTAAACAGAAGTGTCATCTCAGTAGTCTCCATGGTACGTTGGGTATTGCCCTGAAATAAGTTTACTTACTTTGTATCTCAGTAGTCTCCATGGTACGTTGGGTATTGCCCTGAAATAACTTTACTTACTTTATATCTCAGTAGTCTCCATGGTACGTTGGGTATTGCCCTGAAATAACTTTACTTACTTTGTATCTCAGTAGTCTCCATGGTACGTTGGGTATTGCCCTGAAATAAGTTTACTTACTTTTGTATCTCAGTAGGCTTGTTGGTACTTTCGGTACAGGATGAGGTTATGTTCGACTTGTCGCAAATGGCCAAAGAACTGCTTTGCAGCGCCACACATGACTTTGACTAAATCATGCAACACTTTTTGACCAGCTCCTCCTGATTCAAGTAGGCAAACTCCTTCACAAATCCCTACGGACACAACAATTATAACCGTTAACCAAAAAAACTAAAACAAACCACAACGCTTATTAGTTTTACGTAACTCAGAAGGCTAACAAGAGATTGAGCTTCCTAACACGAACGTGTCATTCTAAATGTCATTGAGCAGACAAACTTACATAACACCACTATTACATAACACAATGTGGCGATTATCCTCAGGAAAGTCTCCTTGAGCAAACACCACTACAACATAATACACTGGGGGAGTATCTTCAGGACTTAATATGCGACAGGATGTATAGAATGTTATGACAACTCCTTTTTACCACATATTGCAGATATATATATATATCATAACAGGAATGGCAACTCCATTTTACCACATATTGCATATATATATTTCATAACAGGAATGGCAACACCATTTTACCACATATTGCACATATATACTTCATAACAGGAATGGCAACTCCATTTTACCACATATTGCACCTATATATTTCATAACATGAATGGCAACTCCATTTTACCACATATTGCACATATATATTTCATAACAGGAATGGCAACACTATTTTACCACATATTGCACATATATATATATATATATATATATATATATATATATATATATATATATATATATATATATATATATATATATATATAACAGGAATATAACTCTTTATTTTAGCATAACAGGAATGGCAACTCTTTTGTTACGATGTATCGCATGTATTCCATAACAGGAATGGAAACTCCTTTTCATGAAATTTTGCTAATATTACTATATTTCATAAAAGTGGTTTGTGGTTATTGGGAGTGAGTTGTTTTCAACTTTTTAACTTTAATTCTGTTGCAGTCAATACATTCGTAACTTTCCTTTTTGTAGCATTTTGTTTTGTTTTTTAGATGTTGGTAATAATTATGCATTGCCTGTATTGAACAGTATAAATAGATTTAAGTCACAATACAACACAATACAATAACAGTTTAGGCTCTACATGTATGTGCCTTTAAATGCCCTGTGAATTCAAACAGCACATTTTAATACATAAAATACATGCTAATAACATGTAGTTTAAAACATAACAAAACAAGCAAGGCACGACATACCAAAATTCAATCGATTAGCTTCTAATAATACATTTTAAAGAAACTACTTCTAATCAATCATATATCTAAATCAATTCTTTATCTTCAGAAATGATTTGCTGTTGTTCGTGTCCGATGTAAGAGCATTCCATCTAGTAGTTGTGTGACACGTGATAGGTGCGGGGAAATGACATAATAAGATATGAGATGTAATGATATATGATGAAATCAGATAAGATGAGATAAGGATGAAATGAGATGACATGAGATAAAAAGAGATGAAATGAGATGGAATGAGATGAGGTGAGATAACATGAGATGATATGAGCTTAGATGACAGGAGATGAGAAGAGATGAGAAAGATGAGATGGAATGAGATGAAATGAAAAGAGATGAGAAGAGATGGGATTAGATGAGATGAGACGAGACGAGACGAGATGAGATGAGATGAGATGAGAGGAGCTGATATGAGGTGAGAAGAGATGAGACGAGACGATATGAGATGATATGAGATGAGATAAGATGAGATGAAATTAGATGAGACGAGATGACGTGAGATAAATGATATGACATGAAATGAGCTGAGATGAGATGAGAGATGAGATGAGTTGAGACGAAATGAGATAAGAAGAGATAAAATTAGATAAGACGAGATTAGATGAGATGATATGAGATGAAAAGAGTTGAGATGAAATGAGATGAGATTAGATGAGATTAAATGATATGAGCTGAAGTGAGGTGAGACGAGATAAGATTTGATGAGAGAAGATGAGATGAGATAAGATGAGATAATAGGAGATTAGATAAGATTTGATGAGAGGAGATGAGATGAGATAATATAATATACTAGGAGATGAGATGAGATAAGATAAGATGGGATAAGATGAGATGAGATGAGATGAGACGAGATGAGATGAGATATGAGATCAGATGAGATGAGACGAGATAAGATGAAATGCGATGAGATGAGATGAGATGAGATGAGATGAGATAGGTTTAGATAAAACAAGATGAGATGAGATGAGATTGAGATGTAAATGTGTGTACCAGAGTTGCTCTCGGGTTGGTCTTGGAGAGATGAGGACATCCCCGTCTTTGATGACATGCCTTTGCCCTCGTGACACACCATCATATTGACGGGTTTGGAATCATCAGTGTATTCAATGCGGCCAAATGAGATTCTGAAAAGTGACATTGTGTAAATAAAGTATGACATAGTGACAGTGAGATAAGAGGATGACTAGAGAGCCGACTAGAGTAGTGACAGTGTGGACAGTATGAGTATGACAGTATAGGTGATAGTGTGGACATACAGTATGACATAGGAGATACAGTATGGACATAGGGTAGTGTGGACTTATGACATAGGTGATAGTGTGGACATACATTATGACATAGGTGATAGTGTGGACATACATTATGACATAGGTGATAGTGTGGACATACATCATATGACATAGTGATAGTGTGGACATACAGTATGACATAGGTGAGTGTGGACATACATAGATGTATGACAGGTGTAAATATGGACATTGCATAGTGATAGTGTGGAATACAGTATGACATAGGTGATAGTGTGGACATACAGTATGACATAGGTGATAGTGTGGACATACAGTATGACATAGGTGATAGTGTGGACATACAGTATGACATAGGTGATAGTGTGGACAGTGACATAGGTGATAGTGTGGACATACATTATGACATAGGTGATAGTGTGGACATACAGTATGACAGTGTGGACATACATTATGACATAGGTGATGTGGACATACAGTATGAGAGGTGATAGTGTGGACATACAGTATGACATAGGTGATAGTGTGGACATACAGTATGACATAGGTGATAGTGTGGACATACATTATGACATAGGTGATAGTGTGGACATACAGTATGACATAGGTGATAGTGTGGACATACAGTATGACATAGGTGATAGTGTGGACATACATTATGACATAGGTGATAGTGTGGACATACAGTATGACATAGGTGATAGTGTGGACATACAGTATGACATAGGTGATAGTGTGGACATACAGTATGACATAGGTGATAGTGTGGACATACAGTATGACATAGGTGATAGTGGACATACAGTATGACATAGGTGATAGTGGATGACATAGGTGATAGTGTGGACATACAGTATGGCATAGGTGATAGTGTGGACATACAGTATGACATAGGTGATAGTGTGGACATACAGTATGACATAGGTGATAGTTTGGAAAATAGAGGTGATAGTGTGGACATAAGTATGACATAATAGGGACATACAGATGACATAGGTGATAAAAAATAGAGAGACATTAGGTGAAGTGTGGACATACAGATGACATAGGTGATAGTGTGGACATACAGTATGACATAGTGATAGTGTGGACATACAGTATGACATAGAGATAGTGTGGACATACAGTATGACATAGGTGATAGAGTGGACATACATTATGGCATAGGTGATAGTGTGGACATACAGTATGACATAGGTGATAGTGTGGACATACAGTATGACATAGGTGAGTTTGAAAATAGAGTATGAGAGGTGAGAGTTTGAGAAAGAGACAGAGACAAAGATTAGAGAGAGAGAGAGAGAAAGATAGAGAGAGAGAGAGAGAGAGAGAGAGAGAGAGAGAGAGAGAGAGAGAGAGAGAGAGAGAGAGAGAGAGAGAGAGAGAGAGAGAGAGAGAGAGAGAGAGAGAGAGAGAGAGAGAGAGAGAGAGAGAGAGAGAGAGAGAGAGAGAGAGAGAGAGAGAGAGAGAATGAGAGAGAGAATTTATAATATGTACTTCTTATGTATGTGTTTGTCATATAGGTACATATTGTATCCGTATTGTGTTGCCCTTTGTCATATTTGTGTATGTGAAAAATGGTTTTGGTCAATGACAAAAGTGGGATTTGATAGTATGCATTGTAATGTTATTGTGTATATATGAATGAATATCATTCGATGATGATTACAAGTTGTTATTAAGTTCATGTTCACCTATTGAGAATGTCTTTGCTGTCATCACAGTGACAGAATTCGAGGAAATGGGAGGTCAATCCATAGGTAAACATCAATTTCTTCTTAATAAACTCCACTGAGACATCGTGCAATTTTTGGGTCATATTTTTCTTTACTTCAATCAGGTGCAGCTTTTCATACAATGCTTTTTTCAACTGTTCAATTTCTTCTTTCTTGTCTTTCTGTAACATAAACAAAACAACTACGTGCATCATGTTCATAAAAAAATCAACCAATTTTGCCTCCTTACAACACTACACACTTTAATTCCCAACCCCACTCCCCATTACCTTAGGCCTTAGTTCGCCTTCCCATCCGTTACTTATAGTGCCCCCCCCCCCACCCCGCTATCCTTGCTTGGACTTAGTTCATTCTCACCATGTTACCTAGACATAGTCTATTCCCATTCTGTTACTTAGACATAGTTCATTCCCATTGGGTAACTTAGACATAGTCCATTCCCATTGGGTTACTTAGACTTAGTCAAGTCCCATTCCGTTATTAAACTTAGTCAATACCCATTTCGTTACTTAGACTTAGTCCCTTCCCATTTCGTTACTTAGACTTATTCCATTCCCATTTCGTTACTTAGACTTAGTCCAATCCATTCGTTACTTAGACATAGTCCATTCCCATTACGTTACTTAGACTTAGTCCATTCCCATTCCGTTCGTTAGACTTAGTCAATTCCCAGTCCATTCCCCATTTCGTTACTTAGACTTAGTCCATTCCATTCCGTTACTTTCTTAGTCCATTACCATTCCGTTACTTAGACTTCCGTTCCATTCGTTTAGACATACTCCATTCCCATTCCGTTACTTAGACTTAGTCAATTCCATTTATTCTTAGACTTACTCAATTCCCATTTCGTTACTTAGACTTAGTCCATTCCCATTTCGTTACTTTGACATAGTCCATTCCCATTTCGTTACTTAGACATAGTCCATTCCCATTCCGTTACTTAGACATAGTCCATTCCCATTGGTTTACTTACACTTAATTCATTCCTATTTTGTTACTTAGACATAGTCCATTCCCATTCCGTTACTTAGACATAGTCCTTTCCCATCATTCCGTTACTTAGACTTAGTCCATTCCCATTCCGTTACTTAGACTTAGTCCATTCCCATTCCGTTACTTAGACTTAGTCAAGTCCCATTCCGTTACTTAGACTTAGTCAATTCCCATTTCGTTACTTAGACTTACTCAATTCCCATTGTTACTTAGACTTAGTCCATTCCCATTTGTTACTTTGACATAGTCCATTCCCATTTCGTTACTTAGACATAGTCCATTCCCATTCCGTTACTTAGACATAGTCCATTCCCATTCCGTTACTTAGACATAGTCCATTCCCATTCCGTTACTTAGACATAGTCCATTCCCATTCCGTTACTTAGACATAGTCCATTCCATTGGTTTACTTACACTTAATTCATTCCTATTTTGTTACTTTAGACATAGTCCATTCCCATTCCGTTACTTAGACATAGTCCTTTCCCATCATTCCGTTACTTAGACTTAGTCCATTCCCATTCCGTTACTTAGACTTAGTCCATTCCCATTAGTTAAGACTTAGTCAATTCCCTTGGGTTAATAATAGTCCATTCCCATTCCGTTACTTAGACTTAGTCAATTCCCATTTGTTACTTAGACTTAGTCCATTCCCATTTCGTTACTTAGACTTATTCCATTCCCATTTCGTTACTTAGACTTAGTCCAATCCCATTTCATTACTTAGACATAGTCCATTTCCATTCCGTTACTTAGACTTAGTCTATTCCCATTGTAACATAGACTTAGTCAACCATTTCGTTATGTAGACATACTCCATTCCCATTTCGTTACTTAGAGTTAGTCCATTCCCATTCCGTTACTTAGACTTAGTCCATTACCATTCCGTTACTTAGACATACTCCGTTCCCATTTCGTTACTTAGACATACTCCATTACCATTCCGTTACTTAGACTTAGTCAATTCCCATTTCGTTACTTAGACTTTGTCAATTCCCATTTCGTTACTTAGACTTAGTCCATTCCCATTTCGTTACTTGGACATAGTCCATTCCCATTCCGTTACTTAGACATAGTCCATTCCATTCCGTTACTTAGATTAAGTTCATTCCCATTCCGTTACTTAGACATAGTCCATTCCCATTCCGTTACTTAGACATAGTCCATTCCATTCCGTTACTTAGACATAGTCCATTCCCATCGGTTTACTTACACTTAATTCATTCCTATTTTGTTACTTAGACTTAGTCCATTCCCATTCCGTTACTTAGACTTAGTCCATTCCCATTCCGTTACTTAGACTTAGTCAATTCCCATTGGGTTACTTAGAATAGTCAATTCCCATTGCTTTACTTACACTTAATTCATTCCTATTTTGTTACTTAGACTTATACCATTCATATTCTGTTACTTAGACTTAGACCATTCATATTCTGTTACTTAGACTTATACCATTCATATTCTGTTACTTAGACATAGCCCATTCATATCCTGTTACTTAGACTTAGTTCATTCCCATTCCGTTACTTAGACTTAGTCCATTTTCATTGGGTTACTTAAATTTAATCCATTCATATTCTGTTACTTAGACTTAGTACCATTCATATTGTGTTACTTAGACTTAGTCCATTCATATTCTGTTACTTAGACTTAGTCCATTCATATTCTCTTACTTAGACATAGACCATTCATATTCTGTTACTTAGACTTAGACCATTCATATTATGTTACTTAGACTTAGTCCATTCATATTCTGTTACTTAGATATAGACCATTCATATTCTGTTACTTAGACTTAGACCATTCATATTCTGTTACTTAGATTCCATTCATATTCTGTTACTTAGACTTAGACCATTCATATTCTGTTACTTAGACTGAGAGCATTCATATTTTGTTACTTAGACTTAGACAATTCATATTCTGTTACTTAGACTTAGTCCATTCATATTCTGTTACTTAGACTTAGACAATTCATATTCTGTTACTTAGACTTAGACCATTCATATTCTGTTACTTAGACTTCTTTCATATTCTGTTACTTAGACTTAGACCATTCATATTCTGTTACTTAGACTTAGTCCATTCCCATTCTGTTATTTAGACTTAATCCATTCCCATTCTCACTTCAACTTAGATCATTTATATTCCGTTACTTTTAGACCATTCACATTCTGTTATTAGACTTAGACCATTCATATTCTGTTACTTAGTCTTAGTCCATTCATATTCTGTTACTTAGACTTAGACCATTCATATTCTGTTACTTAGACTTAATCCATTCATATTCTGTTACTTAGACTTGACTATTCATATTCTGTTACTTTGACTTAGACCATTCATATTGTGTTACTTAGACTTAGACCATTCACATTCTGTTATTGAGACTTAGACCATTCATATTCTGTTACTTAGACTTAGTCCATTCATATTCTGTTACTTAGACTTAGACCATTCATATTCTGTTACTTATTTGACCATTCATATTCTGTTACTTAGACAGACCATTCATTTTGCGTTACTTAGACTTAACCATTCATATTCTGTTACTTAGATTTAATCCATTCCCATTCTGTTATTTAGACTTAATCCATTACCATTTCATTATTTAGAATTAATCCATTTCCATGTCATTACTTAGACCTAATCCATTTCCATTCTGTTACTTAGACTTAATCCATTGCCATTAATTATTTTAGACTTAATCCATTACCATTTCATTATTTAGAATTAATCCATCCCCATTTCATTACTTAGACTTAATCCATCCCCATTTCATTACTTAGACTTAATCCATCCCCATTTCATTACTTAGACTTAATCCATCCCCATTTCATTACTTAGACTTAGTCCATCCCCATTCTGTTACTTAGACTTAATCCATCCCAATTTAATTACTTAGACTTAATCCATTTCCATTTCATTACTTAGACTTAATCCATCCCCATTTCATTACTTTAGACCTAATCCATTTCCATTCCGTTACTTAGACTTAATCCATTCCCATTTCATTACTTAGACTTAATACATCCCCATTTCATTACCTAGACTTAATACATCCCCATTTCATTACTTAGACTTAATACATCCCCATTTCATTACTTAGACTTAATACATCCCCATTTCATTACTTAGACTTAATACATCCCCATTTCATTACTTAGACTTAATTCATCCCTATTTCATTAGTTTATTAATCCATTCCATTTGATAAGTTAGACTTAATCCATCCATTTCATTAGTTTGACTTAATCCATTCCCATTTGATAAGTTAGACTTAATCCATCCCCATTTCATTAGTTTGACTTAATCATTCCCATTTGATGAGTTAGACTTAATCCATCCCCATTTCATTAGTTTGACTTAATCCATTCCATTTCATAAGTTAGACTTAATCCATCCCCTTTTCATTAGTTTGACTTAATCCATTCCATTTGATGAGTTAGACTTAATCCATCCCCATTTCATTAGTTAGACTTAATCCACCCCTATTCAATCAGTTAGACTTAATCCATCCACATTTGATTAGTTAGACTTAATCCATTTCCATTCTGTTACTTAGACTTAATCCATTTCCATTTCATTACTTAGATTTAATCCATTTCCATTCGGTTACTTAGACTTAATCCATTTCCATTCTGTTACTTAGACTTAATTCATTCATATTTCATTACTTAGTCTTAATCCATTTCCATTCTGTTACTTAGACTTAATCCATTCCCATTCTGTTACTCAGATTTAATCCATTCCCATTCTGTTACTTAGACTTAATCCATTTCCATACTGTTACTTAGACTTAATCCATTTCCATTCTGTTACTTAGAATTAATCCATTTCCAACTTAGAATTAATCCATTTCCATACTGTTACTTAGACTTAATCCATTTCCATTCTGTTACTTAGACTTAATCCATTTCCATTCTGTTACTTAGACTTAATCCATTCCCATTTCTGTTACTTAGACTTAATCCATTTCTGTTACCATTCCCATTCTGTTACTTAGACTTAATCCATTCCCATTCTGTTACTTAGACTTAATCCATTCCCATTCTAGACTTAATCCATCCCATTGTGTTGCTTATCCTTAATCCATTTCGATTCTGTTACTTAGACTTAATCCATTTCCATTTTGTTACTTAGACTTAATCAATTCCCATTTCATTCTTAGACTTAATCCATTCCCATTCTGTTACTTGGACTTAATCCATTTCCATTTCATTACTTAGACTTAATCCATGTTCATTTCATTACTTAGACTTAATCCATTTCCCATTTCATTACTTAGACTTAATCCATTCCCAATTTCATTTCTTAGACTTAATACATTCCCATTCTATTACTTAGACTTAATCCATTCCCATTCTATTACTTAGACTTAATCCATTTCCATTTCAATACTTAGACTAAATCCTTTCCATTTTGTTACTTAGACTTAAACATTCCCATTTCTTCATTAGACTTAACCATTCCATTCTGTTACTTAGACTTAATCCATTCCCATTTAATTACTTAGACTTAATCCATCCCATTTCATTACTTAGACTTAATCCATCCCCATTTTCATTACTTAGACTTAATCCATTTCCCTTTCATTACTTAGACATAATCCATTCCCATTTCATTACTTAGACTTAATCCATTTCCATTCCATTAGTTAGACTTAATCCATTCCTATTTCATTACTTAAACTTAATCCATTTCCATTTCATTAGTTAAACTGAATCCATTCCCACTCTGTTACTTAGACTTAATCCATTCCCATTTCATTAGTTAGACTTAATCCATTTTCATTCCATTAGTTAGTCTTAATCCATTTCCATTTCATTACTTAAACTTAATCCATTCCCACTCTGTTACTTAGACTTAATCCATTCCCATTTCATTAGTTAGACTTAATCCATTCCCATTCCATTAGTTAGACTTAATCCATTTCCATTTCATTACTTAAACTTAATCCATTCCCACTCTGTTACTTAGACTTAATCCATTCTCATTTTATTAGTTAGACTTAATCCATTCCCATTTCATTAGTTAGACTTAATCCATTCCCATTTCATTAGTTAGACTTAATCCATTCCCATTTCATTAGTTAGACTTAATCCATTCCCATTTTATTAGTTAGACTTAATCCATTCCCATTCCCATTAGTTAGACTTAATCCATTCCCATTCCTTAGACTTAATATTCCCATTCCATTACTTAGACTTAATCCATTTCCATTCTGTTACTTAGACTTAATATGTTCTTAAACATTCCATCCCCATTCTGTTACTTAGACTTAATCCATTCCCATTTCATTACTTAAACTTAATCCATTTCAATTCTGTTACTTAAACTTGATCCTTAATTTCAATTCCGTTATCTTAAACATTAATGTCAACCCTGTCATCTTAGACCTTAATCTCAACCCTGTCATCTTAGACATTAATCTCAACCCTGTCATCTTAGACATTAATCTCAACCCTGTCATCTTAGACATTAATCTCAACCCTGTCATCTTAGACATTAATCTCAACCCTGTCATCTTAGACCTTAATCTCAACCCTGTCATCTTAGACATTAATCTCAACCCTGTCATCTTAGACATTAATCTCAACCCTGTCATCTTAGACATTAATCTCAACCCTGTCATCTTAGACCTTAATCTCAACCCTGTCATCTTAGACCTTAATCTCAACCCTGTCATCTTAGACATTAATATCAACCCTGTCATCTTAGACATTAAGCTCAACCCTGTCATCTTAGACATTAAGCTCAACTGTCATCTTAGACCTTAATCTCTGTCATCTTAGACATTAATCTCAACCCTGTCATCTTAGACATTAATCTCAACCCTGTCATCTTAGACCTTAAGCTCAACCATGTCATCTTAGACCTTAAGCTCAACCCTGTTATCTTAGACATTAATCTCAACTCCTGTCATCTTAGACTTAAGCTCAACCCTGATCATCTTAGATATCAACTCCTTTGTCATCTTAGACATTAATCTCAACCCTGTCATCTTAGACATTAATCTCAACCTGTCATCTTAGACTTAATCTCAACTCTGTTATTTAAGACCTTAATCTCAACCCTGTTATCTTAGACCTTAATCTCAACTCTGTTATCTTAGACATTAATCTCAACTCTGTTATCTTAGATATTAATCTCAACTCTGTTATCTTAGACCTTAATCTCAACTCTGTCATCTTAGACATTAATCTCAACTCTGTCATCTTAGACCTTAATCTCAACTCTGTCATCTTAGACATTAATCTCAACCCTGTCATCTTAGACCTTAATCTCAACCCTGTCATCTTAGACCTTAATCTCAACTCTGTCATCTTAGACCTTAATCTCAACTCTGTCATCTTAGACCTTAATCTCAACCCTGTCATCTTAGACCTTAATCTCAACTCTGTCATCTTAGACATTAATCTCAACTCTGTCATCTTAGACCTTAATCTCAACTCTGTCATCTTAGACTTAATCTCAACTAATCTTCAATCTCAACCCTTTCATCTTAGACCTTAATCTCAACTCTGTCATCTTAGACCTTAATCTCAACTCTGTTATCTTAGACCATAATCTCAACTCTGTTATCTTAGACTTTAATCTCAACTCTGTTATCTTAGACTTTAATCTCAACTCTGTTATCTTAGACCTTAATCTCAACCCTGTCATCTTAGACCTTAATCTCAACTCCGTCATCTTAGACCTGAACTTAACTCCGTTATCTGAGATTTAATTTCAACTCCGTTATCGTAAACCTTAATTTACCCCTGTTAAAAGAGCTATTTTCACGGTTTAAACTCTGATTAGATTTCATTCAGAAAAATCTCGAGAACAATTTCAATTGGTATCGGGTTTTGAGCCCTTGACTTTGGGGTTGAGAGCCCGACACTTTGGCTCTGGACTACCTTTTCCCCCTAGACATGCCTTCCGTCATGAGCACTTACCTTCAATTGGAGGTATTTGTAGAACTCCTCCTTGTACTTCTTCAACACTTCCTGTTCTTGTTCGTGTTGCTGCTTTTGCTTCTCCTGTTTTAGCCATTCAACAAAGGTATCCTGCCAAAGAGGAAACATGTCCGTAATGGAAACCAATGTGAATAACAAGATGTAGCCATCGTTATATTCAACATCTTTGTTTCTTGGCTTCTTTGTTTGTTTGTTTGCTTGTTTGTTTATTTGTTTCTTTATTTGTTTGATTGTTTGATTATTTGCTTGTTTGTCTGTTTGTTTCTTTGTTTGTCTGTTTGTTTGTGTGCTTGTTTTTGTTTTTTTAACTCGTTTTTTTTTCTTTGTTTGCATTTTTGTTTGTTTGTATGCTGAATTGTTTGTTTCTTTCCTTTTTTTACTTGCTTGTTTGATTACTTGATTGTTTGTTTCTTTGCTTTGTTTCTTGTTTGTTAATTTGTTTGGTTGTTTGCTTCTTTTTCTTTTTCTTTGAACTTGTTTACTTGCTTGTTTGTTTATTTGTATGTTTTCCTGTTTGATTGTTTATTTGTTTGTATGTCTGTTTGTTTGCTTGTTTGTTTTTCTTTGCTTGTTTGTCTGTTTGTGTGTTTGCTTGCTTATATGCTTCTTTGTCTGTTTGTATGTTTGCTTGCTTACCTGATTGTTTGTTGCTTTTTTCTGTCTTCTGACATCCTAATTTAAATATGAGTTATCTAGATTTTATAGTGACGTCCTGTCTTCAATGTGGGTTATCTAGATTTGCTAGTGACGTCCTGACTTAAATATGATTTATCTAGATTTTCTAGTGACGTCCTCATTTCAATGTGGCTTATGTAGATTTTTTAGTGACGTCCTAATTTAAATGTGGATTATCTAGATTTTCTAGTGACATCCTGACTTCAATGTGATTTACATAGATTATAATGACGTCCTGACTTCAATGTGATTTACATAGATTATAATGACGTCCTGACTTCAATGTGGCTTATCTAGATTATAATGAGGTCCTGAATTCAATGTGAGCTAAGTAGATTCTAATGACGTCCTGAATTCAATGTGAGTTAAGTAGATTCTAATGACGTCCTCAATTCAATGTGAGTTATCTAGATTATAATGACGTCCTGACTTCAACGTGAGTTATCTAGATTATAATGACGTCCTGACTTCAATGTGAGTTATTTAGATTATAATGACGTCCTGACTTCAATGTGAGTTATCTAGATTATAATGACGTCCTGACTTCAATGTGAGTTATCTAGATTTTAATTACGTCCTGACTTCAAGTTATCTGGATTCTAATTACGTTTTGACTTCAATGTGTGTTAAGTAGATTCTAATGATGTCCTGACTTCAATGTGGGTTATCTAGATTATAATGCGGTCATGAATTTAATGTGGGTTAAGTAGATTCTAATGCGGTCCTGAATTCAATGTGAGTTAAGTAGATTATAATGACGTCCTCAATTCAATGTGAGTTATCTAGATTCTAATGACGTCCTGACTTCAATGTGAGTTATCTAGATTCTAATGACGTCCTGACTTCAATGTGAGTTATCTAGATTATAATGACGTCCTGACTTCAAAATGATTATAATGAGTTAAATAGATTCTAATGACCTTTTTGTTTTAAATGTGAGTTATCTAGATTCTGATGACGTCCTGACTTGAATGTTTGTTATCTAGATTCTAATGGCGTCCTGACTTAAATGTGGTTTATCTAAATTCTAATGACGTCCTGACTGAAATGTTGGTTATAAAGATTCTAATGATGTCCTGACTTAAATGTGGTTTATCTAAATTCTAATGACGTCCTGACTTAAATGTTATTCATCAAGATTTTAATGACGTCCTGACTTATATGTTGGTTATACAGATTCTAATGACGTCCCGACTTAAATGTGGTTGATCTAAGTTCTAATGACGTCATGACATAGATCTTGATTATAAAGATTATAAAGACGTCCTGACTTAAATGTTGGTTATAAATATTTTAATGACGTCCTGACTTAAATGTTGGTTATACAGATTCTAATGACGTCCCGACTTAAATGTGGTTGATCTAAGTTTTAATGACGTCCTGACTTAGATCTTGATTATAAAGATTCTAAAGACGTCCTGACTTAAATGTTGGTTATAAAGATTTTAATGACATCCTGACTTAAATATTGGTTATAAAGATTCTTATGACGTCCTGACTTAAATATTGGTTATAAAGATTCTAAAGACGTCCTGACTTAAACGTTGGTTATAAAGATTCTAATGCCTCTCGTAAAATTTATTTTTAGGAAGCGGTAACTCACCTCTTTGTTCTCATTTTTGTTCTCATCATCATGATCGCCCCAACCTTTCTTCTCTACCAATTTTTCAACATTTCCTTCATGTAATCATGATCCTTTTCATCGCCATCCTCACCCCAACCCTTCTTCTCCATCACCTTATCCATCTTTTCGCCCATGGATTCGTTGTCACCGTCGTCGCCACCACCACGTGTGTCGCCACCATCACCTTCCAGAATCATTTTGTACATCTCTTCCACGTCCACGCCTCTGGGCAGACCAGCCATAACCAAAGGCACCACTGCCAATAAGAGGAGTGCCGCTTTCATATTTACCTGTGCGGGAGTGACGGGGAGGGGGGGGGAGAGGGGGGGGGGAAAATAAGATGAGAACAGCTTTATCTTAATGGTTTGGTTACGTGATATAATTTACAAAAGCTACAAACAAATTCATATCTACATCTTAAACACGACTTGAATAGGTTTACAAAGGGGGGTAAGTAAGGGAATGGATAAATAGGGAAATTCACTCGACCGTAAACAGTTGTACTGTCATGTTTAAAACAAAAATCACATTCTGACATTTACTTTACTATAACATAGAAAAGTACATGTACATGTATATGAATGTAGGTACACATATACGAGAATATTGTCATCGCCAGAGCTCAGTTTGCAACACTTGTATTACATAGGCAATCAATTAATTGTTTATATTTTTTTAAATTTTTCTGCTACTCTTAGATAAAAAGATATATTGCTTTTTTATCATATAATTTCTAGGTACAATGGATGTGTCTGATGATATGTAATACAATTAAATATTTTAATTGTCGACTTTTCAAGATATCCAATAAACAAGGAGAGGTGGGAAGAAGAAAAAGAGAAGGTGAGAGAGAG